>JAUTXW010004054.1:307500-680016 GCA_030620095.1 Kuschelorhynchus macadamiae | reverse complement strand
TATGTAAGAATATGTAAGTTAAAAAACAACAAATAAATACCTACACAACATGAAAAATAATTTTGTAATATGTTGAAGACTAAATTCTGCTGGGTCATATCTATATATCGCAAAAACATATATTCTGTATCCTTTCGGTGCTGGCTTTGGCATCACAGCTATAGACCTGAAAAATAAGTTATATTTAGTTCATCTAAATAAAATTTCAGAGATCTGAAACTTGAGTCTGACCCTTAAAACACATTAAGGAAATTTTCAATCAAAATTAAATTTTAAATTGCATATCTTGCAAATGAGTTCTAACGCTATTTTTAGTTATTCAATATTATTATTTCTAATATATAGGGCAGCAAAGGAGCTGTACAAGGGTACTGTGCCGTGTGACAAGTTATAAAGTAACATCATCCTTAACATTTTTACAATTTTTCGCACATAAGAAACAAAAATACTATTTTTATAAAATTTCTCGTAGATTTCGAATCCGCACTCAGATTTAAAATATATATACAGGGTGGAGCGGAAAAGTATACTTTTTATAAATTGAACACCCTGTATTTTTTTACTGGTGTTGGAATGATCAATAAAAGAGCTTCTTAAAATTTTTTTAATAACTTTATCTTTAATAGTTTTTGAAATGTATGAATTTAAAACTAAAAATATGTGTTTATTAATTAACTTACCTCCTACCAAAAATGTAGGCTTTGGAAATCAGAAAGAATGGCGTATGATGATTTTGGTGTTCGCTTAGTAACGATACAGTTATTTAGTGATTTTTGCTGGTAAAATGGTATATTCGACGGAACAGAAACAAGAAATACTTTGTTTATTTTTTGAAAATAACCAAAATATAGCTGCAGCCAGATGCGCTTACTAAGAAAGACATCTCAATGAAAATATTCCCACAAGAAACACTATCAAAAGCATTCATTTTCATTTTACAAGATAACTAGATATCCTTTTGTTATACATAGAAAATCGGTAAAATTAGGATCATAAGACCGAGAGAATGTTTTGACCAAAGAAGAGGATTTTCGCGTATAGTTTTAAAGAAATATAAATTCAATCCCTACAAATTTCACAAAGTTCAAAAATTCTCTCAGCAGTATAAAGATCAGAGACTCCAATTTTGCAATTTCATGCCAAACAGACTTTTATCTCAATTTTTCAAAAGTATACTATGGACTGATGAATCCAGCTTTTCCACAAGTGATTTACAAAACCGCAAAAACTTTAGGCACTGGGCACAAGAGAACCCACAATTTATATGAGAAGTTAGGTTTCAAGGAAGAGTAATAGTAAATGTGTGGTGTCGAATACTTGGTGATAGAATTGTAGGACCATATTTTTATGACCGCAATCTGACCGGGGAAGTATATCATCAATTCTTAAAAAAACTTTGTTACAGAATCAGTAGAAGATCTACCGGAGAGATACCGTTATATTTTTTCAGAACGATGGCGCACACTGGGGGCAAAAAAACTATGTTACTGAAACTGTAAATTTTAATTAATTTGAAACTAATTTTTTATAACAAATTTGCTGTAAAACTAAGTTATAATTGACTTTTAACAAAACAAATTAGGTTACCTTAATAAACGATGCCCAAAGTTGGCATTTGGTTAAATTATGTAAAATTAATTTTTTTATATAAAATTCGTCAGTCTTCAGTTAGGCACTTTTATAAGATATTCTCCCATTTTTCCTACATAGATTAACCCAAAAAGTTTATGACAACATAGTTTGGACAAAAAAATATACCGATGGGCAATTTAATTGGGAGCGCTCTACTACTTTGAAATAGTTTTTAAAGTCGGCGATTCAAAAAAGCTCCGTTAGCCTCCAACACAATTTGGTATAATTTTCACCTACATATATTCCAGAAACAGTCCTATTAATTTCAGCTGCAACCATGTGCAACCGCGACCTCTGTAACCTTTTTTTATTTAGAAAACTGTTAAATTTAAAACATATCATGGGTAGAACTAAACTATATTCTCATTTGCGTGAGTCCCAAACTTATTTGGGTCAATATCATAGATGCTACTGATTACGTCCAGAATAAATAAAATAATATAGGTAATCACCGACAAATTAACTATACAGGATGTCAATTTAAAAACCTCCCACCCCTAATTTTAAAAATGTAACCCGTAAAAAATATTGTTCTCCATTTTCAAAAATCTGATTGTTGCCAAGGTGAGTTTGTATTCCATGCATTTTATACGGACGTGTATAGGGGATAAACCTGTTATTTTAAGCGCTTCATTATTTTTGTCTGTTTCTGTCTTAATTTTTCATTAAGCATGGAAAAAAATAAAACATGTCTCTACTGCTCTAAAGTATCTAATGAGGTATATTTTTCCAAATTACTTTGCCTTGATCTTTGGCTTGATGATATTTGTAAAGGCATCATGGAAGTTATTAATTAATAATTAGAAGTCAGATTATTTATTTTAATCTTTAGTCAAATAATTTTGAGATTTCAGATTCTCCAAAGTAACACCTTAAGTCATTATTACTAATTGGTGGCCATTCAGTGTATCCAGATCTAGGTTTATAGGATTGGTATATTTACTTAATTTAGCTTGGATAAAGAAAGACACGTTACTTAAAGCTTGACTCTATTATTTAAACTTGATGAGGAACTTTCTGCATAAGTAGACTCTGTAAATGTCTTAATCGAAGTAGGCGTTCGTTGACTGCTCACGTGTAAATATTTTGACAAACGTCAAATTCAGGTAAATCTACTTCGTTATTTAATTATATTTATTCTAGTAGTGTTTAGAGTAATAAAAGTGTTGAGAGTCATAAAAACGCCGCCAATACTTTGTAACATTGATTTACTGACATTATGGAGTCCCTTACCATATCATATCGCACCTTATGTGAACTTCTTGATAATGGAGACATTAAAGGGTATGTTCGCGATAACATTCGGCATTTGAGTGACACACATTTTTCTATTCTGTCCGAGCAACTTCAAAAACGTTTCTTGCCACATTTCTACAAAAAGTTTAAGGAGGTCTCTCGAAACAAAACTAGGTTCCGAAAAAAGTTCAGTAATTGGATGGAGGGTGAGTTTTCAATTAATTTTTCTGATGATGGAGATGCTGGGGTTTTTTTTAATCAAGGAGGGAGGCCAAAAAAAGTTTCGATGATTGCGGTAAAAGAAGTAAGAGACAAAAAATTCAAAATCTTCGCTCAACACATCCGCAGAATCTAATTAATGCAGCAAGTACCTTATCAAGTGTAAATAATACAGGTCAAGCAAGCTTTTAGTAACGATACAGCATTGTCTTTATTTATTCATTTAAGTAAATACCAATACGAGGTTATTAGGAAGGCTGCTAAAATATATAGGATGTAATATTTTTCCTATTATAAAAAAATTACTACGGCGAAGAAGGAATGTTATCCTGACAACATTAATATTACGGACACATCTGCTGAAGTTCCACTTCAAAACTTATTAGATCATACGGCAAAAAGAATACTAAGAACAAAAAATCAAACAGAATTGAATACATTGAATGGCCAAGAATTGGTATTGACTTCAAAGTGGGGCTGTGATGGAGCTTCTGGGCAGAATGAGTTTTCCCAAAATTATTTAACCGAAGATGAAAATAAGTCTGACTCTAATTTATTTATGACTTCCTTGGTGCCTTTGAAAATGTTATCAACTGAAGATCAAAACAATGTTATTTGGCAAAACCCTCGACCATCATCGACCAGATATTGCAGAGCAATACGATTTCGTGACGAAAAAGAAACCCTTGAAATGACACGTGCTGAAAAGGAAAATGTTGATAGGGAATATGCAAACCTCCAACCATCAAGAGTAGAATTAGACGGAATCGTAATTAGGGTCAAACATGTTTTGATTTTTTCTATGCTTGATGGAAAGGTAGCCCAAGCTATAACGGGAACTTCCTCATCAAGCAATTGTTTCATTTGCCAAGCTCGTCCTTCAGAAATGAACGACCTAATAAAAATTCGACAGAAGCCGACAAGTGAACAAGCTCTGAAAATAGGTTTATCCCCTTTACATGCTCGGATAAAATGCATGGAATACATACTCCACCTCGCCTATAATCAAAGTTTTGGAAAATGGAGAACATCAAAAACAACAGCACTTATTAAGGAGGCAGAGAAGAAGCGGATACAACAAGAATTTCTTAATAGACTAGGAATCCGGGTAGATTTTGTGAAGCAGGGGTACGGTTCATCAAATACAGGTTGCTAATACATAATTTATATAGTTTAATTTGCCTATAATTACCTATATTATTTTGTTTACAGGTAATACTTCTCGCCGGTTTTTTGCTAATCCAGATTTAACATCTGAAATTACAAAAATTGATAGAACATTGATTCAGCGTCTTGGTGTTATTCTTGACGTAATCAACAGCACCTATGATATTGACCCAAATAAGTTTGGAACTTACGCAAATGAGACCGCCGAGTTAGCAGTTAGTCTTACCCTTGGTATTACATGCCTTCGACGTTACATAAAATTTTAATCCACGGTGCAGAAATTATAGCCTCTGCAGCTCTTCCCATCGGTATGCTTTCCGAAGAAGCCCAAGAAAGCCGCAATAAGGACTATAAAATATTTAGATTAAATTATTCAAGAAAACACTCCCGACTAAAGACAAATGAGGACATTTTTCATAAAATTTTAGAAACATCCGACCCTTTTATTTCAAGTTTGAGACCCGAACCAAAAAAAAACATTACCCTGTAAATAGTGAAATTTTAGAGTTATTAGTTTAATAGTTTTAAGAGTCCTATCCGAACTTTTTAAGACCTATCGAAATAAGGTGGTATAGTTAACAATACCAAATTTGGCAACATCACTGCTTCATTTCGATAGTTTTTAAAAAGTCAAGACAGGAAAGTGAAATTCGTTTTATTATTTGACCTAATCGTTTTATCACTCTAATTAGGTGAAGTCAGTAAAGTACCGATTTTCAATTGTTTTTTGAACTTAAGTATAGGACATAATATAAAACTCAAAACAATTATCGCATATTTCCCAAATTGCCAAATTTCATTTTCAGATATAAATATCTTGAATTTAAATATTTTTTATAGAATAAGGAATCATGTTTCAAAGAATTTTACGGTGTGTCACAGAATTTAAACAAAATTTACAAAATAACGCGATTTCTAACTTTGTACCGATTTGAAAATATGCGATAATTGTTTTGAGTAGTGTAGTACCTATAGTATAAAAATATGATATAAGTTAAGATAGAAACGTGCAACCTGTTTCGCTCTATATTAAACCGTTCATGTTTTACAGCCAGTGATATTGGCCGATTTTTAACTGTCAATATTTCAAAAACAGGAGAAAATATGTAAAGATACTATACACGAAACGTGATTGTTTAATTTTTCGAGAAATCAAGAAATGTATAATAATATACAGGATGTCTCATTTAAAAGTCTGTGCAACACTTTTTGGACACCCTGTATTAATAAAACTCAAGTACTTAAACAATTTATTTCAAACCATAAAACTCTTGTATTAACTTTTTTTTTCTGAAGTCAGTGGTTTCTAAAAAAAGTTATAGGCCCCTAATAAAATGACCACTCTGTACATTTGAACCATGCTGTGTTTATTTTCTTGTAAATATCCGATGTAATTTTTCATTCTGAGACAAATAAGACCAACTCGAAATTAATACCATTATCCAGTCTCAAGCTATATGGTTTTTTCCGTTTTTTGGCTTAATTGCCCCACTGTGTGGCGCCTCTCCTCACCCAACCCGACAAGTGGAAAATTATTTACACGCCAATTATGATGAATGGATCGGGAGGTACGGAACAACTCCTTGGCCGGCCATCAGCCCCGATTTGACGGCCATGGATAATTTTTTATGGGGGTATCTTAAAAACCAAATATATCAACATAATTTGAAAAAGTCCGAAAACATTACAAACAAACTTTATATAAGACAAGATGTGGAAATTCTAAAAGGAAAGAACAACCATTTTATAGAAAATGCAGTAAACCGTCACTTGCCAACTATTTATCAAGAATGCATACGTAACCAGGGCGGAAATGTTCATAGCGATTAATATAAGTTTTCATTTCACTTTTTTACTTAATTTTATGAATAAAAAATATTTTCGTTAATTATTTCTTTGTTGTTTTGCTATATCTGTAATTAATAAAAAATCGACTATTTTTACCTTTAAATGAGTATATTTCAAATACTTTTGAAGATAATGGTATCAAATGGAGTTCTTCAAAAAAACTCTTTTAATGATCTTTCCAACACAGTAAAAAATACGATCCATCTATTTACTATAAGATAGTATTTTTGTTTCTTATGTGCGATAAATAGTAAAAAAAGTTAAAGGGGGTGTTTCAATTACGATGGGTTGTTTAGGGGAAAAATTGCTAATAACAGTTTCAAATATTCCGATAGACCTCCTATAGGTTAACAGACAATTATGATAAGAAAAGAATGCTTTTCCTGATACATTCCTTCATAATTTTCTCCCCGACAACCGTAGAGAACAAATACACTTAACATAACATTAAGGGTGCACGCTTTTAGGGTCCACCTTTCAACGTTATACCGAGGGATCGACCAAATACAGTTTTTTGTCCTTCGTTGCCAAAGAATGTAGTAATATAATATGTTATTACATAAAAGATATCCCATACCACTATAGGTAAAATATGCAGTTTCTGTGCAACATTTAATCTCGAAGTCGGAAACAAGAAATTCTGTTCTATATATTTGAAATTTCTAACTTTCTCTACGTGCTGGTGTAAAAAAAACTTGTGATGGGGTATACGGCTAAACATCAAAGTTTTAGTATCAGTGAAATTACTAGTCACTTTCTGACTAAATTTGTCATTTAACGTCTTTGTAATTAATAACACATCGATATAGGATCTTAACACGGTATATGGTTTATTCAGATGCAGATTTTTGTGGTTCAAATACTTTGTTATTTTATATGGAATATACTGTATACTTTTTTCAATTTGAATTCTACAAAAACTTGTAATGTGAAAACATGTATGTCATCATCTATAAGCTATAATATACCTGTGACATCAAAACACACTGAACAGCGGACAGTCTCATAAAGTCTCATCAAATTAAGCAGAATAGCAATACCACTAAACCAATTATTATTTTAGAATGCAGCTGGCTAATTATTACCGATGTCTCAAGAACTATCAAGTTTTGGCATAGGGAAGTTTCAACTAAACATAAAAAATGTTAGTACAATTTAAATTCAGAAGCATTGTATCGGGTGTCCAATTAAGAATGGTCTCCGGCCATAATTCGGTAACCGTTGATCACATAATTATAGGGAAAAATATTTATGGTTAAATCGGCCAAGAAAAATCGCTGGAAATTATTTTCAAGTATGAAAAATGTCCACTAGGGTGCGTAACAGCAACTCAAAAATGGAAATGCCAATTTTCTCTTGAATTTTCTTAATTAAAGTTTCTCGAAAATATAAGCATTGTATTCTTCAGACAATTATGAAACTTTTTAACAGTATGAGGAGAAAGAGGAACTTAAAAGTCCAGTCAGCCTTTTTGTATCAAAATGTATTAAATTCCTACGCGTTTCGATCCTAGGGGATCATCATCAGGGTACAATTGATTGTAGGAAACAGGACAAAAAACTTTTCACATTAGATAAAGTTCCGCACAAAACAGTTTAATACATTTTGTTACAAGAAGGCTGACTGGACTTTTAAGTTCCTCTTTCTTCTCTTACTATTACAATGTCTCTTCTGGAGAGCAGATTTGAATTTACTATGCAACTTTTTTCTATTTATCTTTTTTTATTTTCAATAATAAAGTAGTTTAGAAGGTCTTTTTTTTGCTCTTCACGTAGAGCTATTAACTGTAGAGTAATAATTCTATTAGTGGTCACTAAATGGCGTTTTTACATAATTCTTCAAATAAAACGAATTTTCTCAAAAAAATTAAGTTGTATGATATGTCTTTTTCGCCATAATTTAATTTAAGGTTATAAAAGGTATCGAATGTCGAAACATCGAAATTAACAATTATTAAACAAGCCAAAATTAATTTCATCTGTCATTTCAACTAAGCCTAAAATGATAGAAAAACCATAAAAGTTATTTTTGGTCATCTTTTTCTTCTCTACAAATTTGTCAGGTCAGTTGTTCAATTATGATAATACACAATATAATCAGTTATGACAAAAACTACATATCATACCGTTTGAGTTTTATGAGAAAATGCGTATTATTTAAAGAATTACGAAAAAAGCGCCAACAAGTGACGACTAATAGAATCATTATAGTACAGTTAATAGCGTTTTCTGACACCAAGTTCATCCAAAACAGAGATATAAACGTTTGAAACGAAAAAAGTTTGACCTTCCCCCACCACTTTATTACTGAAAATAAAAGATATGGTAAATATCACAAAGTTTCATAATTGCCTGAAGAATAAAATGTGTATATTTTATGCTTAATTGAAAAAATTCAAGAGAAAATCGGAATTTCTATTTTTGGGTTGCTGTACGTCCTCTAGCGAACATTTTTCGAATTTGAAAATAATTTTCATCGATCTTAGTCGATTTACCTTTTTTATTTTTCCCCTAATTGTGTGATTAACGATTACCGAGCATAGGCGCCGGAAAAGGGTGGGGCGAACACCCCTAAAAAAACCAAATACATAATAAAAATTTTGAATTTTTTTCTCCGCATTCGTTTGTTCCAAAAATTAAAATAATATAGAATAGGTAGGTATTAATATTTTCTGTCAATATAATCATTTTGTTACCAGTTTTCATTAATAATCGTATAGCAATTGATAAACATTTTTAAAATCGGTCAATTTGATTTGAAAACTTCATAATGTTAAAAGATTTGTTCCATCTGACAACATCGCTGCTATACCTCTGATTTTGTTCGCAATCGGTCGTCAACGGCTATTCGACTATTCATAGATTTTTGCGAAACATTCCTGCTTAAGGCATATATTTTTGATAGCATTAAAGTTAGCAGTGGCGTAGCGCTACTACCGCGAACCCCCGCAGTTTCGGGAGACCCAGGCCCAAGTGGAGCACACGAAAGCTCCAATGGCCAAAAGAGTCTATTGCTATGGCCCCAAAGGGACCGAAGTCCTGGCCTGAAGAAACCAACGAAATTTATAGTCATTTTTAAAATTTCTTTTTTAATGGCTCGTAATGTTTTCGAGCATATAATACTTTTAATTTGAGAAAATGGTTCCTTAGAGTTTTTTATTAGTGTCTGCAATGTTTTAAATGTTTATCTTAAAGTTAACTTGGATCCGATTCTGGAACAAAACTTTTTTTACTTCAAAACTTCTTTTACTTATTTCAATAAGATAAAATTTAGTACTTTCAGGGCCTAGTTGTCATTACTTAAAGATGGCTTATTAGATAAAAATTATGACTTGTGTGGCATTCAAAAAAATGTTAAATAAGTCTGGTGGAAATCTGTTAAAAAAATACGTTCTAGCTTTTCTTAGTGAGAGCATAAATTTTAAAATTGTATTAATGTTGTGAGGTGTAACAATAAACTTTTTGTACAC
This sequence comes from Kuschelorhynchus macadamiae, assembly GCA_030620095.1. Lineage (NCBI taxonomy): Eukaryota > Metazoa > Arthropoda > Insecta > Coleoptera > Curculionidae > Kuschelorhynchus > Kuschelorhynchus macadamiae. The sequence goes on along the minus strand of JAUTXW010004054.1, from coordinate 670,445 downwards.
TTATTTTTATTAAAATAACACTGCCATTAAAAAAAACGTATTTTATTTGCGAATTTATTTGAAAAATGTTTCTTATAGTTCTCCAGTAGCGTAGCTACACTCCCGCCAGCCTTCGCGGTGCGCGGGGGGGAGGGGGATCACGAAGTCAGTTGGCCCGGCGATTATTGCAAATGAGCTCAAGGGGATTATGAGAGTATGGATGACCTTTTTTTATTCATCATATATTTTCCGGCTATATTTTGAGGGCTAAATTTATTGACCTTTATAGAATTTTTTTGTTTTCAGTTATTTTTCTCAAATCTCGTTTGATTTGAATGTAAAACTTGCTAAAGTTTCCTTGACATTTCTTCAGTTTGACGCCCAAATTAGAAATTGAACACGAACAAAACCGATGCCCATATACATTGGTCTGCGGTTTGGACGAACCTCACGACCACCGCAGAATAATTAATTTGGTGTTTACTGGACGCGCAGGTAGTACAATAAATTAAGGGCTTTTTGATAGAATATGCTTATTAAATAATTTCGAAGTGTATGCCCAGCTAAATCTTTCAAAAACCGTATTCTCGTAACTTATTTTTAACAACATATTATATCATATTTTTTCCATATTTTTAGAGCTATGGATATCAGAAATGTTTTTAAGAAACGTTCTACTAACAACCAAAATGTCCCACAACTTAATAATCTAGAAGCTAGCCTACCTATTCCTAGTGCTTCAAATGCTAATATCGTTGAGTTGTCATTAGAAGTATATCAAGATTTGGGGTTATTAGATTTTGGTATTAAGTTAAACCCTACTAGATCTGGCGTTGGTGAAGATACTAGTATTTATCCTTTAGATATAGGAAACTTTATTGAACGCTATGAAAGTATTTCTGACGGAGATAGATACGCGATATTTCTTTCCTGAAGTCTAGTATAATAATATAAGTTCCTGAAGCTATAGCATAATAATATAAGAAGGGTTCGGATGGAAAACGAGTTTTCTGCTATTAGTGACTAAAAAGCTGTGAATGGCCTGCATATTCCAGTAAACGTAAGGTGTGTTTTTGAAATAACTGTGTAATTTTTCGTCCAAAATTAGGAAGAGGACATTTTGGATCTCTTATTATAAAGCCATATCAGAACTTCAAAGATTTTCTTGAAAATGCGAAAAAGCACATGTCCTCTGAGTGGCATCGTTCCTCAACGTTGAAATTGCGTTGCCGAACTACTTAATAGTTTTGAAAGGGATCAGGTTTAATCTAATAGAAATAAACTTGTATCTAATAGTTCAACAATAATATTTTGTGGTACCCGTGACTTACCTCTACGTGGTAAAACATCTGGCAACTTTGATGACCTCCTAAATTTTAGAGTTAAGTCCGGAGATTTAATTTTACGAAGTCATCTGAAAAATTGTGCAAGAAATGCGAAACATACCTCGCACCAGACACAAAACGATTTGATTAAAATTTGTAGTGATATTATTCGAGAAGATATTGTGGTAGAGATAAACGCTGCTATTAGCAGATGAACTTGCCGTCATTGCAGGTGTTGAGCAGCTTTCTCTAGGAGTAAGATTGGTCGATTCACACAATTCAGTTTCATGAATGCAGAGCGTATATCAATCGCTATTTTAAAGGCCTGTGAAGAAATTAGCTTAAACATGCGCAATTTGGTGGGTTTAGGTTTTGATGGATATGCAATAATGGCAGGCCACGAAAAAGTGCAGAAGATAATTCGTCAAAAATATAATACGGCCACGTTTTTTCACTGCGCGTCGCATAGGCTAAATTTACTGGTTAATGACCGAAATAAGATCCAATATGTACAGAATACTGTAACTAGTATCAAAAAAGTAATCAAAATTTTTTTGTAATAGTCTATATCGAAGAAAATATGTACCCAAAATTCCTCTATTTTGTGAAACCCGGTGGTCCACAAAATACAAGTCCTTTAGAATATTTTCGGAAAATTTTGAAGAAATTGAAAATGCTTTAGAAGATTTGGCGTACACTATGGAAATAAATTCAGAAACGCGTGCAAAAGCAAATCAATTATTAGCGGCAATTTCTATCCCTAAATTTTTTGTGTGTATGTATATAATTTCACATTATAGTGCAAAATTGGAGCCGATTTACAATATTTAGCAAGCAAAAACCATAGACCTTTTATCGGCCAAAACGCATATTCATACACTTTTAACTATCTTGAAAGACCATAGAAGAAATGTGAACAAATATTATAAGGATATTCCTCAAAAATGTACAACGAACGCATAGAAGCTTGACATCGAAATAAAAATTCCTAGATTGACTTCAAAACAAACACAGAGGGCAAATTATTCCGCTGGTTGTGTTGTGTTGCTATTAAAGTTAGATTTTCTCAAAAGAGAGATAGATGATGCATTTGCACTGTCTCTTCTTCACCCAAAATCAGTCGTAAAAGAATCCAATTCGTTGAAAGAAAAAAATCCGTACATTTTAAAGCGAAACTTGGCTAGAAATATGGGATCTTAAACACGACAACTTAGACAATGAATTATATCTTATTCAATTATTAGAAAAAGACCATTGCGAGTTTTTTCCAAACATTAAAATAGCGTTAAAAATTTTCTTGGCTTTACCTCCAACCACAACTACAATAGAGAGATTATTTAGTACTCTCAGACGTGTCAAAACCTGGTTAAGATGGACAATGTATGCTTAGTGTTCATCGGCAAATGGTAAATAATAAGAAGGATTTGTTTGTAGAAAAAGTTCTAAAATCGATTTTTACAAAATATACCAAATTTGGTTTTTCTTTTCATCGACTAGAAAAAAATATGTCGTTATAGTAGATATTATTACCTATTTTTTGTTATATACTATGTCATTGTTTATGTTTATGTGCATATTTAAAAATAAAAATCTAAATAATTTATTAGCAAATGGTTGCATAGACTTTTCATTACGTGGAAATTTTCTTATAATTCATAAAATTACAATTATACATAGATATTGGGAATTATTTAAAAACGAACCTTAGTCTTAATAAATATAAGGTACTGAGATGCTACAATTGCCGTAGTTGTACCACATATTGGATAAAAGAAGGAATTCTGGAGGCGGTGCTTTCAATGAATGACCTAGGATTTTCCAGAGTGGCCTATCTTTTGGGGCTTGGATTCAGGAGGTAAAACACCAGGTATATTACAGACACAAGAGCAGTAATATATTGTTCTCTATATATCCATCTAATATTTTTTTTATTCGTAGTCTTCTGTAATATTGTTCTAGAATCTGGTCACATATTTATTTGCGGATTGAGGGCTTACAAAATAAGTTTGTAAATACTTTCCTTTATTGGCATTTCCCTTATAAAGATGAAGCAAGAGTGTTGTTGTGTGGGCTGAACACCTTGGGGCAAAGAAGAAAAAAACAAGTTATTTTTTGTTTAAAATAACGAACAGATTGCTGGACTGTCAGGCACTTGTAGAAATCATAATCTATAGGATTACGACAAGGAATTCTAGACCAACTCAGTCGTTTTTCGATAGACGACAATGAATTAACTGTGGATCCATAGCTTTTGTAATAGCCTTATTAGAAATTATAATAGTAATTTTGAGCATCTTGATATTTTTAACTGTTAACTGTCTGATTTAAAGTGTCATCGGTTCTTGTATAATGCTTCTTTGATAATTAGGGGAGTGGGTATTAAAAACATGTGGTTCTGACACATCAAAATTATTAAAGTCTCTCGTCTTTAGAAATTATATCCACTGACAGAATGCGATCCTTATATTTGGCATACTGAAGTACCCCTGGCGCCTGCACTAACATGTAAAATTGTTTTATCTTTTTATTGTAATGACAAATATTACAAAGCTTTACGTTGAAATGATAAACGGGGATAATCAGTTAAATCCGGCATAACATGTTGACTGATAACTGATACTGAAACACAGAATGCTGCAGGTATCGTGGCAGCTAAGCCGATGATTTAATAAATTTGCCATGGTAAGATGTTTTTAGTCATAGTTTAGATAGCAAAATATTGCTTTTTAATCATTTATTGAAAAACCTATTTTATTAAACATGTGCTTTAAGAACACAGAAATAAAGTCGGACAGAAATACGAAAAATCATAATCTGACACTGGCCGATATAGATTTTTAGAAATAGTTTAGTATCTTGTATAAGACGTTCTAAGACGATTTTTTAAAAGATATAATAAACCAAAATAATCCCACGAAAACCTGGAGCTACGTATAATATCTATAATTCGGGTAAATTAAATTATTACTTTACTGATATTATTTTAACCATAAATATATTCCGGTCCAATATTACAGCGCACATAAATCTTATTCCAATGCGTAACGTTTATGAAATGTTTTTTAGATATACATACATATAAACATCAATTAAGTGAATGTAATGTTACTTCTAAAAAATATCATGTTTATTTTAATTATACATATAGCGTCATAAGTTGTATTAATAAATTTCTGTATGTACAGTTCTATTCAGATAAAAGTGGTACAAGTTTTATGAGTTGTTTTGACTTGTTTTCGTCACATTTGCTTGCAACCGCCTTTGCAGCTAACGTTTTTTTACGTTGTCACTTGCTAGAGTATATAATATGTGAAACATTCAAAACATTGGTGACAGGGCAGTTCCGAGGGATCCGGCCGCCTTTGTGATTTAAAATATCGCTCTTCAAGAAAATACAAAAATACATATTTTGTACTATGTGTACTATATTTTATTCAATTTTAAGTCATATATAAATGAAACACAAACACAAGTTGTGCCTCTTAAAACAATAATTCATAAAATTGTAATGTAATGACAACATAAAATATTAAAGAAATATTTTCCTAATCTTGTAAACTCATCAATTAAATTTAAATTGACTTATTTCAACCCCTTCAGTGTAGAGTTTCGAAAGAATCGTTTTAAAATCTCGTTTAGTTGAGAGACTGTAAAACATGACTCGAGGCTCAAGTAGGTTCGATTCAGAGGACATGGAGAAGTTAATTATAAAGGTTTGTTGTAATTTTGTCAAACAAATGGAAGAAATGATCGACACAAAGTAAGTTAGATGACACACTTTTTTCACTGTGTAGGTCATAAAAAAATTTTGAAGTTATGGTTACCAAAAATACAGAGTCCATTGCTAGTCTTCAGCAACGTCTAGACAGCCTGCAACAAAATAACAAAAACAACTGTGTACGTATTTGTGAACTTAATATTGATGACACTGAGAATATAGCTAATTGTGTTGTGTCTTTTATTAGAGACAGGTTAAAAGTACATAACCATGTTCCCTTAATGACCTGGATTTTGCGTTTCCTATTGACAAAAAAAATAAAGAGCCAAATCCGTCAACGTTATTAGTTCGGTTTATATCGAATATTAAAAAAAGATCGGTAGTGTCGGCAAAAAAATTCCTAAAAATTCAGGTGTCGTAATTTATGAAGATCTAACTCGGAACAGATATAATCTGCTTGTGGCTGCTAAGAAAAAGTATGGCAAAAATGTGTGGTCTATGGACGGTAAAATTTATTTCTGGCACCCTGTTAAAAACCATAAGACATTATTTCTGCAGAATAGTGATATCTGAATAATTATAGTTATCATGTCTACTATTCAAATATTTTGTAGTTGTTTCGGTACCACAGTTTCGCTGAAATAAAATTTTAGCACTGTGTGATGGGCGATAGGAAGTGATACTTTATCTTTTTTTTTGCTTTGCTTTTTTTAATGTTGAATGGACATTCTTTTACCTAAATTTTATTTTCAACGTTTTATTGGAAATAATAAATATCTGTAATTTCTGATTTATTTCGGATTGAAAATATTTCGAATTTATGGAAAATACCATTTTTTTGTGGTGCATTATTGCAGTTAAAACCTGTGTGATTGGTGGTATAGGTATTTATTTTGAGATTCTCTATTAATCGATATAACATGTTCGCTCAATTTTGTATTGAATATATTTTTTTTGTGCAATATAGAAATAAGGTAGGTAGTGTACTTTAATTAAATGGTTACATACTCGGTTATATTTTGGGAAATTAATATTATACCAACTTGTTAATTTGTTCATTTTCGACGTATGCTATTGTGGTATTTAATCTAATTGTGATTTAAATAGTACTTTCTATTGGTATAATAATTAAATTTGGCAAAATGCCACTACCTGTATCGTATTTAATTATAACAGCATATTTGAAATCAAATATCACATCTTTTTAATTTTAAGTATATTATTATATAGGGAGGTCTTGGGCTAAGTGTGACTATCATCTCATAAAGTAGTTAGAAAAAATATATATTTTTTTATTTAGGCTAGTTTACTTATCTGTTGGGAGTCGCCGTTGGGTGCTCGTTATTGTTGGGAGGCAGTGTTGGATATAAGAGAGAAGTATATTTACTTATGAACAGTTTGAACTTTAAAGTTGCTCATTTAAACATTCGGTCTATTTTTACAGGTTTTTTGGAGTTCAAAATTGCAATTGAAGATTATAATTTTGATATAATATTTCTTACAGAGACATGGCTATCTGATGGTGACCACGTTTCCCTGTTTGGTCTTCCGGGTTACCGTCTATTTCATAAGAATACATTGGGTAGAGGGAGAGGAGTGGCAGCTTTTGTAAAAAATAATTTCACACCAGAGTTACTGGCCTTTGAATTTAATGTAACTCACTTTCTTGAGTCTTAATTTTCAAAATCAAATTAAAAAATAAATATTACGCTTTTTGTGTTTTTTATCGTCCTCCAAATACTAACTTTAACTCTATTGCAAATGATTTTGACAACATTTTTTCCAGTATTTACCCTACTGTAGAACATATAATATTGTTACGAATTTAGCCCTGGTCATAGATTTGTTGAGATTTAGATGAATTTGTTTATTGTTTGATATTTTATTGAAGTAGACTTACCTTAATTTTTATCCATGTAACGACTATGTGTCAAAAATCGTTCTCGAATGTTCTGTTAGGCTTAATTCATCTCAACCTGTACTATTTGGATTATTTTAGAATTTTCTAGATCATTCCATCCTTTTCTAAATGCTATATAAGCGCGCCGCGAGGCCTCATTTGGATTCAGTTATAATTGAGATTTCGAAGTGTTAAAAACCTGACATTGACAAGTTTAAAGTTACCTTAGTTAGAATTGTTAAGTATAACCAGTCTCTACCTTTGATACCTGTAACCTGTGTTTTGAATAAAAGGAGTGCATTCAGATTCTACGTGTTTGTGTACCGGCCAATCCGGAACAATATGTTTAGGAGATTTTAATATTAATTTATTAAACTTAGATAATGCCTTAGTTCCTCTCTTTGAAATATACAACTTGATACAAATATTAAACGAAGCAAGAAGAATATCAAGAACTGTCGTAACACTTTTAGATCCTATATTTGTAACTGATGAATCATTAATTAAAAAATTCGGCATTGTTCCTATGGGTAATATATCTGATGATTGTTTAGTATACTCTTATTTAAAAATAGAAAAATCTCCTGTTCAGCCGATGATTATTGCTTATCTTAATTTTGATAATTTTGACATAAACTCATTTCTTGATGACCTTGATTTGCTTTAGTGGAATGATATATTTTACTAAAACAATATAAATAATAAAATAAATCATTTTAATAACCTTTTTTTCCCACTTTTTGACAAACATGCTCCATTCAAAACGGCCAGAATTACACAGTCTAAGGCGCCTTGGCTAACACCAAATCTTAAAATTTTTATGAAGCAAAGAGATCAGGCTTTACAGGAATTTAAACGAGCCAGGACTGCTCCTACTTGGGATAATTATAAACGGTTAACAAATTTTATTGTTTCGTTACTAAGGCGGGAAAAGAAGAAATATTTAAATGAAGTTTGCGCGGAAAAAAATTTAAGAAAAATCTGGAGATCTTTAAAATCATTAAAGGTATGCTCTGGTAAAGATTTTAGTATTCCAGATAATCTATCCGATCCAAATAAGATTCGTGATTATTTTGGTGCATTTCTTTAAAATATTTCTGATTGCAGTTTGAAAATTAATTTTTATCAAAGTAATATTTTTAATAATCAATTACATTTTTCTTTTAATATGACTAGTATTACAGAGATTCATAGAATAACTCATTAAAATGTTAAAAATTTGCAGTCCTTTCATAGACAAATACATTACGGATAGTATTAATTGTTGTATTGAGAGAAATTATTTTCCGGATCAGTGGAAAATTTCTATTGGAAAGCCTTTATCTAAAACCAAACATCCAACCAATATAAGCGATCTCAGGATAATCAGCAATTTACCACTTCTTTCTAAAATTTTTGAAAAAATTTTATATAATCAATTGTTCCATTACTGTATTATTAATATTATAATTCCGGAAAGTCAATGTGGCTTTAGAAAAGACTTTAGTACATCTGTTGCACTGGTTGGTCTAGCCGATGATATTATGACTGCTGTTGATAAGAAATTAGATACCGCGCTAGTCCTCCTGGATTTCTCAAAAGCTTTTGATACTATTAATCACGAACTTTTACTATCAAAATTAAATTGTTATGGTCTTGAGGAACCATCAGTTAATCTAATAGAGTCATATTTTTCTAATCGTCATCAAAAAAATTTTTGTAATAACACATTTTCAGATGAGGTTCAGATTATGTCAGGTGTGCCTCAGGATTCGATCCTTGGGCCACTTCATTTTATTATTTGCACTTCAGATATTTTAAAATCTTTAAAACAATGTAAAATTTAGTCGTACGCAGATGACACTCAAGTTTACTATCATTTTAGTCATGAGCAGTGCTGCCAATCTCAAATTTCGGATTGTACGTGGTGTGTTTGTGAATTACCCGCTTTTACCCGCAGCCTAATTTTTAATTACCCGCAATTTTACCCACACGAATGAAATTAGAATTTAAAGTATGGAATTGATGAAATTATAAAATTTTATTAATTATTGTTGTTGTATATTATTGTCAATAATAAACCCATAGGACGAACGAAAGGTTAATTTGCATGGAAAACACCAACGTTGCCAACATTTTCATTGGGATAATGGGATACCATACCAAAGCACGTGAATATGATAGCATAAACCTATTTTGTGTATCTCAATAATTGTACATTTAAAAGAAACTTTTATTTTAATAAAAAAAACATTGTTTTATATACTTAAAAATATATTTTGTTTACGTAGCTAAAGTAAGTACATACTGCAAATACAAATAGCTTATGAAGAATTAAAATAAACCGCATAAGTACCTAAATACCTAAGTATGATTAAGGACTTAATACTTAATCAACTTAATTAACCATTTATCCATGATTACTAACACTACCACGAACTACAATATAAACAAGGTGATGAATACATTATATAAAATTAATCAAATATGAGTAGGACTTATATACACGATATCACGAAATGCTTGCCGCACATTGGCAGCACTGGTCATGAGGACTACTTCAATGCATCAAATATAATAAATGTAGATTTAAATATATTAAAAAAGCTTTCTTTTGAACACCACTTAAAACTAAACCCTTCAAAATCAATTTTAATATTTTTTGGTCCAAAAAACCACAGAGATTTCTTATGCCAAAATCGTAATATTAATCTTGTCAGTGTCAGATTTCCTGTTGTTGCGTCTGCTCGTAACTTGGGAATTGTATTGGATTCAGAGTTACGGTTTAGGGAAAAAATTAAAATATTAATTCAAAAGTCATATCTGTCTTTAAAGGTGGTGTATAATAGCCGCTAAGTCCTTAGTCTTTCCTTGCGTAAAATGCAAATCCATAGTTTTATCGAATTTTAATTATTGCGATTTTGTTTATGGTTGTTGTCTGGACATAGCAGACAAAAATCGGATTCAAAAAGTTCAAAATACATCTTCGCGCCTTATTTTGGAAGTAAGAAAATTTGACCATATTTCACATACTTTCAACGAGCTAGGTTGGCTTAAAATGGATAATCGTAAAACTCTACATTTAAGCAACTTTTTAATAAAATTTTTAAAAAACCCTGTGCTACCCTCATCCCTTAAAAATAAGTTTATGTTACGTTTAAATATAATTGGCATTTTCGAAGGTTTCTTTCTCGGGTGCCATAATGCCATAATATTATATAACTCATTACCCTCTGTGCAAACGTTGTTAAATGATATAAAACTCTATTTAAAATGGATCTCTTTAATATTCAAAACTCTATTTAAAATTAGAATAATTATATTTGAATTACTATTATTCGTATTTTCAGATCCTATCTGTTTTTTTTGTTTCTCCAATGTGACGGGTGTGAACATGACTCTTAATTTAATACTTATTATATTGTAGAAAAGGTAAATTACTATTTTATTATTTTATGTTTTTACGTCTTAACGGTAAATTATTAAGTGATTGACGAAAGAATATTAAAATCTTCTTTAAAATTTATTTCAAGAAGTATTGTCAAAAGGTAAAAATACATTTAACCCAGTTAAAGATGGAATTTCAAAAAATTCAGAAACTGATTTTTCAATTAATATCAAGTCGTGGATGAAAGATTAGTTTCAAAGACTTATTTATTACAAAGAGATTGTAAAAAAATAAATTATTTTTTACGCCCTTAAAGGTGGAATTTCGAATATTACGAAAATTGTTTCTAAATAATTATTTTGAAAAGCCATTGGCCAAGGAATTAAAATCATCACATTTAGTTGAATATATATTTTCTACGTACCCCCTTAAGGAGAAATTTATTTTGGGATTAAATCCTTTAGTGAAGAAATCATTCACATTTAGTTGAATATATATCGTAAAAAAAATAAAACCCCATTTCGCCATTTTTTATTCTATTAAGAAAAATTTCGAAAAATTCGGAAGTCGAGTTTTCGATTATTATTTTTGTAAGCCATTGACCGAAGAACTGTCCCTAATTCCCATTAAATTCAAAAGGTATTGTAAAAAAGTAAAAACATAGTTTATCCCTCTAGTGGCAATTTCAAAAGAATCATTTCCTATCATTCATCTATATCACAAAAAAAAAACGTCCATGCCAAATATAAACGATTTCAGAAAAAGAGTTTTTTTATGTATTATGTAGGTATAGGTAAATCAATCAATACATATTTTTCAATTTTAATTCTAGAAGAATAACAATCCAAACTTTTTCTGACTCAAAAATTAAGAAAATATCTGTTTGTGTAGCTCTTTTAAAATTTATAGTTAATTTGACTATTTTGGCGGCTCTTAAAATCGTTCGCCTTCGTGCACGCACAATGTGCATACCCATAAGAACGTCCCTGATGAGGAAATAAATACATAGCAAGATTTAAAACAAGTGTATGACATATTTTAAAATAAACAAAAACAAAGTTTAACTTGAGTAAGAAAAATACTAAAATAAGCAAGAAAAATCAGCAAGACATACAAAATTAATAATTTAATATAGCGCCCACAATATTGTGATGAAGTTCGTCCCAGCACTGATGGATTGTCTCCTACAGTTCATCAGAATTTTGAGGCCTACAATTACGTCTATACATTTTTTTTACTATCAATCCCCAAATGTTCTCTATCGGATTTATATCCGGACTGTAAGAAGGCGAAAGCAATACTTTCACATTATTATTCTAAAACCACTGTCTTATATTATTGGCAGCATGGACAGGGTAATTATAATGTTGGTAAATACATGAGTTATTTGGATATAATTGGACGACTGATGAAAGCATTATGTGTTCCAAAATATGTTCGTAATATTCTGCACCTGCCTTCTATGCGATAACGCATTAACGGAAAATCGTTCAGTTTTGAAAGCTACGTCGCTTGTATATTTTTCTTTAAATCTGTTGTTGTCTGGCAGGTATACACGAATACGCCATTATAGGTGCAATGAAAAGTCTTTTCATCAGTGAACAAGATTCTGTTCTAAAATTGTGGCTGAAAGTATACATAGTTCAAGGTGAAGTTTAGCCTTCCCGGTTTTCGCTCTTCCGTCAGCAACATTTTTTTGCAGCCACTCGGTTTTTTAATTATGAATTGCTAATCCTCCTGCTGGCCGTGGGCTGCCATCCAGGAAATCCTGTGGCAATCACAGCATCCCTAGAGACTGCAAAAAAGATTTTGTCTCAGCTGATTTATGAGTGCTGCATCCTGTTCTGCGTTGGAAACCCTGTTATATCCTGAAACTGCTTTCTTTTCTAATGTTCTCTAATGTGACTCCCATCGCCAATTCGTGTTGCTCTGCTAGGGAACGAATAGACCAACCGTCTTCAGTTCTGGCAATTATCTAGGCTTTTTGAACTAAGGATAGTTGAACAGACTAAAGTCATTTTAACATTTTTTTAATAGCACTGAAAATCCTAATTCTACAAGTATAAATAGAATTGTATGTTCTGAATAATTTCTAAATAGTACAACTAGAATAATAATTGTAGTAAAAGTGAGGCAAAACTCTAAAATAGCTTCGCAAATCGCCATTGAGATGTCATAGATTAAGAAAAGCAACATGAAAAGCGAAAATGCACAATACACTATTTTTTAAAAACTAATTTTCATACGTATAGCGGGCCTGTATATTTAAGTATATTTTTACATCAGGAAAAGAATTTTGTTCCATGAGCACTTATTTTAAATTATGCTAGAAGCTTATTTGAAAAATATCAATTTTTTCCTAGTAGAGTTAATTTAGCGTGCATTTGTGTAGAACTTTTAAAGTTGCTGGGTCGTCTTAAAGTGGAGAAAACTCAGATTTGACTCATAGTAATACTAATAAATGTATATTTTATTCAGTAGTACTTTGTTGATACAAATCAGTATCGTTTATGGCTTTTAACTAATTACATCATTAAAGTTTGTAAGATCACCGTAGGTTGGCAGTGGAAGACAAGCTTTTATTATTGGGTTCGTCGAGAATAATTTTCTTTATATCTAGCATAGTTTGTGAATATTGAGAAGTGTTCCTATTCGAAAGAAGTTTGGAAATTTAGGTCTATATCAGTAATACTCACCAAAATAATAAGAACCTCCATGCCTTGAAACCTAGGGCTAAGATTTTGATGATTTCGCACTGCAGCGACAAAAAATGAAGGGTTGTTTTAAAACTTTGAATTACCCATTTAGTCGGGTTTTGTTTTGACCTGGAATATTTAGTCTAGCAAGTTTAAATTAAGCAAATCGAAAGCGATTTTTTGTTGCGTTGTATTTATGTCTGGTTATATTTGAAACGGGGCCAACCAGATAATTAACTAAATGTCAATAATGGAATCACTTTCCGATGCTTAACCTTCGATTGCACGAGGCATCTTCAGGGATCTCTTTACTTCACGAGATCCGAAGAAAGATTCCGTTTTAAATATAACTAGGCACCCTGTGCTATTTTTTGTATGATTTTAAAATGCAAGATACAGTAACCACCTCCTCCCAAAAAAAACATACCGGGTATCAACGAATCTATTAGACAGGCCATAACTTATTAAGTTAAGTTAAGTATTCGGTGTATCAAAACGAAATTTGGTATAGGTAAATGGTACATAGAGAGGAGAGTTTTCGCACATTTTTCACTTTTCTGGTCACTTCACAAATGACTGCAGTTTCGATTTTTTAAATGGAACACTCTGTATATTTTTACATTTTTAGATTCATGAGACAATTTTGAATCAAAATGTGACATTTTAAAAACTTTTTACGCCTACTTGATTTGTTTACAGCGATTTTTAAAATTGCATCTAGATGACCATGACCGGACGCAAATTAATCTAAGGACCTAAAATGATGACACAATAATACAATCGCTAAGTTTTAGTGATTAGTCTGATAGCTAGGAACAAGGAAAGTTGATAAAATCAAATTTTTGTGTCTAACTATTTTTTTTTCAAATGGCGACCCTTTGCAGACAAGCACTTTTTGAAAAGAGGATTTTTTGCGATTGGATTAAAATAGAGCTGAAAAATTAAATATTACTAAGAAAAATACTCGCTAATCAATTATTTACTTTAATCAAGAGTGCCATGGATATCCATGCTCGATATTAAGTAGGATTTTTAATTGTGCCAGTTGGTTGATCAAGATTACTTACGTTGGATCTATCTATGCGTCATGTCACCTAAAGTCTGTCCAGCCTATCTCTGCTGATAAAAAGAATGCACGCCTATGCGCCTAACGCTCGGAACAGCATTTTTTATACAGCTTTCTGCTGTCCCTCTTCAGATATCGTCAACAAATTTAGGCGTGCAAATCTGTATCTTTGGCTAACAAATATTTCCGAGTATTAAACAAAAATATAACTTCAATAACTTTCACTGTGGTTGTTCAAGTGCATTCCTCCTTGTTCACGACACATTTCCGCTCGTTCAATTGCTTCTCTCAACACGTTGTGCAGCATTTGAGGCGTAATACTTCTAAATACACGTACAATCCTTTCTTCTAAGATTTTAAGAGTGTCTGGGGCTGTTACATAAAATCTTTCTTTAACATATCCCCAAATAAAGAAATCGAAAACAGTGAGATCCGGTGAACGGGCGGGCCCCCTTATTGGGCCATTGGTTATAATAACTTTATTATTAAAATGTTCAATTAAATAATTAAGAACTTCTCTGTGAGGCGGTGCTCCATCTTGCTGGAAGTAAATTTGGGGTAAAACTTCTAAAGGTTCAACACTAATTTCATTTTGTAGAAAGCCTAAGTACCTAACCCCTGTTAATTGGCCTTGAAATAAAATTGGCCCAATTATTCTGTTACCAACGACACCTGCCCACACATTGACACCAAACCTTTCTTGAAAATTTCCTACTCTCATTTCATGTAGATTTTGTTGGGCCCAGTAACGAGTGTTTTGCTTGTTAAACCTACCATTATTAGTAAATCAGGATTCGTCAGAAAACAAGATAAAGTTGATAAAATTTGGGTCAATTCTACAACTTTGGAGCAACCAATCACAAAACAATACCCGTCTATCGCCATCGTCAGGATACAAATGTTGGTGTAACTGGTACTTAAAAGCTCCAGATCCGTGTTTCTTTAGTATTTTTCTAGATGATTCATGACAAACCCAGTTCGTGATTATTTTTTCTTAAAGAAACAGTTTTATCAACTTCAACCATAGCAAGAACATTAATCTCTATTTCTTCATTTATAATAAATCTGCCTTCCACCACTTGATTTCCTTCTTTATGCCTAAAACGATTCTCGAGATATGGAAAATAGTGATGGACTGGATGTTGGCGGTCGGAGTATCTGCAGCAGCATTTCTTGATTTTTTATGACATTCTCGAAATATTAGTAACATATCGACTTTTTCGCTTTCAGTATACACTATTTTGACTTTTGAAAACAAAAATAATACTGAAAATCAAGAAAAATAAGGAAATCTTATGTCTACTCAGAAAGAACAGGTAAGTGTCACTGTCAAAACAAAGAATCCTATGGCATGGCTATCCATGGCACACTTGATAAAAGTAAATAATTAATTACCGAGTATTTTTCTTAGTAATATTTAAGTTTTGAGCTCATTTTCAATTTTTAATCCAATCGCAAAAAAGTTAGTACCGATAGATTCGCAAAAAAAATCCTCTGTTCAAAAAGTGCTTGGCTAAAAAGGGTCGCCATTTAAAAAAAAATAGTTAGACACAAAAATTTGATTTTATCAACTTCTCTTGTTCCTAGCTATCAGACTAATCACTAAAACTTAGCGATTGTATTATTCTGTCATCATTTCAGGTCCCTAGATTAATTTGCGTCCGGTCATGGCCCACCTAGACGCAATTTTAAAAGTGCCTATAAAAAAAATCAAGTGAGCGTAAAAAGTTTTTAAAATATTATATTCTGATTCAGAATTGTATCAGGAATCAAAAAACGTACAAATATACAGAGTGTTCCATTTAAAAAATCGAAACTGGAGTCATTTCTGAAGTGACCGGAAAGTGAAAAATATGCGAAAACTCTCTTCTCTAAGTACGATTTACCTATACCAAATTTCGTTTTGATACATCGGATACTTTAAAAGTTATGGCCTGTCTAATAGATTCGTTGACACCCGGTATACACATCAAGCCTCTGTTCAATAATAATCACTCTTCGGGATGTACAGTTTTAACATACAAAATTAGAAAAGTTTCTTTTGGCTTTTCCTAAGTCAAAAAATAGGCAATGGAATTTTCCAAAGTTATCCCCCATTTGATTAATTTCATAATCTTAAATTCTTTTTCTTCCAATCTGGTAATAAACTGAAAGCGAGAAAAGATTGCAGTTGATTAGACCGCGTATTTCTTATTTTGTTAGATTCACCACTGAACTAAAACCGCAAAACCATAGTCACTTTTACCATACAGGATAAATCAAATTTTTATAACACCGCATAGTTATTTACAAATAAAAACTCTGGATATCAAAAAAATAAAATCTACCAGATGAACAAGATTTGTGTAATTCCTATAGTACATTATTCTTTACTAAACTCTTTGAGTAATTAGAAAAACAAACATATCCAAAATTTAGAAATCAAATATCCACAATTTAGAAAAAGCGTAGAACAATGTATTTAATAAAAACTATACAAATTCGCCTGTGAAGTGACCAGAATTCCATGCATTTTGTGGTATATTTTTTGTTGTAAAATTAATTTGCTTTTGACTACCCCATTTTTGATCATCAACCTGCAATTTATGTGTACTTAAAAATCTTTTGCTATAATAATAGACAGGATTACAAATTTTCATTAAAAAAATCATATTTCCGAGCTGAATGTATTAAAATTGATTGTTCATAAAGTTTTATAGCCAGTGGAGGATCTAGGAGAGGTGGGGGGGGCTATACAAATTTAGACCTTCTAAATTTTATTTTAATAATACATACCAAACTTACATAAAAACATTATAATAATATATTGCCTTTTTAAAAATAATATTAGTCCGTCCAATTTTCATTCGGAGTGATTTAATTTTGTAAAATATATTTGTAATTTTGTCGACATCAACTTCTCGTATTATATTAATATTAACTAGTGCCAGACCTTTCAACCTTTCGTCCTTCCTCCATGAGGCTTTGAAGATAAGTTCTTTATCACTTAAAGCTGAGAAACTTCTTTCTGTTACGGCTGTTGTCCCCGGTAAAACAGCAGAGATCAAGCAAAGTTTTTATGTTAGAAAACACTATTTCTCAAAACACCTCACGCCATATCTCTTTTTAAATTTTTAGTTTACAAGAAATTACTGAAACTAAATCTGGCGTTTTTGTTTATAAATTAAAGCATCTTTAATAATATTGACACATTCTGGATTAGAATTTTAAGGGCTACTACAAGGTATTTTCCAATAAATCGGAGGTCAAATTGACAAATACTATATCTAACAAACAAAATAAATATTGTGGTCCTGAAATAATCCTTTTCGTTTTTTGTTATATATTGCTTTGATGTTTTCTGTCACTGTTTCGTTATGTTTTGAATAACTGTTCAAACTTAATTAATATTTGTTAAAGCGCTTAAAATGTATAGCCCTGGACTTTTTAGAATTTTACTTGATTTTAACATAAAACATAAACAGGCTAGTAATTGTATGGAAGTACAAAATTTGCTTAGGTGTAAACCTAACGAACAAAACATAGCAGCTTTATTAAAAGTCGGGTTAGAAATATTTAAATCTGTTTTTTTATTTCCTTAATAGCTTTTAAAATGTGTGTCAAAGGGTTAATCGAAAGGTAATAATTCTCTAGCACATTTAACTTTGATTTATTTGTTAATGATATATTGAGATAAATGTATATTTATGTTGGTTTAAATTCACAAGTTTAATGAACGTCTGAAACAGTATGTATATAGCTAATAGTTGTCCAGATTAAGAGCCTGTCTTGTACTTTATTAAACTCTTCCGATATATTACTTCCACCGTGCTGCCCTTAGATTAAATTTACTATGTATTTAATCGAAGGTCGTACTCACGAAGATACTCCAAAGAAAGACTTTGTATACTTAACTTCCCAATTACAACTTGTTTGATGTCTTGTTCAGTGGTGTCTTTTAATTAACTCAAGAACACTCGCAAATATTTCCTTAATAATAGGACTATTTATATGAAGATATATTATATATAAAAAAATTTGCAAAGAATATTTAATTTTTTAAACAGTCTAAAATTTATTTTTTGCTGACTTCGCTTAATGCTTTGTTCTTATGGCCACTTTTGCTTCTTGCTTCTCGCATTTTCAGTTTAAATTGAAGTAATTAAATTTTAATTGCCCTCAAGCCAACAAAATTTAGTTTTTTTTGCAGAAGACGTTTAAAGTGGAGCAAGCATCGTACCGATCATATTTTCCCGGATACCCGTAATTTTAATTATATTTTCCCTAACTGTTAGTAATGTTATTAATATAAAAAGAAACACATTTCTATAACAAGTTAGAATATCCCGTTTTTAGAAACACAAAGTAACCAATCATATATTGATAGAAACAATAAGTCAAACACTGCTCGTGATAACAATGTCGTGGACGCTTTCCACGACTCCATTTTGAACGATGATGAAATTTACATGATAGGAGCTTGTGGATAACATTATAGTGACAATATTTCTAGATTAGATCTAACAATAGTTTTGAGGGGGAGGGTGCTTTATAGCCCTTGTAGCTCCATATATTCGCCACTGTTTATGATACCCTGTTTAAGTAGTGACACTTTTTAGACAAATTTAATCAGGCTTTGACCAACGTAATGCAATGGTTTTTCTACATAAAAAAATCGCTTTCGATTTTCTTTACCTAAACCGGCAAATATGTAAAAAACGTCACTGGTGTGACTGCATTTTCGTATTACGTAACTACATTATCAAATAAAATGCATAAAAATGCATTCAAGTAGAGATAAATGTTTATAGACCATTAGGTGTTTGAAATAACCTAAGTGCAAAAAATATATGTAACAGCTAATAAAGAAAATGTCTCGATTTCTTATATTTTTTAATATGCATTGTCAAAAGCAATAGATTCTTCAGTTTAACTAAAATACAGAAGTGTTACTCACGTTGAGTCCATTCCCTGTACAATATCCTTTGCAGAAGGTGTTCGGTTTGAATATATTTCTGGATATATGTGTTTAGCTGCCAAGTGGTGTTCCAGCTTTTGTTTTGTCTTGTCCAGTGCATGTTTAGTTCCTCTGAGCATACCACGAATAAACCCTCTGTCTAAAATTTAAATACATTCTATACAGGGTTTTTATTTATATTTTGACACCTACAGCGAAATCATACAAAAATTAAATATAAAAACTGTAGGAATTGTTATAAACTATTATTTAAGAACATTTGAAAATGTGTCAAGAAGCAAAAATATACTATATGTTTAAACTAGATTTTTTGTTTAGAATACCTGCATATTACTATTTCATTAATTAGGTATTTTCTTGCTGATTATAAATATACTAGGTTGTATACCTTTATTTTAAAAGACATCCGTGAAAATTACCGGAAAATCTGCAATAAGACGGATTGGTGCAAAAGGAGCTTTATGGTTTGAAGTGGCTATAATTCCTTTTACTGAAGATGTTGTTCTTGTTTTCTTTCATAATTGTGAATAAGAAACATGAAGAATTTAATATGGATCCATACTCAACAAATTAACCAACACATATCTTGAAATTTTATTCTGAAAACCATTGGTCAATTATTTTGACGCAGCGTGCATATCGTCAATATTTTAATGTGTTAATCGCACCTACAATACCAACAATAAATTAGTTGCACGTTTTCGACCAAAAGGATCAGTAAGGAACCTCACTGTTTCCGGAAGACCACGTACAGCTCATACAGATGAAAATATTCAACGTGTAATGGAAAGTGTGCAGGATATTCCAGGAACATTAACAAGAGAGCGTTCGGCTGAAATTAGACTTTCGCTACCAACAATGGCTTGATTATGTCATTTCGATTGCGGCAATAATTAGCCTAAAATCCTGATTTCATCCACAATTTGATAACGAGCGATGAGGCCCATTTCCATTTAAATGGCTTTGTTAACACGCCGAACCGGAAGATATGGGCTACGGAGAATTCGATAGCAGTTTACCCACGACAATTACACTCACGTAAGTGTACGGTTTGGTGAGGTTCATCGTCAGAAAGGATAATAGGCCCACTTTTTTTTTGAAAATGGACGTTGTAAAATTTTTTGAAGCCAACTGTGTGAAACCATGCAAAACTGTTATTCCAAAAAGACGGAACCACAGCGCATACAGTAAGAGATACGATGGTTGTGTTCCGCGGCATTTTCGACGAGGGTATTATTTTGCGCAGAAGCGATTTCAATTGGCCACCACGTTCACCAGATATGACCGCTCTCGAATGTTTTCTTTGCACCTGTTTGAAAGAGGGTACGTGCGTAAGCCAAGGACCGTTCTTCAGTTGAAAACCAGTATTCGCAATGAAATTCGTGTCATAACACCTGAAATTTTGTGAAAGGTCATGGAAAATGTGCTGGAAGGACCACGACTGTGTGAAGCATTTGAGCTATTTAAGAGACGTAAACTTTCACGTTTAAATCAATAAAACTCTCCATTTGTATATTAAATATTTCCATTAACTTTGTGTATTAGCACGTACTCAATCATTAATTAAGGCATGAGACAGTTTATAATTACAAATACAATTTAGTTCCGCACATTTAGTAACACAAATATTGTCTTTTCAAATAGTTTTATTAGGCGCCATTTTGTTTCACCATATTGAATTTTTACCAATATTTTACCAGTTTCTACCTATGCCACACTTGATTTTTTGGCATGGTTTAAAATAAATTTAATAAGTAGAATTCACATTAATTTTCTTAAGACCGCCATTATGTTGCGCCATGTTAAATTCGTATCAGTTTATTCCTATATTAAATTCATCTTTTTACGTTGATTTTTCTAAATATTTTATCCTAAAATCGTACATAATTTTACCAATTTATCTCTATATCAGACTTAATTTTTGCACACATTTTGAAATTTACCTAATAAGTACTTTTTAACACTTAAATCTTGCACAAAATTTAAAAACATTCTAATAAGTAGATTTTTAGGCTGAGTTCTTAAACATTTTAATAAACCGCCCTTTTGTTTACCCATATATATCAGAACTCTAGGATTGTTGTGCAAAATTGAGGTAAATTGAAGAAGCTTAAACATTTTAATAAATGTTAACAGGCCATTCCCATATAACCTATCGTTATATAAGTCAATCGAGTTCTAGTTATGCCGCAAAGAAGCAGACAGACGAGAGACCCTAAAAGGTGAAGATCTGTAAATACCAGGGAGTACAATTTTTTCACTATAACAATAATTTCATTTTACGAAAGAAGTAAAAATTCACACATACATACTAAAAATTTGCAAGAGTATATAAACACATTAGCTAATACCGTATAAAATATACTTGCCGGACTTAAAATCTCCGATCGTTATCAAGTGTAAACTGTTTACACTTGATTACGATCAGATATAGATCGCTAATCGAAACGTTGTGAATAATTTAGAGACAATGCAAGCCCGACAAATGTATTTTATTCATTTTAACATTTTTCGAATAGTGATATATGCTATCTTTAATGTAGCTGGGCACGGCACTTATTAAGTAATTTAGGACCTACCTTAGCTATAAATTAAATTTCTGGTATTGGTAAAATTTTAAATTTACTAAATATAAAAATATGAAAGACGAGGAACTAATTGTAAATGTTCAATAATGCCGGTTTTTTTATGATCTTGAGTATGCAAGATCATAAAAATCAGTAATCACCTCCTCTAGAAGAAACAGACAAACAGCAAGTCTCTGTTCATACCTACCGCTGTTCAAAATGTAGGATTTTGACAAACGCTGTCTTTTGACCTTTCGAAATTTAGAACATAGATAATGGAATTCACCAAAAGTATCCCCTATTTGATTCATTTCGTGATCCCGAATTCTTATTTTGGTTTCTATTCTTTTCCATTCCAACGATAAATTGGAACCTCAAAAATCCTCGTCTGATGATGATGGCTTACATCCGATTTTGCTAGTTTTACCACTTAACTAAAAAGGCGTTTTTATCGTGCAAATTTTATCCTTCGACCACTGCGTTCGATGTTGGCTTGACCAGACGTGTTCCGCTATATCTGATTTTGACTTTTGTATTTGCTTAAAATGCATCTTAGCCCTTATGCAAAGATGGCGTTCCGTTTCTTCAATGAACACTCACACTGGATTTGGTAAATACATTCTTTCTTTTGATCAATGTGCTTTGACTTGGTTTTCATTTTCTACGCAAGGAGCAGCATTGACGAAAAAGAAATTTCATAAAAGCAGCTTTTATAAAAAGCCAAGCGTTGATATTCCAAATATATGAAATCATTTCACGCCCAAAATAAATTCCTAAAAGTTCATGGTCCAGGTAACCAGTGGGCATCATCGCATACAACTAGAATAAAGAAATGTTCCTTTCAGTGACGAGTCCCGTTTTTGAAACTACACCAACGACAGAATAATGAAAGGTTACGGACAACCATGTGTAATTTTAAGGAAACGGTAAGCTATGGAGGTGGGTCTGCAATGGTTTGGGGTGGGATGTCGGTGGGGGCAAAAACGGACTGGTATTTGTAGAACATTTGACGGCCGATTGATATATTACGGAAATTTTAGAGCCCCACGTTGTGCCTTTTGCTCCCGCCATTGGAAATGGGTTTATTTTCATGCATGACAATGGACACACGGCACACGTGATATCTGGCAGACTCTTCCGTAGTGGATTGGCCACTCCGAAGTACTGATATAAACCCTATTGAATTGTAGGGGACCATTCCCTGCAAAATTTTCAGGAACTCAGGTTGACACTCAACCGAATTTGGCAAAACATAGACTAAAAACTTATCCTCAATTTAATTTTAAACAGGCCCAATAGATGTCAAACCACTATTAATGCGACTGGCGGCATACTAGGTAAAAATATTAATTATGCATTTATTGTTACTAATTTCTTAAATTATTCTTAACAAACAGTAGGCTATATTGTTTGTTTTCTTTGTTACGTAAATAAAGCTGTGAATTTTTTGTCATTTTTGCTTAGAGAAAATAAAAAAGAATAGGGCACTATCGTATCTACTCATTTGAAACAGGGAAGTTGGCTAAAACCTAACTTTTTAAACAGGCTTATATATACAAAAAAAGTTTTTTTAAATTAAAAACAAATTTAATTATTAATCTTTTATATTGAACACTTTTTCCCAAACCGTCTAATAAAAAAGCTAAGAACGAGCAAATTTTTTTAAAGTACCATGGGACACCCTGAATTTTAGTGATACTCTGTGTTATTGTCAACGTAAAGGGCATTAAGCGTAAGTAAATTTAAATTAAATACACAAAAACTATAAACAAATAACAATCTTTTCAATGGCGGTAATAAGTTTGTAAAAATTTTGAATTACCCTGTAAATTTCGCCAAAATTCGCGATAATTTTCATTAAAGCAAAATTTGTAATACTTAATGTGGCAAAAATTTCAAGAAAAGGCCTGTTTTTTTACCCGTAAATGAAAAAAAAATTAATTTTTGTACCTCCATGGAAACTATACCCAACACATTCATAAAATGAAATGAAATTTCATCACCCGGTGTTTTCCGTCCAACAGTATTAAATGTAGTAAAATTTACCTGGTGTTGTATTTTTCGGCCCCCCTGTGCAACAAAGCCGGGATGCGTAGAATATATACCGTGCTAAAAAGATAAAGAAATTACCTACTAGTTAAAAAAAACATTTTGATTGGAGTATTTACAACGAAAATATAGTCATTTGATATTGACGTTCTTTTTTACCCATTTCATAATTATACCGTATTTGGTAAAGGATGACGAGTCTACAGTGCAGGTGATTTTACTCCATCTCCCAGAGTTGCAGAATACGCTGGAGAAGATTGTTGGATATTTAGGAGAAGTTGGGATAGTTTTCCTTTTGCCGTGGGGTGATTTGCTGTTTTCCTAGACGTTTTGGATTTCCACTGGCTAGACGTCGTTGATGTGTGACGTATTTAACAAGACCAATCGCTTTTGATTCATTGGGAAAATTGCAACTTAAAAGATGAGTATCTTCTTTGACAATTTATTATTTTGACCATTTTCTACTTTTGCTTAACTATGTTACATATTTCTTAGTTTTTTTTACGTAAAGTTTAACGGTCATTTGAGATATTGCTTGTGGTGTTAAACATAGAATTTCTTACAGCTTGAACGTTTTATTAATTTTTAATTCTCAAACAACCGAACATTTATTGAGTTTTTATTTTAAATCAGCCATTTGTCATACATATTTGCAATTTTACATATCGGTCATTCTGGTCCATAAAGTTACATAATTAACTTACATGTAACTGGTTATTTTTTTATATATCTGAGTGCTTACGAATGTTGTTAATTCCATTATTGCTATTCTATTTCATAAAGTTACATAATTAATCTCTATGTAATTGGTTATTTTTTATAGCTATGTGCTTACAAATTTGGTATTTTCATTATTGTCACTCTAGCTACATATTTAACCTTAATGTAACTGTTTATATATTTTTGGATGTTACGTGAAAATTTATATTTCCATTATCGTCATTCTGCTTCAAATAAATAGTTTAGCGCTTACAAGTTTTATTTATTTCACTAATGTCATTCTGCTTAACTTTATGCTACGCTTATTATCACAAAAAATTTATTAATAAACTACAAAAAAAGTTCTTCTCTAGTTATGTTCCGCCATATTTAAATTATACCAGATCATCTTTGTCGCATATTAATTTCTTCATCAGATATAAAGTTGCTTGGATATGTGTTTTTTGAGCTGATTTCTAATATTTTTTGCAATACGTTGAAAAAGTATACACGCGATGTATTTTTTGTTTTTTATTTGCCATCTGTCTGATATTTTCTTCAAAAGAAGAGCAAAAGGCAAATGCCATCCAGCTTTTTTCAAATTTCAAAAGGCTAAAATGAAAGAAAAATAAAGAATGCGTATGTTTTTATAACAACCAATTATACCTAATAAAGGAATATCTAGAATATTTCAAATCTTATATTTCGCTTATGGAAATATTTGCTCAGAAGTAAAAAGAGGATAAAGTATTTTTTCGCAAGGTGAGGACGTTCTATAATTGTCTCTAGGAATATATTAAATTTATTGTTTATACAGACAGTGAATTGCCAACATTATTATTAGAGTGAATTTTAAGCACTGCATTTGCATTATTTCTTTGAATACGTATTTGCACATCAAAACTATAAAATTAGCGAAAAATGTGTATAATGCATAAATGTAATCAACATGTAAATATATTTCTATAATGTGTATATTGCAGTGATTGCTTTTATTAGAATGTTACGATACTTCATATGTACATTTTTAAATAATTTACTCCTTCTAGATTTTCGTGTGTTGTCTTAATGTGTGACATTTAGAATCACTTATTTTCACTTTTTATTATCTACTTAATAATTACTTGGGACGATTTTTAATTTTTGCTAGTAGTAATAAAAACTATCTGATTGAGAACAGGATTTCGAATTGTTTTATTATAAACAATGGTATAGAGTTTGTAATACTTTTTTAGGTTCTGCCCAAAATTAGGTTTAGGAACCCAAACTTGGAACTATAAAGAAATAGTTAAATCTCAATATTAAACCAAGTTCAACCCGTGTTTGGATGTTACGCATTAACTTGCGACAAAAAAATACATTTCTAAAAAATTGCAAGCACATTTTTTAAAATTTTCTTAGAGAATTTTTTCATATTGTTATGCCTAACTATGCATATTAAAACAAATTGTATTGAAGTATATCGTACGTATCAAAAGTTTGCTTACAATTAAAGATACCAAAAATCAGGACCGTAACCGTTAATGTCTTTTTATGTAAAGTGCTCTCTAAATTACATAGTTTTGAGAAAATGATGTAATTTATAAAACTTGGTGAAATAAAAAAATAAATGTTATATTAATTTCTTGGCCGAATCCACGTTATTTCTATATTGTTGATTGTCTACTGCTGTTGCCTTCTAATATATATATATATAAATATATATATATATATATATATATATATATATATATATATATATATATATATATGTGTGTGTGTGTCCACCCCAGCTTTCTGCGTAATTATAAAGAGTAATCTATATGATTTTTCTATTTTAAAATATTATTTATAGTTTGTTTGATGGTGAAAAACAATGTAGAATATTCACCAAATGTATTGCATTTATTTATGTATTCTAATATAAAAAGACTGCGTTCAGAAAATTACTTGACTTTTTTAGAGAGATTAAATAAAAATTTTGTTTATAGGTCATAAAGTACCCTTTCCCAAGATTATTGAGGATGTTAAGTGCTATATAATGTAATTATAGAGACTTTACTTAATTATATTACAGAAACATTGATTAATTTCTGCGAGTCATGCGAAAATTTTTATTTTCCACTTCTCGGATACTAACAAAGACAAATAAAATATCATATGTGTTGTGTGCTATTAAATTTTAAATATGTTACACAAACTTTAGTAAAATTCTTCTTTAAAACCACTATATAATATTGTTTTTTAGTGCTCTTTTAACACTGATATTTTTTGTTTTACAGCAAACATAGAATAGAATTTTTCGCCATTTTGGATAGGTACTTGAGTACTCCCAAGCTTCTTACATATTACCTAAACCATAAATTGAACATTTGGCCAAAAGATATCCAAGTGTACAGCACCACTGAATTTCTAAACTGCACTCAATACATTGTCTTCCCATTCCCCCGTATTATTTTTATTTATATATCTAAATACAAGATACTCACATAGTCATAGCATGGTTTTTCAAAAGGAAAAGTCTACTGAGTACTACAATTTTTTGAATGGTCATTTGGACAATAAATAGGAGTGTACTAACGTATTTATGAAATTGTGTACAGCATTAAGTCCCTTACTATTTTATTTCTTATAAATAACCTGCCGGATATTGATCACGATAAGAATCTAATAATGTTGCTGACGATAATAGTTATCTATGTGATGATGAATACTTAGCATTAGTGCAGACTAAAACGCAAAATATTTTAAATATATTTGAAAACTGGGTCAAGAATAATAATTTGTCTTCAAATAGCAATAAAACAATTTTCGTGAACTTTACACCTCTAAACCAGGTTTCTGAAAAATTGGCTTTTTTTTTTAAATTATTATTTTATCAGTGCAGCAGGTGAGAACTACAAAGCATTTAGGAATATATTAAGAAACAAAAGAAAACTCATATAAATAAGATATGAATCAAGTTGGCTTCATTTTCATATTATGAAGTATCTATTTAACAAGTGTAGAATATTCTTTGAAATGTGTAGAACTTGCTTATTCTGCTATCGTAAAATAGGCCACGGTGCATCCACGCTGGTAAACTTATCTCCATGGTCACACGTTGTTGCACATTTATTGAGCACAAATCTTTTCTATTAATATTCGTCACCGTGAATATGAGGTTTTAAAACTTTTACGTGTGTGCAGTCAATTGCGCCAATGATATTTGGTATCATATGATTTACCTCCCACTTTTCTTTGGCTACATTAAGACCATCGTCTGAAGCAGGAAATGTAATCCATTTTTTTTTGCTTTTGGCAAATTGCACTCGAGACTTAATGGATTAATTTGGAAACTGTTGTTTGGTGGATCCCAATATCCAAGCCAACACCTTGTTGCATTCCAGGGTCCCCATAAAAAACAAAAAAAATATATAAATAGGTATTGCTGACTTTAAAACCTATAAAAAATAAGTTTCTTTAACTTCATGTATGACACTTTTGCATTTTTCGCCGAACCGTGACCCTGTGTTAAGATCGGTTTCCACGTGTGATGTAGACCGTAACCCATATCTCTATTGAACTTTTTTGTAGGTTTAGAAATTTTAATAGATTCCCTAATTTTTCGTTTATAAAATCCTGGGACCGATGCTAGAACCTTATTTAACCTAGTTTACGTTTATAATATGGCCAGTGGTATGGTAGTGTTCAGCTATAGCAGTTTAAACAATTTGTTTGTTTTTAATACATCGTTCATGTTCCTTAAGTCAAGTTGATATTGAGCGTCCTGTTTCTCCCACATACACTTTTCCACAGGAGCAAACAATTTTATATACTCATTCTGTTTGAAAAGGTACAATATCTTACAATACTATGGGATCTCCTTTATCTCCTGTGGTAGCTAATATCTTCATGGAAGCCTTTGAAAATATTGCTCTAATATCCGCTCGACTAAAACCAAAACACTGGTTCAGATATGGAGTGATGATACTTTTTCTTGTAGTTTGGCCTCATGGACAGGATAATCTCCTTATATTTCTGGACCACCTTAATGAACAACATCATAATACAAGTTTACAATGGAAATTTAATCTAAAGAACTTTCGGGCTAAGATAAGGTAGCCTTCATTTTTTGGAACACCCTGTATATTGTTTTATTTTCAAATTCCTCCCTTTTTGGCCATTTGGCCATTCACCCAATATAGGGTTTGTGGGGTCTATACAGAATCATTCAAGATTTATGGGCAATAATTCTTTTTCTAGATATATGTGTTCGAAGAAAGGGAAATGGTACATTAGGACAATCTGTATATAGGAAATCGACGCATACAAATAAATATTTAAATGCAAATTCCCACCACCATCCAGCAGAAAAGAAATCGGTTATCAACTCATTAGTATTTAGAGTTATTTCGATTTCTAATCAAGATTCTTTAACATCGGAAACATCGAAACTGACCGAAGCTCTGAGGGGAGTGGCTATTGCTCTGAAAATATTACCCGCTCAATTATATATAGTAATCCAATTCCGCGAACGATAAATGATAAGGAGCCACCGTTAGGTAGTGTTACATACATGGCACTACAGACAAAATAGGACGATTACTTCGGTGGTCCAACATACGTACAATCTTCAATACACATAAGAAGGTTGGACAATGTTTGCGATCCCTGAAAGATATTGTACCTTTTCAAATAGAAGTATATAAAATTCCTTGCTCATGTGGAGAAGTGTATGTAGAAGAAACAGGACGCTCAATATCAACTAGACTTAAGGAATATGAACGATGTATTAAAAAGAAACAAATTGTTCAATCTGCTGTAGCTGAACACCAGCAAAGCACTGGCCATATTATAAAAGTAAAAGAAAGCAAGGTTCTAGCATCGGACCCAGGATTTTATGAACGAAAAATTAGGGAATCTATTGATATTTTTAATTATAAAAAAAATTCAATAGAGGTACGGATTACCGTCTACATCACACGTGGAAACCGATCTTAACACAGGGTCATGGGTCGTTGAGCACAAGTCGGCTATAAAAGCTCACTTGTATTGCCGAGCTCATTCAGTGTTCAGATCTCGTGGAGTAAAGGTCTCTGAAGATGCCTTGTGCAATCAAAGGCGAAACGTCAGATAGTAATTCCAATTTGACAAGGTCTAATCCCAAGAACAATAATTTCATAGTCGATTTATACATGTCAGTTATTTATCAGTGTTGACACATTCCGTGATTCATGTGTAAACGTTTTAATTGATAGATATCGATTTTTTTTTCACTGACACTGACACATCCCTACGGAACTGAACGAACACGTCGCTCAAATGTATAAATAGGTCGTCAGGCGCTAATGGATGTTACTATCCACTAGTTGCTCCTCCTTTTCGAACTCCTTACATCGTTTCATCATAATCAATGCTTATTTGTCCATATCAAATTCCATATTTATGTTGCACGTGTACCGCTGCACAGAATAAAACCGCGGTCACACTAAATTGTTCCTTCAAGTGTCTAGGTAATATTATATTTTTTTAAAATTTTTAATTTAATTTTTAATAGGAGTGGGGCACCGAACGGCGCGCAGGCGGAGCTCTATTTTCAACATTAAATTATAATTATAAAGATCTTTTAAAAATCTGTATAACGCCCCAGTATCTTTTCTTCGACCTCGCTAGCTTTTCACCTACGTAAGTTTATTTCTTTTTTGCACACAGTTTTCTTCGCAAAGATCTTTTATTTATAATTACAAAATTTGTTTTAAAGAATACATATTGTTAGAAAACTTAATGGCAACTGTATTCTCTTTCCAACACTTCGTAGGCTGTGACACATATGGGTTTGTCAGAAGTGAGATTCTCAGAAGCTAAGGATTCAGGAATTCGTTTTGGAAGGTTGTTCTATTGTACGTAACTACATTGGCGAAAACTCGTTGTCTAGCTACTAAGGTGAGTGTTCAGCAATTGTGTTAAATGTTCCACTATTAGAATCAGTTCTTAATTGCGACTCTGCTGTCTGGAATCCTGCGAATTAGACCTATCTCTATCTATCAGCAGGTTACCCCTATAACCCGCCACACATTAATTTGTTCCTAGTTACTGGTATATTTTCTTTTAAAATGACTCACTCAATCTGAAGCCTCGCGTGTGGAGAATATTAATAAAGAGTTTGCAACAGGAGTTAAGAATTACACCACGGTCATATCTCTATATATGAAGAAATTGTAATTAAGATGTATAATGTATAAGTAAAATTTTGTTTAATATCTCTCAAATGATGATATCATTATTCAGGAAACTAAAACGTAAAATTTCCTTTAATGCTTGTGTTTATATTTCCGCTTCAGGTTGAAAATATTATTATTCTATTTTATATGGAGTCTGGTTTGCGGAATTAGCATAAAATGGCAATAAATATACAATTCCATGCATGATTATGATTGCAGATTAATAACCTTAAAAGCATAATAACAATGAACTAGTAAAGATGAAAATATCAAACATGTTTTTAGAATAAATGTTATTAAAATTTTTCCATTTGGTAACAAAAATACAAATTAAGCTGTGCCCGCTATTAAAAGTTATTATTGCTAGTAGCAGTAGTAGATTAAATTACGTTGTTTTTAATATTTTGAGTAGTTTATTTAAATGTTAATGAGGGTTTAATGTTAATATAAGTTATTTTGTCTGTATTGGATTTACTAAAAATTAGAATGTTATTTAAATATTCTAAAACTTAAAATAGTTATCTTTAGTCATCATTTATTATTCGGGAATAACAGAATAGTGTAAAATATTTTATTAAATTTGATGGTTCTCTAAAAGTTAAACATTTTCATGAGAAATTTCCGAGGTTTCAATTAGCATTACAGAAGACGAGTTATATTAAATAAAGATTTGCTGCCGATACGAAATAATATAGTTTAAAAACTGTTTAATTTAAACATTTGTACGCTAAGAATTTTATACATAATCTGATAATATTTTTCACTAATTTCGCCACACAAATCGGTATACAGCGGGAAAGATGGGGGTAAATTAAAACGAATTATTATGAAAAAACTTGGTCAAAACTTTCATTTAGTTTTTTGTATATTAGAAAATAATATGTCACTAAATGTTTTTTATTTTTGCTTTATTTGATTTGTTATTCAATGACAGTTTTATTTATATTTATTTACTGTCGAATATATTATTACAATATAAGTGTTTAAAGTTTGTTCTTTTGCATTCGTTTATAGATTTATTTTTATTTTAAAAACCATTTTTAAAATTTTAATTTTTAAGTGCTTGAATATCTAATCTTTGTACTTTACGCTAGTTACCGGAGTTTTTTTATATTCAAATCTTTAGCCCCCTAGTTTCTGATTCTTATAATAATATGGTTTTTTGAAACAATCACTGTATAAATTGTTTTAAACATTCATGACTGACTTAGTTGGGCAGAGATCGTTTTTAAACAATTACCCTTTTACCTTCTCCAAAATTATCGTTTATTAAGAGCAAATAAAGAGTATTAATACATGCAATAGGAAGAAAAATAAAAAAAATCTTCAAGTGATAATTGCCAAGCACAGTACCCTAACAAGTTTATTAGTGTACTTTACAAATGCTCATCATAACTAAAGGAGTAAATATTTATTATGAGATTTAACCTGCTTTTATTTGATCAATCGATTATACAATTGAGTTTTCTTATAACCGAAAATAGTCGATTATTTTCAATACATAATAAAAAAAATGTTATTTTTTTATAATCGTCCACCCCTAGCAGTTATAGGTAATGAGCTAAAAAGTGAAATTGCGCTATACCACCTACATTGGGAAAGAACTAGATCAGGGACTGTAAAAATTGATTGTATTTTGAAATCTTTAAGCCGTATCTGTCACCTTTCATTTGATGCGGGTGATAAAATCACTGTGTTGCTATTCCAATACTACTTTTAAATTTATTATCTACTACGTCAGTAGGATATTTTAACCAAAATTAATTTATACACTATGGGATTTAAGAGTGTCTATGCAGCTTCATTTAAAAAATCAGGTAATATATTTAACACCTTGTATTATGAAGGTGATAAGGTCCTAGTAAATTTTTCTTTTTAAACGATTTTAAGGCACAGTTCAAAAGTTTTAGGTTGAAAAAATATATCTCATCTATAAACATTTATATCATTCTAATCAAAATAATGTTGTTTGGGTGCTGAAAAAATCTAAGTTGATAATCGGGTTTAAAAAAAAACAGATAAAACCTTACCTATATCTTTGGGAAAATGACTTTGACAGTTAATCCACTCATGAATAAGTCGCTCATGATGTTTCAATTTTTCCTCATTGATTTCATTCGTGTCTTTCAATATAGTTTCTAGTTGCGTGCTGTTCAACGTGT
Organism: Kuschelorhynchus macadamiae; assembly: GCA_030620095.1. Lineage (NCBI taxonomy): Eukaryota > Metazoa > Arthropoda > Insecta > Coleoptera > Curculionidae > Kuschelorhynchus > Kuschelorhynchus macadamiae. The sequence goes on along the minus strand of JAUTXW010004054.1, from coordinate 637,778 downwards.
CTAAGAGGGCACTGACTGACTTTTTACAAACCTGGAAAAGACAATTTTTATCAACAAGCTAAAAATTTATTTGAGATGATGGATACGAAACGAATTAGTGGTATATTTTTTACAATTCGACTTTATTCATAAAGAACCGTATATAATTTTTGGATCGAAATTTTATCTATATTTCATTAAAAAGTACTCTTTTAATTTTTTTTACATAAAAATTAACGATTTTTTTAAAATAATCTAGATGTTCTGACAAACCAGAAATGTTTCTAAAACTTGCTATTCATATTACAACAGCGAATTGTTGATAAGGATTTTTTAAAAATTAAGATTATTAAAAAGTGGATTATGTTCTTATAACTACTTCGATATTTCATATGTACTTATTTATACTGAACTTTAATATAAGTATTAAGAACAAGCTTAGAGGCCAATAAATAGAGATTTATTCGTGACAAAAATACTAACCGAAAACCAAGTGCGCCATCACACTCAAGATAGTCCATAGTAATATTCCATTGTTTTCCACTCGCAACTATCATTTGTTTATATTTGTTACAAAAATTTAATGCAAAAATGTTTTGTTTCGTGTTTGGCTTATAACATCGAAACTAATGAAGCAATTTTGTTGATGTAAAGAGATGAATTGTAGAGAATAAAATTACAAACAATATTGTATGATTACACAACTTGATCGGATCATTAGAAGAGGAGAAAAAAATTGAAAAATTAGGCTTTTTTTCAAATAGTCGTATCTCCGTTATTTCTCAAGTTCTAGAGAGGGACCTTTGCGAAATAATAGTCATTGATATGTACTTTATGCATTCCCATGATATAATAAACGGAAGGTACGATATATAGACGATATTACGTCCGGTTCGCGCAGTGACATCATTGCGTGCATAGTTTTTTAAAGTGCTTATGGAGATGCATGTCGTTTTTAGCGTTTAGACATTATATTACCATTTTTTTCAATTAAAAATGTTTTACTAATAAAATATTGACATATAACTGACTAAAATAAAAAACTTATAACATGGTAGTTATATATTTATTTAATAAAAATACAAAAAACATGCTAAAGAAAGAGTTAAGGTTGAAAAAATCCGACAGTATTTAATTTTATACTGTTATTTTGTTATACATATACAGTATATGTTATACATATACTGTTATTTTGTTATACAAAATACTATAATTTCTGTGTTTTTTGGTAAGTACAGGGACGTAACTAAGTCTAATTTGAGGGGAGGGGTCAAAATAAAAAAATGCAGGTATAAGAAGGTATAAAACAACCCACACTAAACAAGTTTAACCTTTATGTACATAAGTTGCCGTTTGTTGCTATATTATATGAGGGGTCTAGATGCAAAACGCGACATGTCCAAGTGATACCGTTTTGAGAAAATCGGGAAAAACTTACACCGCCAAACTTGACATATTTTGTAAAATTTAAATGGCGTGGCAAATTTATACAACATATACAAATTATTCTACACATTTTTCAATAATTTTCGAATGTGATTTTCAAAAATATTGAAAAATAAAGTTTGCAGTTGTCGCGTTTTGCAATTGACTGATGGACATGTCGTGTTTTGAATTTAATTTTAATATAATTTTTTAATTATTTTTCAAGTACCTACCTAATTTAGTAATTTTAATAGGCGAAAAAATTTTAAACACCTTACATAGAATAAAGAATTTTTATTAAGAATCATACAAAAAAATATTAAACAGTAACTTCGTCATCATTATCGTTATCCACTGCTTCATCTACTTCTTCTGCATTTGCATAATCCTTTTTCAAAACTTCTTGCAAGTACCTTAGACTCTCATCACTAACCCATTCTGCCCCATAATGAGTTTTCAATAAATTGGATATGCTTTTTATTTTATCTTCTTTAATTTTCACACCAATGGATATCTCCTTTGGTTTCATTGCTTCAATTTTTTTCCCCTTCCTATAAATGCCTTTTGCCTCCCCTACGTTAGATCTATACACAGGTTCGCCTCTCATTAAAACCATTCCAGATTTATTTTTGGTCATAATAAATCTTTTTGAGGGCTTAAATTTAAAATGCCACTGGGCTGTTGGTTTCAAAATTTTCTGTGTTTCTGATTTCCAATCTAAAACTTTGTAGTCATGTCCCAGTTTTAAAACTTTTGCTCTTTTTTCGATTATGTTTTCATACACCTCTGGGCTTGTTATTTCTGAAATGCTTCTGATTTCTTTTTCTATATTTCCGAATACTCTGTCTGGAGGAATAAAGGAATGGCCCACTATAGGGAAAATGACCTCGACTTGTTGGATATGTTTAGGTGCTAATGTAGCGAACCAAAAGCACAGCATGCCAATAAATATCGAATTCTTGTTTTGTCCGCCACATCCATCACAAACCAGACGAACAGTTTTTTGCTGCAGATTAAATTCATAATTATTTAAAGTATAGAAAATTGCGGATGCTATTTCGTTTGATCCTTTTGGCCGTTCAAGTTCTGTCCATACATAGCATCGAACGTTTTCTGCAGACAGTGAAGCCTTTGAGTTACCAATAACAACTCCAAAGTTGTAAAAATTCACTTGCATCGAAAAATAAGCTTGCTGATCTGGTAACTTGGGAATTTGCAGGTTCTTTTGACAGTCGAAGGAAAAGATTACTATTGAAGGGACATTTTCTTTTAAAAAGTTATAAAAGCTCTTTGCCTGTAGTTTGTGAACCTTGTAGTTTGTAACTAAAGATTGAATTGTTGTTGGATCCCTGCTCTTTTTGATTTTCTCTTTATATTGCAAACACATAGAATATACGTCAGTTTGAGGAGTCCCAAAGCCAACATTGTAATGCTTATTGAAGTAGTTTCTAAAAAAACATTCTTTTACTTTCAAGTTTTGAGGAGCCTGATCAATGTACATTTGAAAAAGTTTTTTTATGTTTAAAACGCAAGGCAAATAAATTCGATACGGACTATCTGAACGGCAGTAATGGCTTTCCGTACATTTTAGGGACTCTATAAAAGCCTTGATTGTATTTTTCTTCTCAGTATTCTTATCTTTTATCCGATCCCCACCACTGGTTTCTTGCGGAAATTGTCCTGATTCCTTAAACTTCTTGAGTAAGCGCAAGATTCTGTCTTTTTTCACATTCAAGATCCCTAAGAACGAATCTCTGCATACTTTAATTTCGGTTCCATCAACTTTTTTAACGTGATATTCAACAGTAATACTTTTTGGTTTTGTGGCTACTTCATTTTGAATTCTTTTTCGTTTTGTAATCAAGGCTTTGCAATAGTATAAAATAAATTTGTCTTGATCGTTTTTCTTCTTACTTAAATAAAACAATTTGTGAAACTCTTTTATGTCGTTCATTGTAAGAGGCCAACAATTATAAGGTGTCTTATCACCTCTATGACCACATACAGGAAATACTGGTAAACCTTTAGGTGAGAACCTGAAACAAATGCATTTTGTTATAATAAAAACCGACCATTAACAACCTACAAACTTTTAAATTCCATGATTTTTTTGGGCTTACAAATATTTTGGTGACGATATTTAATTATCAATCAATAAAGAAATGAAACAAATGCATTTTGTTATAATAAAAACCGACCATTAACAACCTACAAATTTACGAATCCCAAACATAAACAAAAAAGTTAATATAGCCCGTTCAAATTAAAATAACATACCTAGCATTCTTAGCTTTTTCTCTTCCCCATTGTTCAGTATTCCTTGCTCTTTTCCTTGCTCGATTCTCCGTATCCGGTGTAATATTTTTAGATTCTTCGTCCATATTAATAACTATTTTTAATTATTTTTCTTTTCTTTAATAATAACAGGATATTCACTCACTAAACTAACATTAGGTAGTTTTAATGTTTACACACTAAAACGCAATGACATTGACAATACTTACAAAACGCATGACCGCTATCACGTGGTTGCGTATAAGCTTTATCATTGGTTTAAATGGACATGTCGTGTTTTGAATCTCAAAAAAGTATCGGACGTCGCATTTTGCATCTCACTATGATTTTGTAATATAATTTAAGTAGGCTAACGTCGCATTTTGCACTTGAGAACAAATATTCGCAGATAGAGTTTTTCACGGAGAATTTTGCAGCATAAATATGTCATTTTTGAAAAAAATTGGACATGTCGCGTTTTGCATCTAGACCCCTTATATGTAATTACATAAACAAATAAAATTTAATCAAAATATAGCCTTATTTTAGTTGAAAAACTCTTTTTTATTAAAAATGTCGACTATTTCGTCCAGATTTACATTGTTGTCTTTTTTGATATAGATTAATGACATATTAGTAAAATGGTCTTGGCCCATTTCAATCTCAACTAATTTAAAATCTTTCCCTTAACAGATAAAGATCTTTAGCATGTAAATGAACATACCGGTAATATTATCAGTAGAAATATCACAAGTGCATAAAAATCTCTGAAAATCTGTAAAATCTTTTTTGGCAATCAATTTTTTAATAAAAGCATGAGTGCTTATTAACTGAAAAATTCAGGAACGAGCACTCGTAGGGCGAGGTATTTTTTCTGGTGATATGCACAAATGCTTTTATTCAGTAATTTTGTTGTACGAGTGATATTTTTATAGATTATCGCAAGTGGAAATTAAATTTTAAATTAATTTGGATTATTTTATTTACGCCATTAATATTACACAACTAACAAAATAATTTGACAGCCAAATTATAGGGGCAATTTTTTTCACAGGTAAATTTTCACTTATTAATTTAATCAGTTTTCTATAGTCAATTATTGGTGTAATTTGCAGAAATTATATTCTCGCTGAAATAGTTTAAAAAGATTAGAAAATGTGGACTGAGATTTTTTTATGTATTGTTCTAGAGAAAGTTTGGTTTTATCTGAGGTATTGTATAAACACAAAAAATTATAAAATTCTGGTATTTCTGTTTTTCCTAATTTTATATTTGTATGTTTTACAAAAAAAGGACACACAAATCCGAAAACACTTTTAAACATCAACTGAAAATACACTGAAATCATATGGTCAAAGGTCAATGACAACCGGCGCGCGGCGTTAATCTCGCGATGACGTAGCAGAGGCGGAAATGCTCGATATCTTACCTTCGGTTTATTATATCGTGATGCATTCCAAAATCAGGCGCTGTAGGATATCAGTTTATGCACAGTTTCGATTTGAATTTCGATGAAACACGCGAAAAATGCTTCTAAACATGACCAGAATGAGCAGCAAGACGCGGGAAAGTAGCCAAGTAGCGGCAGCCGATAGGAACCGTGTAATAGAGATGCTCAACGCGCAACGTATTACTCTCCAACTTAATTTACATAGCTTGATAAATAAATAAACATATAGTTATTATTTGTATTAAACAGTTAATTTATCATGAAATATAGAGTGATCAAGAATATACATAAAGCATACTCCTAGTTATAATTTTTAATGGATGTACTAATAATCAATGTCGAGAAAGGTTAATTGGCCTGTATTGTCGGACTAAATACCTTATGTGACACTTCTACAGTTTCTGAAATAATTAAAATCAAAGATTAATACTTTGCGCGCGGAGCGTTTGTATTACCCCTCGGCTGCCTCAGTTGCTACCATACTACTCGGCTACTTTCCCTACTTTAACGTGTTTGGCCTTTTTCGATTATATTTGGAGGCATTTTTTGCATATTTCACATAATTTTCGCGTGAAATGAGAATATACGTTTTGTAGTATAATACTTGTAGTTTCTATATGACTCTGCAGAATTCAAATCGGATCATCCACGAAGTATCCAGGCACGCTGAAAAATTCAGTTGTCCAAAAACTAATAATCCCATAGCACTTGGTTTTGGTATGCATAAGTACATATAAATAAGTATTAGTTCACAAAAGACCTTCGCTACAACTTGAGAAATATCGGAGATATAAAGTTTCGGTTTTTGGAACTGTTCTAATGATCCGATAAAACTGTGGAACCATGTAATATTGCTTGTTATTTGATTGTCTATAACTAATTTTTTTACACCATCAAAATTGCTTCATTAGTTTCGATTTCATAAGCCAAACACAAAAGAAAACGCGATTTTTGACATTAAATTGCTTATAATAAATATAAACAAATGATAGATGCGAGTGGAAAACAATGGAATATTACTATGGACTTTCTCGAGTGTGATTCCGGTTACTATTTTTGTCAACAAATCACTGGTTTTTTTGTTCGATTGATTGGTCCGATAGTATAATCGATAAGTATGCAAATGTTAAAGGTTTGCAAAATAATTAACACTAACGAAACGAATTTTAAAGATTTTTCTTAACTATAAAAAATGATCAAAAACGGTTAGGAAGATTAAGGCGTAATAAGCCAGCTATTGAATTGGTGTAAAATTACCAAATAATTTAATGTATAACAACTATAATAATTGTTTATAATTTCAAATGCAATGTAATCCTTTTCTAGCATACCATACAGATAATTAGGACAATTAAAACAAAATTATATCACGCAAGGATCGACAGCGGATATGGTAGTTCCCAAGGCGCTTTAAGAAAAACCATTTCACTGAAGGGTCTAAAGCAAGGGATAGAATAATATTTTGGCGTTTTAATATAGCTTTACAAGGTCTGTTAGTAAACACACGGGTTGGAATAACATTTTGTTCAGCCATATTGAGATTTTACCATTCTATTTCCATGTGACCCTTGTTTTTTTACCAAAAGTTAAAGTCAGAGTCAATCGTTTTTCAGCTATATTGCATACCGCTAGAACCAACGCGACGGAAGTAAATACAGTACATGGAAATCCCCATAAGACAATGTAAGGTCCGATTTGCAATTTTAGTGCCATTTTAGGTCGTGGCATTTTATACTCAGTGTTGACGGTCACAAAGACCTGGACGTTATTTTGTTAAATACGAGAACAAAATTTAAAATAAAATATCGTTTATTATACGAATCTTATGGCTGCCATATTGGATTTTTCGATTTTCTAATGATGTCTCACAAGTGCATAAAAGGTTTGAGTATCATCGAAATATCATACTTCGTAAAGTTAGGTTCCAATTTTTTCTAAGGAGGCCATGATTTATTTGTAACAAAAATGGGCTTTGACTTTAACGTTAAATAATTCAAAGTATCAAAGTTGTGTTTTAATAAGTAGTAGGCTTTTTTCTCAATAAAATTATAAATAAATATATATATATATATATATATATATATATATATATATATTCTGTGTTCCACCTTCGCTTCTCTACATAGGGATATCGGTTTCTATTATACCTACAGCAAAGGTTAAATGGGAAAAGTTTTAGAGGAAACTTAGCGCGTTCGATATCCGGCTTCAGATTTACGATCGATCAATTGGTTTTGGAAATATTGGCAAAAACCCGAAAATAGCGGATTTCGTTTTACGCCAGTAAATCCAAAACGGTAAATTTGACATCTGGCAAAATGTGACATTATTCGCAACCCGCCTCAACTCAACAACTTATGGTCGCCATATTGGATTTTTCGATTTTCTAGTGATGTCTCACAAGTGCAACATAAAAGGTTTGACAAAAACGAGCTTTGTCTTCATCGTTAAATAATTCAAAGTATCAAAGTTGTGTTTTAATAAGTAGTACGCTTTTCTCTCAATAAAATTACAGATCTGACACACACATTGTCGAGACCTGTTGAAAATAGCCGGTATTCCCTATTCAAATGAAGAAAAGTTTGACATGAGAACGCTGTACATGCAGTCACACAGAAACGCCGACATTACCTCAGCAAGGTATTTGGAATTCGGGGTACGAACTACGGCAACCTCATAAAACCCAATTCAGAAAAATCGTAGTTACTTTAATTAACATAGGGCCTAGTACATCGGTAAAAACTGGAGAACAGGAAATTTATGTGCCAAAAAAGAGAGAGCGTGAAAAAGAATAAGTACCAACCCTACAAACTCATAATAGTTCAAGGACTTAAGGAAACTGATTTTTCAAGTCGACTACGCTTTTGTGAGAGGTATACTAGGAAGTGTAATGAAAATCCCGATTTTGTAAATCATGTCTTGTGATCCGATTAAAGTAGGTTTACGTTTTTAATAGGCACAGCAGTCATCATTGGGCTGGGAAAAACCCTCACGAAGTGGCAGAGAAACGCCTACAGACCAGATTTGAAAGTAACGTTTTATCTGGGGTCATTGGTAATTTTACCATTTTTAATTGGGCACCTATTATACATTATTAATCATTTCAGGAAATCAACTTATAGAACCATTTTTGTTTGACAACAACGTAAAGGGACAGAGATACGAAAAACTTTTGTGAAACTAGGTTGTACCGGTTTTACGAGCTACTCTAACGGAAGATGGGTTTAGGAAAACTGGTTTCAACAGGATGGATGTTCGGCTCACAACACCATTCAAGTCAGGAACTTCTTAAGAGAGCGGTTTGACGAAGGAATTATTTCCTTAAATGGTCCAATATCTTGACCTCTCAGAACCCCTGACCTCTCGCCCTTGGATTTCTACCTCTGGGGTCACACGAAGAATGGAGTTTATGAATTTGATCCCCCTGCGACCATAGAAATTCTGAGACAGAGTTTTGGACACATTTAGAATTATTAACGGTAATACACTTGCCAGGGTTGTACGAAAAACAGTCACCAATTGTCAACTTATTTAAATTTTTTTAGTCATTATTTACGTTCTTGTTGTATTAAAAATTCAATCGTTTATTACATTACTTATAAATGTAATCTTGTGACAAATAAATCATGGCCCTTACAAAAAATTGAGACCTAACTTTAGGAAGTGTGCTATTTCGATAATACTCAAATCTTTTATGCATTTGTGGGACATCACTAGACTGGAAATTTTACGCTCTTTCCAAAAATCGAAAAATCCAATATAATGGCCATAAGAAAAATGAAAGTTGAACGGGTTGCGAATAACAAGAGATGATGGAAACATGTCGCACATGTTAAATTTACCGTTTTGGGTTTACTAGCAAAAAACGAAAACAGCCATTTTCGGTTTTTCGCCGATATTTCCAAAGCCAATTGACCGATCGTACTAAAGCCAGATATCGAATGTGCTAGGTTATCTGTTTAACCTTTGCTGTAGGTATAATAGGAGCCGAGCTCCCTATATAGGGTGTAATTTAATTGATGGCTGAAAATGCAAGATATGATTTCTTAGCTTATTTAAGAAAGAAAAGTTCATATGAACATACGTCCTATACCTCTTAACTTTTGAGCTACAGGATGTAAAAGTCTTAAGAAAAAATTCGTTTTCTTATAACTTTAATATTGTTCTTAGTATTTTCATAAAATTTGGCACGCATCTACTAAGTGTCAATAGGCATTTTTGATGTACAACATTTTTTGATAATTTTACCAGTGGCGTCCGTACGGAATGTAGACTGGAGATTTTTAAAATCATTTTTGAATTCCTCATTTATTTTGCGACAAATTTAATTTCTTAACTTTTTTTCGTCCGACGCACTGTTTTCGCGTAAAAAAATAAAAATTGTTTTCATGCTTTTGTGGCATAACGAAATTATTTTAAACAGTAGGCTGGTGGCCTATTTTATTTCTAAAATAATAATATTTGATCAATTACGTTGCGGTCTTATTTTGACAAGTATTCATAAACGTTGCAGTTTTTTACATTGTGAAAATTTCTTTAATCAATAATAAAAGAAAATAAGTAAACTATGTACGGACTTGCTGACGGGAATGCGTTTATGGCTAGGTGGATATATCAAGAGCGGTATCCAAATCGTATCATTCTCGATGTCTGAATGTTTTCAAGAATACACAGAGGACTACATGAAATTGGGAGTCTTAGCTTTGACGATAGTTCCAAAGGGGCACATCGCACGGTGAGAACACCAGAATTATAGGAAGCTGTTTTGAACACAATTGAGGAACATCCAGAAACAAGTACTAGGAAAATTGCGGTAATGCTATTATCTTATTTGGAAAATACTTGTTGACAATTTACTATACCCATATCACATTCAAAGGGTTCAAGCACTACTGCCGCGTGATTTTCCATTGCGTTTAAATTTCTGCCGATGTTTTTAGAAAAGCTTGCTGAAAATCCTTTATTTGATAACAAAATACTCTTTACTGATGAAGTTAATTTTTCCGGCAGTTCCATTCGAAATTTCCATAATAATCATGTATGGGCAGAAGAAAACCCACACGCAATTACTGAAGCCAATCATCAGGAGCAGTTTTCCGTGAATGTATGGGCTGAAATAGTTGGAGATTTCCTCATAGAACCGTTCTTCTTTCCAGGACGACTGGATGGACTATCCTACTGCCAATTTCTTGAAAACGATTTGCCAATTTTGCTCGAGGATGTACCTCTTTTATTAAGAGAAGAAATGTGGTACATGCATGATGGTGCTCCTGCAGATTTTAGCATTCATGGTAGGGAATTTCTAAATGAGGCGTTTACTAATCGCTGCATAGGACGTGGAGGAACTTAATCTTGGCCTCCCAGGTCCCCTGATTTAAGTAGTTTAGACTATTTTTTGTAGGAGCACAAAAAATTTTACTTTCTTGCCAAACCATAAGAAATACCCCTGGAATTTTTGAAAGGGTTCGCCAATCCATGAGAAATAGAATTGAAGCCTCTATTCTAGCAGAAGGAGGACATTTTCAACAATTGTTATGATAATTAAATTAAATATAAGTTTATTTTATGCACAGAAGTTGTCAAAACTTTTTTTTTTAGTTTTCATTCATTGCAAAATCGCTAAAATCTCATGTGCCAGTTTGTAGGTAAGATGTGTTTTTGTCTAATTTTAATTAAATTAAAGTCAATCGATTAAAACAGCCACTACTACAATTCAAGTTTAATACAAAAAATGTATTAGTAAGTATTATTTTGAGTATTGAGTCGAAAACGAATTTTTCACAACCATTAGATTTTAGAGATTTTGCCATGCATGAAAATTGTTTTTATTCTTTTACGCCAAAACAGTTTATCGGACGAAAAAAGTATTTAAATTTGTTGCAAATCATTTCTTCTCAGTCGTCAGTCTACGTCCAGTACGGACGCCACTGGTAGAAATATTAAAAAATCTTCTATATCAAAAAATGCTTATTGGTGCTTAGTAGGTGCGTGCCAAATTTTATGAAAATACTAAGAACAGTATTAAAGTTATGATAAGAAAATGAATTATTTTCTAAAATTTGTAACACTCTGTAACTCAAGAGTTGAGAGGTTTAGGAGATATGTTCATTTGAACCTTTCTTTCTTAAATAAGCTAAGGAATCATATCCTGCACACTCTGTACAGAGAAACGAATCCGGGACACACTTGTATATATACAGTAAGCATACCATATTTTTTGAAAAGATCTCTGCTTGAATGTCTTGGCCAGAGATCAGCAATATTTTTTAATGCTTTTTTGATGATTTAAGAACTCCTACGCGTTAGGCTGATACCCAGAATAATATTCCAATCTTTTGCTGTATCGGTAGGAAAGTATCGCAACAAGATTGTTGGCTCCTTTATATTGGAAGGCCACCTTACATAACAAAAATATATGGATTCAATACAACAACAAATTTCCTGGCAAATGGATTGGGAATCGAGGTGGCCACCCAGAAACCCGGACTTAAACCCATTAAATTATTATTTCTGGGTTTTTTACAAAATTGTTTATATAGAAATGAACTAGAAAATTATGAAACACTGCGTGGAAACTTAGTGACGGAAATACTTCCATGAGTGCTTAAAAAAATATTATATGTTAATTTTATTTAATTGTGTTAATTGGATACTTTATACGTATATTATTGAAATAGATCATAATCTAAAAATAGGTTCATAAGTTCATAAGTTGACGAGTTCTATTAGTTCTAATAGAAGTTTATGATGTAGTCGTCAGCCAATCTAGAGTTTAACGGTCTCGTTATTTGTATAATAAATAAGGGTAGTTTTGTGTCTTTGCATTCAATATCTGAGCACGATTAAATCAAAATTTTGAGGCATTCTATGACCCGCATTCTCTAAAATCTTTCGGATATAATTTAATTCTTTTTGTCATTAAATGAAGCAGTTTAGCATGTCAAAATCAATAGACCACCGTATAGAGAAAATTCGCATCTTGTAGGCATAATCTGTGACATAGCGTGGGTTTCTAGGAATCCATGTAGGTGACTTTTCAAGTTTACTACTGAAATGTATATCAATTTATCCTTGATTCATCTAATGATGCAAATAGAAATTTTACGACCTATTAAAAGCAGTTTTTGCATATAAATCTTTTTCATGTTAACCTTTGTTATTTTAGCCATAATTTAGTAGCATAAATTGGATGAGTTGTTAGAGGGCAAATAGAAGTTATTTTTATTGTTGTTTTAGATTTTAAGTAAAAGTAATAAAAGTACCTGCAAACCTTATTAATTTGCATTCTAACAGTCGGGCCAGGTTCGAATCCTGGTCGGTGCATATAAACTTTTAGTAGCCGATATTAGTGATAATAAAATGAATGTTGATGCTGATACACGCTTGTCAGTCGCTTGTCAGGTCGCTTCATAAACATCAAAGGCTACACCCTAATCTAAAGTTTATCAGCTCGAGGGTGGGGTGTGGGCCGGGGTTCAAGAGTAACTGAGGACCGTGGTTCGGAACCCACGTTAAGCTGTAGGTCCCGTCCAGATTGGTCATTCTCATGACGGGAAGAAGAAGTTAAAACAGTCTAGCAAAGCTGACAAAAAAGGTTTCAATTACTATAAAAATAAAGGTAATTTACTCTTGGGGTCATTTTAGATTTTTATAGTTTTTCGAGAACTTGTATAAGTAAATCAGATTCAAACATTGGTTTTCAAAGTTTTAAGGTAAGCAAAACGTTTTAGGAAAAAAACGTTTATATTTCTTTTGCAGGTGCCTTGACAGACTTTTAAAATTAAGCTTCTGGAAAGTAAGCTAAATTTTGTGGTAGTTGGAATAAGACAAAAATTATAAAAACTTATTCTTTTTGCTATCCTCTCGATGCCCGCGTTGGTAGTTTTTAAGAGACTGCTATGACTTACTTTTCCACATTTAATTTTCCCCATGACTACTCTTATAATACTGACTAACACTAGTTGGATAACATAAATATTTGTACAGAGACCAACTTACTGCCTTTGTTTGCCTGTATAATATAACTTTTTCCAAATCCATTGACTTTTCTTCCCCTTTTGAGTCCACAGGGCTCAGTAATTTTTCTTAGATGGATACTCATTGCTTAGGGAGTACTCGGATAAATGGTGGTGAAACATTGGGGGGTATATTGTGAGAGAGAATCCCTCAAATAAGGACAATCCAGGTGTTCAAATACCTTATTAAATAACGTAATTTTATTTTCTACTGAGAATATCCTAATCAAAATAATGAAAACTATTCGTAAAGCCAATTCCGAGGCTTTACATGAAGACATAAAACATATGAAATTGCCTAACGAACTTGCCAGCCGATGTCGCTGTCCTTTGCGTCAAATTTACTGCGATAGCATATTCGAATTTAATCAATTCAAAAATCGAAATAGCTCTAAATACTAGTGAGTTAATAACCGATTTCTTTTGTGCTGGATGATGGTGGGAATTTGCAATTAAGTATCTATTTGTATACATCAGTTTTCTATACCCAGAATATCCTAATGTACCATTTTCCTCCTACATTTAGAAAGGGAATCGTTGTTCAATTAGATTCAATCTCCATTGTAAATTTGATATCATGATGTTGTTGATTAATGTGGTCCAGAAATGTGAGGAGATTATTTTGTCCATGAGGCCAACCAGTGTTTTAGTTTTAGTGCTTCTATAAAGATATTCGTTAGCACTGGTGATAGAGGAGATCCCATGTCTGCCCCTGTGGTTTGTCCACAAAATGTTCCTTGAAAAATGAATTAGATGTAAGATAAGCTTCCACTAGGTTTATTAACTTCTTATCAAGATTATTATGATCCAATATGTCTGATATAATGGAAATAGAGTCGTTGACAGGAACATTTATGTATAATGATCCTCCGTTGAAGCCGCAATCAGAAGATTACCAGTGGAGCACGAAGTGAGATATGAGACAGCGAAAATAATTAAAAATTCAAAACTGCCGAATCGAATCTCTCCGCAGCCAAAAAAATAGCGATAAAGACCTTAAATGAAGACGCAAATATTCTGGTCCTTCCAGCAGATAAAGGCAGTGCAACAGCTGTCATGGACAGAACAGAATATATGGAAAAGGTAACTAAACTTTTGAACAATGACACCTACAAGGTTATGCAGGCAAACCCTAAAAGTAGAATAGAAAGACGCATCACCAATCTGATTAACGCATCCAGCCTACCACCAGCGTCGAAAAAATCATTAAAACCAAGCAGCTTCAAGATTCCCGGTCTTCCCAAGATACACAGAAGCAATGTACCACTTCGACCGATCGTTAGTGTAATGGACTCGCCCACATACCAACTCTGTAAATATCTTTAAAATTTTCTTAATCTATTTACTGGGAAAACTGATTCTTTTATAAAAAACTCTGCACATTTGTTGGAAAAACTTAAGGCATTTCAGTTGGACCCTGAAGATATTTTGGTCAGTTTGGATGTAGAACCACTCAATTTCCATTATATCAGACATATTGGATCATAATAATCTTGATAAGAACTTACTAACCTAGTGGAGGCTTGTCTTACATCTACTTATTTAATTTTTCAAGGAACCTTTTATAAACAAACTTCAGGGGCAGCCATGGGCTCCGGTCTATCACCTGTGATAGCGAATATCCTTATGACAGCCTTTGAAAATATTGCTCTAACATCCGCTCCACTAAAATCAAAACTCTGGTTTAGATATGTAGATGATACTTTTGTTGTTTGGCCTCATAGACAGGATGATCTCCTCACATTTCTGGACCACCTAATCAAAAACATCATAATATCAAGTTCACAATGGAAATTTAATCTAACGGAACGATTTCCTTTCTTGATGTATGTGTTCAAAGGAACGAAAATGGTACATTAGGATATTTTGTGTATAGAAAACCGACGCATACAAATAGATACTTAAATGCAAATTCCCTCATCATCCATCACAAAAGAAATCGGTTATTAACTTATTAGTATTTAGAGCTATTTCGATTTCTGATGAAGATACATACATGGCACTACAGACAAAATTGGAAGATAACTTTGGCGGTCTAACATACGTACAATCTTCATAGACATAAGAAAATTGGACAATGATTGCGATACCCGCAAGATATTGTACCGTTTCAAACAGAAGGAGTATATAAAATCCCTTGCTCCTGTGAAGAAGTATATGTGGGAGAAACAGGATACTCAATATCAACTAGACTTAAGGAACATGAACGATGTATTAAAAATAAACAAGTTGTTCAATCTGCTGTAGCTGAACACCAGCATACCATTGACCATATTATAAAATATGTAAAGGAAACCAAGGTTCTAGCATCAGTCCCAGGTTTTTTTAAACAACAAATTAGAGAATCGATTGAATTTTTAAATATACAAAAAATTTCAGTAGAGATACGGGTTATGGTCGGAAACGATCTTAACACAGGGTCACGGTTCGGAGAGCACAAGTCGGTTATAAAAGCCCGCCTGAATCTCTTTGAGCTTATTCAGTGTTCAGATCTCGTGAAGTAAAGATTCCTGAAGATGACTCGTATAGTAATTCCAGTTTGACATGGTCTAATCCCAAGAACCATGATTTCTTAAAACCCTATACCGAAAAAATATGACGTTTCGATTGTACAAATACAAATTAATTTATTTAAATAATATCTTTAACCAGGAATCCTAAATACATTGCGTTTTGGTTTTTGAATATTTGTACATTTGTAACAGCAAGTCCTACATGAAATGAACCAGCCGATCAACGATTACTCTTAATACTCATTTTGTATAAGTGTTCTATGTAAAAAATAGCTTATTAAATAACATATTAAAATAGACGCGTTAATTAACTTAAGTGATGAATATTAAAATTTTAATCAGTAACTATTGGAAAAATACTAGGTAATTACCGAAAACAAAACAATTATACGTTTCAAACTAAGAAACAAATTATTTAGTAAATAAATTGAATATAAAATAGTGAAGCATTTAAACATAAACCGCCTCAAATTGGAGGTGCCTTAAGGAAATTTCTAGTACAATTTCCAACTTAATAATCTAAAAGAATTAAAAGATATCTGAATGCGATTTTGAACATATTTTGATCCAATTGATGTCCTTACATATTCAGTCATTGTGATTGTAATTACTACGTAGAGGGGGATAAGTAAATAAAGGACTGTAATGTTTTTTATCAAATTTCGTAGGAAAAAACTTTTAAACACATTTTTGCTTGTTTCGTCAAAACATGACGAACCTTTTGACCGAATTTCAAAAGAAGTTTAAGTTTTTTTTATATTTATTGTCGTCTTAGGAAAACTGAGATACTATGAATTGTGTGTTCTTATCAGAATATTTATTCTAAACAGTTTTTATTCCTTATTCCACAAAAACATTAGTGCATTATTTTATATTTTAAAAAGATTTCTCACAAAACGTTTAAAATAATGATTTCACACACAAATTTAAAAACCATGGTACCCTTAAGGTTTTCTTATATTATTCCATATAGAGTTTCAGGTCTATGTCCTATTTATAAAATTTTAAAAAATTTTTGCTCGAAATTCAAAAGTTTCTCCATTCATACAAACTAATGATATTTAAGCACAGTTCAGTTGCTCTGGAAAACGTACATTACCTTATTTTGAAACATTCGCATTTACTCGAAAGAAATTGCCAAAATATTTATAGATATATCGATACTTAAAAACTATAGTCAATTGCAGTTAGATTTGCAACCTGAAAATATCATTAATTTTTATTTGTTTTTTAAAGGTAATTAACCTTGAATTTAAGTAAGTACCTAATATAATTTAAGGCTTTTTTGAAATTGGCCTAAAAACTTAAGTTAGGCTCAGCACAGTGTCTAGTATCCTATTTATTTGAATGTAATTTAAAAATTTTCCCCAATAAATTCCCAATAAGGGCTACTAAAAGTTCGGATAAGAATATCCTCTTATTGTCCACAGGTCTACTATTAACTACTGAGATCGCCGAAAAATCTTAAATTACTCCCACTTATTATGCTAACAGACCATGCGATTTTTTTTTTCATTGGCCAGTTACAAAATAATTTCTTAACTTTTCTAAGAATTGCTTACCATTTCTAATCAAGTGAACACTCAACACAACTAGAGAACACAACCAAAGATATAACGCCGCTGTTGACTCAATTTTGCATCTCTCAATTAAAAGTCCATTCCAAAGCAAGTCGTTTATTCGGGAAAATTGCAACCGGCAGACAAAACGAAAATGATCTTGAGTGCGTTGACAAATGTTACTTTTATACAATACAGGAAGAAGAAAATCGACGTTAACATGCTCGTTGTAATCCTTGAGTCTAGCCGATCTGTGGTCAGTGACGATACGAGGGATTGTCTAAATCTATATACATATAATAATAAAATTATTCTTGTGATTATGTGTTAATCTTCTGAAGAGACGTTCTGACGGAAAATATTGTCCCGAATTATACGTTTTCATTATTTTCTCGAATTTACGAATAAACTATGTACAAATGGCTTTAATTTATTTGGGTATTTATTTATTGGTGTAAGGAATTGATATTTTATAAGAGTATATATTTAAAAAAATACTTTAAGAATGCGGGAGCCGATTTTAGTTAAATTAGATAATTTATTAACTAGGAGTGCTACTGGCATAAAAATTTGATAGTTTTTAGAGGTACATATACATCTCTAGAAGCCACAAGCCTATTTAAATGAAACTAAAAAGAATAATATAATAGTTAACACAGTATACATAGCGAAATAATAAAAAAATAAATCGAAGGTCAATGTTTTACATATTATTTTTTTTTCAATTATATAATTAACAATTAAAATTCTACTAAGTACTTTTAATTATGCCATTTTTAAAATATTTTCCTCTAATATGCTTGAATTAGCATATCTAAATTACAGCATTTTTGTGTTTAAATTACTACTACACCGGTTGTGGCCATTTTCCCGTTTGTTACATTTGTTGGAAAATCCGTTAATACTACGAGATTTAATATATATGGCAATAATTTTGTCTAGGCATAAATTCGTAAATAAAGACACCTAGCGTCATCTACATCTAAAAGCAGTTATCAAAAGTGGCGAAGTCGTGAGTTATATTCTATCAAGACGCACGTGTTTTGATGCTTCTACAATCTTAAACAATTTTGCTAATACATAATAATAATTGAAGCACTAGTACCTACTTTCTAAGTTCTTGCAAAAAATATGAATGTAAACTAGGGATTGGAGGCGAAAACAGCTTTGTTTGATATCAATATAAAGGGGGCTTTAAATTTGTGTGTGTTATTTTTCTATTTGTAGCCGTTAAGCGGTTAGAAATGGAACCAAAATAAAAACAAAATATTAAATTATCAAAATTGATTTTTTTTTGGTTTGTAGTGAAAAATAAAACTTCCAATTCTGTTCTGTTTGTTTTCATGTTTTTCGTATTTAACTATTTAATATAGGTTTCCGATATTACAATTTAATTGAAGGAAAAGCAGATTTTTTATACAGTTTTATTAAAATATTTAAATCAAATTCCTACCTTTCAGCACTGATCAGTGTCATTCTCAGGGCCAGATGCTTATGTATTACACTTAATATTCCACACACGAACATATTTTTAAAGCGCATTACTTGTGCAGATTGTCAAATTGAAGCTATTCGATTTAAATGAACTAATAAAACTTTTCTAAAAAGCTGCTTAAATTATTCATTAAAGCTAGATACATCTAGCCTCTTGTGCCTTCGTGAGAGGAGCCTTTGAAACCTGCAGCTCTGCTAACAATCAGGGAAGAAAATATGATAGTTTTATCCGCTTTCAAGAAATCTAATGTTAATTTAAGCCTGAGAAAATTAACCCTAGAAGATTATATTACGTGCCAGAATTGACAGACTTGAAGAAATCTCAAAGATAAGCTTTAATAAAATTATTTGTCTGGAACAATGTATTAATGTTTTATGAGATTGAAGCTGATGTATATTTTTTGTTAAATAAAATATTATTAATAAAAATGTGCATCCGAATAGAAAATCAAGAAACTTTAATACAAAAAAATATATGTTAGCTTTTAGGTAAGACAGGTGTTAATTTTTAATAATGGCGAATCTTAATAGTTTAATAAATTTTTCTTTAGTTTTCCCGTGAAGTTACGGTCCTTATTCCCTGATGTTGAAAACTGAACTCTAACAAAAATAGTTAATATCGTATATTAATTAACTATATCCTCAATCAAAAAACTAGTGCGACATGCCCTGCCCATCGGTAGAAAATATTTAATACATAAATACTGCGACGGTCCTTCGAAAACCACCCAAACGCGTAATCAAACGTTTATAACGAAGGGATTCTGGAGGATTAGAGCGAATTCTTATTGCATATATAAGGATAGGGGCTTTAACGATTCGAAGTTAGTTTTATAATAGATGTGTTAACGTGTAGTTAATTGTAATGAATATTTAATACAGGTAGTGTTATTGTGAAGACGTGTTTATTATAAAGATATAACAATTTATGATTTGGATCTCAAAAAGATCATATTTCAGCCATTTTTAAAAAGTTCCAGAATATTCTTTCCGAAATTATGTTGAAATGTGATTGACTATTCCAAAGAATTTAGATCCTCAAAAACTCCAAAACAACAATCTCATTTGTAAGAAATCATCGATAATGTCAAAGGTGAAATTGATCATGTTACGGAAAAACTGAAGAAAGCATAGACAAAGTGAGAGATGGTTTTGTAGAAGTAAAGAAATTTAAAGTAAAAGTAAAGCAGTTTAACTCAAAAGTGCAGTATGTTGGAAAAGAAATGGGAAAACTGAAAAAGCAAAGACTCACATGTCCGATAGCAGCCTCTGGTGATATAGTCAAACCACCAACATTTGATGGCTGAACTTTCTGGACTATATACTTACGATAGTTTGAGGCCGCAGCAATAAACAAGGGAAGAAAAAGCCAGTTCCTTAATAGTCTCATTAAGAGGAACATTATTGACCAGCGAGTCATCAACAAAACTATTAGCACCTTGTTAGTTTATTAGAACTTAAATTTGAAGATTAATATTGTCAAGAATTATACAGAAACCAACTTAAAACTAAGACATAGAAATGCAGTGAAACTTCTCAAGCATTTGAGTTCGACATTATTAATAAGATTGGTATTTCCTACATCAGGGTAGGACATGAAAGAATGGATGGAAGTGTCCCGATTTCTTGATGAGCTACTACTATGATAGTTTTATCCGCTATTAAGAAATATAATGTTAATCTAAGCCTGAGAAAGTTAACTCTAGAAGATTATATTACGTGCCAGAATTGACAGATCTGAAGAAATATCAAACAAAGATACGTTTTAATATTAGGACATAAAAGAATGCATGGAATTGTCTCCATTCCTGAATGAACTACGAGACTCTAAAAATCAAAATAATTTAAAAATGACCAAATTTAGCATGAGGTGCGATTCCCCTCTTCGTGCTTTAGACTTGGAAGCTGTGTTCAATGTTCCAAAACTAAAAGTTAGATCAGTTGCAGTAGATTACATGTAGGAGTGTATGAGAAGAGGGTTTGAAGTAGTCGAAACCATCGACACGTTAATCTACTACAGAACAAACAAACTGAATGTTTCTCTTGGCACAATATGCTCAGAGAATGTCGTGTGAGAATGTAGAGAGATCCAGTTTTGAGGTTGCCAAATAATAGAAGGTAAATACATCCCGATCACCAGTCAGGAATAGCGGCGATTGCTGGCTGACTATGACAGAGTCTTCATTAAAAGTTTTGAAAAATCTTGTAAAAGTTGGACAGTAAAGAGAGTAGTCAATGAAAATATAATAAGGATTACATTAGATACCAAATCAGTGGTTTCCCTTCTCAGAATAAATCTCGTCAAAGCTAGAGAAGTAAAACCTAAACGAAATATTATAACAACTGGAAACAAAGAATTGGTTTTGGTTAACGAAAAGGATGTCCGAACAACAGAATCGCAGTTTTTGAAACTGTATGAATACCGGGCAGCGCAGAAATAACTGTCTAGGGGAAACTAGTAGGAAATTGCGTCGCACTGGTGCAACGGGAAGTTGGCAAGTTTTGGGAATACTTGGTTGGAAAAACTTTCGTTGATAGTAATATTTTTGCTAGTGTTGCTAATATCTTCTCCAGTTTTAGTAAAATTAATAAACGAGATGCGCTAATGGTCAGTCAAACAAATAGTTAATATTGAAATACCCAAGTCTGATTTGCTAACAAAAGATCAAGCTAATCAAGGATATTTTGCAAGCTATGGAAAAATTATGGGGTCGTTTGTCGGGCAAAGAGATTTACAGGACCACTTGAACTACTAAGCTCGTCTAAAAAAATACCCTATATTTTCCAAACGGCTTAAAGAGTTTTGTCTTGCCAATGTTGCTTCTTGTTCGGAAAAGTGGACAGAATACATAAAATAATATTACAAATGAAATTAATATTTTATTGTTACATTAACATATAGAGGACCACCGAATAGAGCATCAGGGTCCGCAGCATCTTGTATAGTCCTGCTTTACTTTAATGCTCTGGACTTAATTCTAACGGCGCACTAAATTTGGGTTACTCCGTATTTGGGAGTTTCCATAGTACCTAACTTATCCTTTTAAAATCACGATTGCCAATTAAAACAAGATTTGAGTAAATGTCATTTTACCTCTCAACGGCAGTTCATTGATTGTTACTGTCTAATTAACCGTATTCTTGATACTTTTTTGTAATCAGAATTTGTTTTCTTTAAGAAATACAGAAATCTGCTTGTAGTTTATTGAGTGAAACTACTAAATTATTAATATATGTGTATCAAGGATTAAATAACTCCGTTCAAAAATTACGCGATCTAGCCAAGGGGAAATGGAAAATGCTGTAAGGTAAAAAGATATCATTTTTATTTTTTCTGAATGTTTAGAAGCATTCTTTCGTAGGTTGAGAGAATTGAGACATTCTCTCGAAGAAATAGCATCTATTTATGGCACCAGCCGCATGTCTGTTTCTAGACTCTTAAGCAGGTAGACGATATCTGAAAGGGTGGTACATCGTCGTGGAACAGGACGACCCAGGATGATCAGTCGTATAGACGACCAGCGTATACGGCTGTAAATCGCCGAAGAACTCTTAATTCGAGGTAGACAAGGAACATTATAGGTTTAAATGTCTCCTGCATGACCATACGGCGTCGCCTTCACGAGCGCAATTTACATTCTCGAAGAAGAGCAGCGTGTAGCTACTCCTAAGAATTCATCGAGCTGCAAGAATGGAACGAGTAATGGACCATCAACATTGGGGAATAGCAGAATGGGCTAGGTGCATGTTTGTGGATGAGGCTAGATTTAACCTGTAAAATTCTAATGGGCGTATTTTAAGGTCGAACAAAAGAGGAGATTGATTCAGATAAGAGCATATGAAAGTGAGGATAGCATTTGGAGAGCAGTGTGACTGTTTGGGGTGAAATCATGAGGCATTTTAGGACTGAATTAATTCTACTTATTAGAGAAAGTATGACTGCCACGACGTATGGAGAGAGGTGTTTGAGAAATATTTACCCTTTGCAAAGAATTTTGGGGCGACTTTGTTTTAGTCGACGACAATGCTCGTCCTTATAGAGCAAAAATCGTCAACGACTTGCTTAGGGAAAACAATATCGCGCGAATGATTTGGCCGGTAAGGTCGCCGAATATGAATCCTATTGAGCATGTGAGGAGTGGATTCCATACCCGAGAAAGTTAGAGACGTCACTCTAAATAGAGGTGGCTCAACAAGGTTTTGAATATTAATCCAATCAGTATTTTTGTTTAGAGAGTATTTGTTCTAATTTTTCACATGAATCATTATTGTGAACAAAGAACTGATTTTGTTGTTGATTTAAGTTCCTAAATAAACCATTGTACATCTTTTCAGGGCAAGTTCATTATTTCAGGAGGAGAGGGATAGCAGTTAGAAAATACTACCTTGATTAATGCATTTTATAAAATATAGCAAATTGGAAGGGGGATAATTAGGTCATATTGAGCTTTTTGTACTTTATCCATAGAAGCATAGGCTATATTATGCTAGCCATGGAATAAACTAGCAATCAGCGAGAGTTGAGCCGGTGATATTATACTCCGGAGGGGCATTGACAGATAAGGTAATGGCAAGTGAAGTTAGATGTGATCCATCCATCGGCTCTTCCTCTTATTGTAGTTATTCTGGACATATTAATGGAGCCCCAAAACGTAAAGATCTGTAAAAATTCCGAGGGCGGCCTTTTTCACCATCACTCTACCTTCTGTTACGAGGGATGTAAAAACCGAAAATATCCAAGTTAAATTTCTTTATGTTGGAGGCAAAGTATCAACAACTATTTCAGTCTTTTTTAACAAATAGATAATTTAACAATGGAATATGATTTGATAAAAAAAACACTGTAAAAATAAACTAAAGAAAATTTTACGATCAAAATTTATTGATTATTTTATTTTGTATATTTCTTGACTTTTTTTATTTACTCTTACTAAAGAAGATACGGGGATTTAGTGTTGTTTTTAATAACGTTTTAAACAAAATCAACGCTTCGTTTTTAAATCCTTTTTAGTAGCTCGTTTTTAACTTCTACTTGCTTAATAAAAAAACGAATTAATTTTTAAACTGGATTCTTAAAAAATATTTGACTTAAATAAGTTGTATATCCCATCTTATGTATACTGTGATTGAAAATTATATAAGCTTGTGTTATGTTTCAGACATAATATTATTCTGAAGCAATGCGATGCAGCTAATTATGCTTAGGCATTTATTTTAAATAATGTATATTAAATATCCTGTCGGCCGGTATTGTATCTTATCCAATTCATTTAAAATAACAAACCTCAGTAGAAAAATTCTTAACTTAAAAGATGCATTAGAGGAATTAGAGGATTGCTCATGGCTTAATCTGTTTTAAACAATGTGTGCACAGGGTGATCCATGGATCTTTGAATAGCTTTATATTACCATTATTTGAAAAGATAAATACCTAAATAATTTAAACAGGACGCCTGCGAAGATTTTTCTGATATTTTTAAAAAATTTGTCAAAAAAAACCACTGACTATGTAATTAAAAAATATATTACATAAAATAATTTAAAAATCGTTAATACACCCTGCAGTTCTTTACATTCTTGATTTTTGCGCAAAACTCCAGGTGAACTTGATTTAACTTACAATAAGCACTATTGTTGATTATCTCTCATGTATTCAAAACCCATCAGGCGTAGGGTTCACGCATACAATTTTTAATGCAAATGAGATCGAGTAGTATCTTGTTTTAATATGCCTTAAATTCTCTTTTCAATGCCACCTAGTTTCTTAAATTTGGTTGATTAGATACTGAAAAATCGTACTGGAAACTTATGTAGTCGTTAGTTTTGCATAACCATATAATTCCAAATCTGTTCTGTTTTGGTTAATATAATAAGAAAATTGCATTTATAGAACTTTAATAAAAACAAATAAAAAGAAGTACTGATTGTTATAAATTTAACAAAAAATTACTTTCTTTGTTATTACAAGTGTGTAGGTAGGGCGTTACTTCAGGCGCTTCTTCCCTCAGGAATTCCTATCCCTGAGGAATCCTCACATCCCTGGGAATCTTCATATCTCTCGGGAACCTCCATATTCCTGGAAAATCCTATCCTGTGGAAACCAACTCTTACCAGGGACGTGTGCCTTGCTAAACGATCTTTTGACAGTAGAGTTTTTTCCTTGTCCTTTATACTGTACAACTGCAAACTTGGTATATTTTATTCTAAAATTTGATTGATTGAATTTATTTTTTAGGTTGTTTCGTTGTGTCAATGGTCCACGTAAGCAATATAATTTTTAACCGTTTCGTTTCGTAAATTTGGGCGTACCTATATATATTATATATAATGAGTATCGGTATGTTCAGTACTTACTAATAAAATAGACAACCTAGCATTAAAATGAGAAAACTCATTTTTTTTTATCAGACGTATATTTACATTATTTTAATCGAAGATAGCGTCTTCACATGTAGACATCATGCTTAAGAATGAACAAGTTTAAACTATATCCTGGCTTTTATCAATCCAACTATTACGTAATTTCTTTAATCCCAACAACCACTTAACGAAAATCTTATTCTACTTCTTCTTTAATATCTTTTCTACAAGAAAAATATCTGGTTGTTTTGTTTTCTCTAACTCTACTAAATCATTTAATAAGTATATGGTAAGAATTAGTAACTTTACCTTTAGCCATTTGAGAAAGTTCAATAGTCCAGTTTCGTGTATATCCTTTTTGAAAAACATATTCCAACAATGTCACCTACTTTTGCTATAATATGTCCATAAGCAGAGTTCAAAAGTTTTTTCTTATTGGATTTATTGACGGATTTAGGTTTCATGCCAATAGTTATATGATTCGTAGCATTATATGCATCTATGACTTGTTCAAGCAAGTTAAACCACTTGCCGTTTCCGTTAAACGTAAACAGTTTAAATAGTTTTTCTTTATTAGCTCAAATTATTATAGATGCTTTTAAAACACTAAATGTACTATAGTGTTGGATCCCATATTTGTCCATTAGATTTTGAAACTGTGAGTTATAAAATTCTTTCCTATTATCAGAAATAAGCAACCATAGAATTCGGTTTGAAGTTTTCATAGCTTTAGCCACATCGTTAGCAGACTTTGATTTTATATATTTATATTTTGAAAAACAGTCAATAACTACTAGAATATATTTAAATCTCCTATTTTCGCGAGAATATTGATCAAGCTGGGAGAAATCTGTAGCACAAGTATCACCAAGTTTATATTGAATAAATCTTCTCCTCTTAAATTTAAAACTGGATGGCCTATAGCTTATTTAATGACTTGTTCTCTAGTAACCGTAGACATACTCGATGTTATCTGATAATCATAATTTAGTAATGTAGAGGTTTTTAACTTTTCTTCCTTTAGGTTATAAAATATTGGATATTTACGAAGTGTCGAAATATCAGATTGCACAGCATCATATGGACAGAAAAATTAGCGGGCTCTTTGTTCAAATGATGAACACATTTCTAAATATTAAACAAGAGGCTTCAGGTTGGTCCGGAAATTGTATATCACCTGAGAAAAGGATAAATATACCTAAGACTTTTTTAATCGAGAGGGTATTAAAGCAGAGTTTCAGTCAATTTGGAAGAATCATATATTAAGATGTTTAGCGAAACTCATGCTAAATAGCTTTTTGGGAAAGCTGAGCGTGAAAATATACCAAAAACTACAATTATAAATAGCCCCCTTTTTAACCAATCTTGCAATTTACATCAGTTCCATACTTCCTATAAACGAATATGTCCTCGTTGTGATTTATGAATTTAAAGAAGAAAGTTACGAACTTCTTTCTACTGTAAATGCAGGTGTTGCCGCATACACTACTGCTCAGGCAAGCCTAAAATTATACAACTATTTAGAATAGTTAGGAGGTGTTTATTATGGAACAGACTCTGTTATTTTTTCACACAAAGAAGGACAGTTTGAACCGCTTACAGGAGAGTTTATAGGAGATATGACGAATGAACTAGAAGGATATGGTCCTGGAAGTTATATTAAAAAGTTTACTAGTGTCCAAAGAATTATTCCTACAAAGTCATCAATATACCTTCTGGAAATGAAAAGCCTGTATACAAAGT
Organism: Kuschelorhynchus macadamiae; assembly: GCA_030620095.1. Taxonomy (NCBI): domain Eukaryota; kingdom Metazoa; phylum Arthropoda; class Insecta; order Coleoptera; family Curculionidae; genus Kuschelorhynchus; species Kuschelorhynchus macadamiae. The sequence goes on along the minus strand of JAUTXW010004054.1, from coordinate 610,966 downwards.
GAAGGAGATTTGTTTAAATTATAACGCTTCCCAGCTAGTGAACTTTAAGAGTATAAAGGAGATGGTTTTAAATGAATCCGAGCTTTCAGTCAGCATCACAAATATTCGAAAGACTAACAAGAGTTACCATTCTGTTCCATACGGATATAAAAGTCGAAAACTCGACAAGTAGTAATAATTAATGAATTATACTGATAAAATTGTATTAATATTGTAAATATAATAATGCAAATATGCAGATTTTGTCTAAGCAAAGCAGACTGTTGCAATTTTATAAATACTTTAGTGTAATTTACGTCAAATTTTATGGCAATTTCAACAAAAAAAATAGAATTTGTTCAGTGATTGCTTTTCTTTTTTAAAACAAAATAATTTCATCATTTTTCAAATATTATAATACTTTTAAAATAGAATATACTAATTTTTGCACTTGTACAGTACAAGAGACGACGATAAACTAAAAGAAAAAGAAAAATTCAATCAAATTAAAAAAACTAATTTTGTACTTACACAGACATCGAAAGAACCTAACGAAAAAGAAAATTCATATCAAAAGAATTTACAGGCTAAAGGTCATTTAAGAAAAAACCTAAAGAAAAATTCAATCAATCAAATTTTGAAATAAAATATACTAATTTTGCACTTATATTGTTCAAAAGACAACGAAAAAAACTTTACAGTCAAAACGTTGTTTAGCAAAGCACGCGAGTCTGGCTCGAGTTGGTTCCCAAAGGATAAGGTTTTCCAGGAATATGGGGATTTCCAAAAAAAGGGCTTCTTGAGGGATGTGGGGATTCTCTAGGAGGTTCCCGACGAATATGGAGATTCCCCAGGAATGTAGGGACTAGGGATGACGATTCCCGAGGGAAGAAGCACCCGAAGTAACATAACACCCTCCCTACTGTTCGAATTTTTTTATTTAATTTACAAATATGGTTTATTTAAATACTGCTGGGACCGTCACAGGCATTGAAGTGTTGGTCAACTACACCTATCTCTAGAGAAAATGTAGACGTTTATTTGTGTATTTACTTGATTTACCTAGGATCAACCGTCCATATGCTACTCTTCTCTAAAAAAAATTAAATATGAGAAAATTGAAAGAACGGAAACCGCACTCTTTACCCCCTTTTTATTTTTTAAGCAACATCTCGCTTCGATATTGCTCGTTAATGAAACTGTTCAAGATTTTTGGACGAGAATTCCGAAAAAAATGCCTCACTTCGAAAAATAGGGACCTGCATTTTGAATCACCGAGGTTTCTAAAAGAATGCCCATATAGGACGCCACTGTCGGATTATTATAAGCCCCAACGAAATTGCAGTTTTACCAAAAGAAGCGCCCATTTATCCCTTACGATTAAGCCCATAGAAGCGTATTTCTCCGACGTACTGTTAGAGCTAGAGCACTTCGAAGGTCAGAAAACAAAAATTTCAAAAATTTCCGATCCAAAAATGCGCGGACAGTAAAAATAGCCGCATGCGGCTATTGTAGCAATTAACAGTAGTAAAAAAAATAGGTCGTATTCCAGCAAGATAGAGCTCGTTCGCACTATGACTTCCGATTGTTCCTCGACGTAACATTTCCTGGTCTTGGGATTAGCAGAAAGATGTCTTTTCAGTAGCCCGTATAATTAATAGATTCTTCCTCGCTAGACTGCTTTGTGTGAGGATATCTCACATCGTTGCTATGGAACCACTAGCTAGTCAGTTTCAACATTTAGTTAACGAACATGGAGTTGTTGACAATTTAAAACGCTTTTAAACGACGTAATACTTGACAACTTCTGTATTAGTTTTCTATGGTCTTTCGTATGGCGTCACTTTTAAATTCAATATGAAACTTTTTCCGACTGAAAAGTAGAAAAACTTGTATTTTTGATTAGACCATCAGAAACAAATGCCATAAGAAACACAATAAAAACTAAGAAAGAATTTTGTAATTCGTTTTGCTCTAGGGCGAACCATTGAGATTTTATAGCCCCTCAATGTCCGAAATTAAGAATGTTCAAATGTGAATATCTCGGAAATAACTATAGACAGTTTTGGAGTATGTTATAACCTGTTGGCTTGGAATTTTACGTAGAATTCAAAGTACAGGGTGTTTCATTTACATTATTTGTTTTATTAATTCTGCGCCAAACTTTTTTTAGTTGGATAGTCGGACGACTTTTACATAATTTTTAGGAAGTTCACAAAAATCAATTTGCAATTTCTATATTAGTTTTATCTGATCTTTCATATGTCGTCATTTTAAACTCAACATGACTATAAACTTTTTTCGATTTCTGTTTGATGAGCAGAAACATTATTAGTTTTGAAATAAATGCCGCAATGAAGACAACAAAAAATTAAGATAGGATTGCGTTATTCGTTTTGCCTTAGGTCGTATAGTTTAGATTTTACAGCGTCCCAAAATCCGAAATTGACGATTTTCATCGGGAATATTTCCGAAACAATTGAAGATAGGCATAATAGAGTAGGTTATAGCATGCTGGCTTAGAATTTTGCGTGGAATTCAAAAACGTAATAAAATACAGCGCGTTTTATTTAAATTGAAGTTTTTTACTTCCGTCGTAAGAGTATTGTAATCGTGAAAAAAATCACTCCTCGAGAGTTTTTTATATCTTTACGTTTTAGGGTCCCTAGATGCCGAAAAATATGGTTTCTCAATTCCGTCGATCTATCTGCCTGTCTCTATCTCTTGGTCTGTTGCTAAAAGGCTACTTACCCTTCGACTACGACTTCAAATTTTGATAACAAATTAAGGGTAATATGGAGATAACCTGGTATTTTAGAAAAAATCCAAATTGGTAAAACAAAATGGCGCTTAGTGAAATGTTAAAAAAATATTACTTAAAAACTGCTTACCCAATTTACTTTAAATATTGAAAAAAAAAATCAAGCGCTGTGTAGGAATCAACTGGCATAATTTTAATACGAATCCAAGATGGTGGAACAACATGGCCGCTTAATAAAATATTTCAAAATTCAGGCTGAAGAAACTAATTAATTGAATAATTCAAATTGTTTGCTACAACTAATTGTGGAATAGAGATGAACTCTCTTGGTTTGACTGTCTGTCAGTTCGCGGCATAGCTTAAAAACTACTTGTCATATTGAGTTCAAATTCTAGTTTAAAATTAAAGTCATGTGAGGATGACCCGGTAATATTTTGGTTAAAATCTAATATACCGGAACAAGATGGCGGCCTAGTGAAACATTACAATGTTACTAAAAAAGCTAATTATCCAATTTGCCTTAAATTTTGCACGAAAATCAAGTGTTACATAGAAACGAACTGGTAACATTTTGGTATGAATACAATATAGCAAAACAAAATGGCGGCCTAATAAAAAATTTAACAAATCAGCCCGAAAAAACTAATCATTGGATTTATTTCAAATTTTGTACAAGTATTAAGTGTGATATAGATATAAACTGGTAAAGTCGTGGTACGAATTCAAGATGGCGGAACAACATGACGGACAAAAGAATCAACGTAAAAAATCTTATTCAATTGACTTTTGCAGAAAAATTAAATGTGATCTAGGGGTAAACTAGTAAGCGTGACATGGCTATGTATTAAAATATATTGGGTCACACTTCACTGTTCCTAATAAAAGAAAATACTCATAACGAAGGAAGTTCCGGGTAAAGGAAATTGACCGTTTTTTTCGCGTCAGACCATTTTAATTCGATAAAGATATTTTTTTAATTAAATTTTAATAAAACCACGAAAATCTCCACATGTTTCGTATTTAAAGATTTCTCTTACCCCATCAAACAATTGACATATAAGAACTGTTCAAAGATATCTGGATCTCCCTGTACGCAAAAACGGGCCGGTGTATTTTTGTCACCAAAGATTCTTTCTTTCCTTATCCCGTAGGCGGAAACCTCCTATGATTTGAAATAGATTTTAGTCACTAAATGTAAATTTTAATTACCAGTTTACCCAATATCGATATATGAAAGTAGGCGTTACACTTCAGCGGTAATTATGCTTTCGTGAATATCCAAACACGATATTTTGTATGTAATAATGTTTTATAATTATCAGACTGCCATTTTGGTTAGCCCAGGTTAGGCCTTTTTTTGGGTTCTCGTAAAACGAGTTCTATCACATATTTTGCTTTTTCACCGCATGCGGAAGTCAATTAATACACGTAATTTTGTATATAATCGTGTCTTGTAATAATCAGAGTACCTTTTTGGTTAGCCCAGATTAGGCCTTTTTTTTGGGTTCTCGTAAAACGAGTTCTATCACACATTTTGTGTCTTCATTGCTTGCGGAAGTCAAAGAATACCAAATTGGGCGTACGGAAATTTAGGTAGTATTTAGGACGTAGGGTAATAAATAATTTCTATAAGTATTACTTCGTTATACATTACTTGAGAAACACACTTTGTTTTACTTTAGTAAAGGAACTAGTTAATTAAAAAGAGAGGAAAATATCTATAAACACTCTGGTGGGGGAAATACCTGTCGAATTTTAGTACTTTGCGATTGGTGAGAAATTTACCTCCGCTCGTAAAAACGAATGTCTTTATAATATTGTACTTGGAATAAATGTAGTGTAAAGAGAGACACTGGATAACACAATGAAGAAACGATAAGGTTTAAAAAAGTCTATTTGACGGAAGAGAGTGGTCCGAGAGAGAGACGGAGCTAATTACGGCAAAAAGCCTTTAAGAGTATTTTTTTAATATTTATAATATTATGTATAATAATTCGAAACCTTTAAAACAAATTATCGCTTTCAAAAAAACTTTTTTTGGATAATTTTTAGGTGCTTTGTAAGTTTTAGTTAGTTAGTTACAAATTGCCTGTCTGTTTTGCAACAAAGAAGTGCGCTTTTTGTATCTTTAACTTTTACTTTCACAGAACTACTAGTGAGAAATATTACTGATGCATGAAAGAAAAATAAGGTTAAGTAGGGCAAAATTTGGGTTGGATATACAGAGTGTTCAAAAATGAACAGTTATTTTGAAAAACTAAAATTGTTTTATAAAGAAATTTTTGAAACAGCAAAAGTATAAACAACAAACGATAATGTGAAATGTAGGTAACATTCTGTCATATCACTTATAGTAGTTGGTTCAATTTGCTAATTCGTTATTTTCTCGTTTTCTTTATTTTTTTATATTCATAACCCATGATTCCAGATGAAAATTTTCTGTTTATAATTTAAATTTCTGTACGACAGTTTAACTTATTGCTGCAAAGGATAGCAACTCAAGGAAACATCTATTTTGTTTAGTAAATAAGGCATTCATTTAGATATTAACTAAAAAAAAACAAGTCTATTTTGAATAACATCAGCCAATCAAAATATGTTTGGAAACTTATCTACAAAACTACGCCGAAACTTTTCTACACTAAATCCGTACACATTTTGTACAATATATTAAGAAGAAAATTAATAACTGGTTGTGGGCTAGTTTTAAATGTTAAAGACGATGTGAATACCTTTTTGTTAATAAATAGATAAATCAGTACTCAATTCTATCCACATGGGAAACTTTAATTAAACTTAACTTAACTGATATGATCGAAGAATATAAAAATATCGATGTACCAATAACGACAAAAAATAGTTCTTTAAAAGTGTTTGCATGGGACTACAACTAATTACCTTTTTTACTTAATTTTTGCAAACAGCACTTTTTATAATTATAATAAGATCGATTAATTAAACAACTTGACGTTTTCCCCATTTTTCTTTTAATACATATAAGGCAAAATAGGTCACAATAATAATTATGAATAGATATTTTTAAACTCGTTTTTAAATCACCCCGGTAAGTGAACTTTTATATTTTTAATCGCTTGCGGGTTGCATCGACCTTGTAAAACCATGAGCACCCGCACAGCTGTATGATTTTCTCGGATTCGTCGGCGCGTTATTGTAAGCACAACATAAAAGTTCCGACTGACTGTGCCCCTTCTTGTCTTGTTAATGTTCGGTGACTTGGGTAAACTTGCACAAGATCCCGCGAACACGCGGTACATCGTAAACTGGGTAAATCATTCAAAGGGTCTACTATCCTTGTGGTAGTTGTAATGCCACTTTTGTTATTTTCAAAATTTCTGGGTCTCATTAGTTTGGCAAAGTAGCCAAAGAGCTAATTTACAGTTATTCGTAAAAATAAGTTTAACGATAGACTTAAGGACGGGAACACTTACTTCGCGCTACCGGAGTCTGTCTGGGCGGCTTTAGATATTTGACACATACAAGTAGCTAGATCATGGTTGATATGATTATATGATATCTTTAAATTACAAAGGTAAAATACGTAAACTACCGTATATCACACATATGTACAAACGTAATACAAATATTATACAACAGGTTTTCATTTCCTACGAGTGTAATCACCTATTCAGCATTAATTGGTAAACTGGCCTGTTTGGCAAGTTCCTGTAAAAGATAGCTAGATGCCCGTTGATTTTATAAGCAGCTAAGCATTCAGTGATTTAAATAATCGTAGCTAGTATTATCGCGTAAACAGAAGAGATTTTCAGCCAAATGCAACTTATTCAACGCTGACCTCAGATTTCCATGTCCAAACACTCTCTCTAGTGTTCTGTCTTGAATACTTGGTTTAAAATTCAGTATTTTATAACTTAAACGAGTATAATGGTTGGAATTATTAACTGCGTAATCAACATACAACATTTTCCACGTATTGTGAATATTTTCCTTGAGATAAATGAAATAGAACATAGTATTGTTATTCAGGAAATATTACAAACGCTTCACGATTTTGCCTGTCATCCTTGCGCAGGGCCCATGCTAATCTCCACATCGTTCCAATTTTAGTATATGTACCGCCGAAGCGAGTACGTGTACATTTTATATTTGAATATATTTTATTTTTGAATATATGAAAGTTCCGTGTCTTTCTGTAAACAGTAGAGTAGCAAGAGATAAACGTATTTTTTTTAAGTAACTAAGAAATAATAATTTTTTAGACATAAATAAATTTAAAACAAAAAATACTGCCAATTTTCTTTTACCCGGGTCAGCTTTTCCTTATTGATAAATAATATCTTCAAAATAAAAGGCATTTCTCCGTTATCCTTATAAAGGCCAAATGTTCAATTAGTGAACTAAAATAATAATATATGAATTCATATTTGTATTAAATGATTTCACCGGAGTAATCCGAAATCGTTTAACTTAGTTTTCAGCACTAAACTCTCTGAAGACAAAATATTGCGAAGTTGATCTGATTAAATCGATTATTCTAAATTGCTATGCAATTCAAGTGTAATTTCTTAAAATTTAATTTTAGTTTAAAAACAAAATGGTTTTTTAAATTATGTACGTGTGGAATCTGAGTTTTAAATAAGGCTTTGATTTGGTTTATACAAGGATAGTAAAAAAGTATCATTTTCAACACGAACGGGGAATCTACGAACCTAAAATAATTTTGATTTAAGCTAATCTGCTTAACCGGTTTTATTTTTTAAGAATTCATTTTTTTTCTTAAAAAATATTCAGTTTTCCATCTACAATCAGTTTTACTTCAGGTGCATACTAATTAACTTTGTAAATCCTATCATATTTTTATCATTTTCTTAAACTAGGATTAATCTCCTGAATTATGTAATAGATATTTTAACATTTCTTTATTGTTTTTGAGAAGAGTGGTTTCGAAATTCGGGAGGGTATTTTAGCTTTGAACAAATATTAGCAATAGGTGGAGTAGTTTTATATATTTTATTTAACAAAATTTTATAAAAGCAGAAATTATTTTTCTTTACATTAACAAACGCTCTGGCACTTCTTAAGTCAAAATATACCTAAGTATGTTTTTTCTTTATCAATAGTAATTCATATAATATCGGGTAAACGAAATATACATAAGGGATATAAAGTTTATATTTAGGGTGTAAATTAATTGATGTAGAAAACTCTGGCAGATAATATCTATTATAAAAATACGAAAAAAATCTAAACATGGGTGTGCAAATGCTTGGCTCACATTTGTAGAGATTTTTAAATAAATTTTGGTAAACGTTATACTCTGACTACTCTCAAAAAGTGAGTTAATCGCGAAAAATCTCAAAGATGTTATTTATTTCCATTTTAATATGTAATTTTTTCGTATCCAAAATTTCAAAATCAGCAGACATGAAAATTCCAATTCCACACTGAAATTAGCTATGCATGACTGGACCATTTTTTAAATAACGACTACATATACGGTGCAGAATATCGAAACAATCTAAAAGACTAAAAAGTTACAGAACAGAATAAGGATTTTGATTTTGTTGTAGAAATGATCAGTGGCGTCGTAGCAAAAAGTTCGGGGAGTTAAGGTGGTTGAATAGAATAAGATTTTTCAGAATTTTTTTAGATCTTTCAATTTTAAATTATCTGGAAATGTACGAAGTGTATAAAAAAATATATAATTTTTTTTCTTATTTTTGTGATATTAATTACCTCTCAAAGTTATGGATATGCGAATTAAATTACACACTGTAAAGGATAAACACGAAATAATATTTTTTGAAACAGGAAGGCCCAAAAATGTGCTAGAGAATAAAATATACTTTTTGTACTAAAACTCTGTAAATTATTAAGTAAATCAGCAACTTATCTTTTAAATAATAACCTGAATTGTTTATTTTGTAATTTAGTTTGAAGATTTAAAACCAATTATGTGTCGCAGTTAATGTTTTGAACATGTTTGTTGCTAATGTAAGAAGCTCTAAAACTGTAATAAAAAAGTAGAGTTCCATAATTGAGATCCAAAACAGAAACGTTGAAAAAAATTAAAGCTGCTATCTTGTAGAGAATAAAAGTCCCAATAAAAGTGTTTAGTTTATTTTGCTGCTGAAAGTTAAATCAGTAAAAAACCAAAAAGTACTTCCAATTTTTTTTTTCGAAAATCTCAAATCTAAGCAAAACTTTCCAATGTTTTTCACAATGCGCTGCTATTTTCAAGTCATTTAAATTTTTCTTTATCTATTGCCGTTCCTAACTATTCTATTCGTCAGCATGCAATTTGCAGCATCCAGTATATAAAGTTTATATTAACTATGCATATTTAATTACCTTATATACAAATGACTAATGTTAAAAAAGCCGTTGGTAATAATTATCAATAATTTTCTAAAAAATGTTCTTAGAGCTTTTAATTAAACGTTAACATAATTCAGTATAATAAAAAAAATTACTCCGCTTTTGACTAATATTTACACGACATTAAAAAGCCGTTTCGAGTTTCGAAACTATTAACTAAACAAAAATAACAAAGCAAAGTAAAAATATCTGATTCATAATTCTAGAGGTTAACCTTAATTCAGAAAACAAAGAAGATATGATAGGATTTGACAAATTAAATTACCACGACCCTGAAACAAAATTGACGTTCAGAAAAGCAAAATTTTAATCAATTTCTTACATTCTTAAGAGAACTAAAACAATTAAAAAGTTATTCTTCTTAAAATAGTATTTAATTGTAGGGAAAAATGTTGCAAGAACTGTATATTTTGGGAAAAATATTAATTCTCAGAAAATTAATCAGTTATCAACAAATTGAGAAATCAGTTTTTTCCTAATAACTACACTATTAAGCAAACATTTGTAAAATTAAAATTATTTCAAATATGCAAATTTTTGTTTTTGGCAAAATTCATGTCAAAAATTCTACTTTCGTTCTACCCTTCAAATTTTTATAACAAAACATGTGCCTACACAATGTGAAAAATACAAATTATGGCTATTTAAAGAGGTTAAATTTTAAGAAATTATACGTGAATTGCACACTACTTTACTTAATAACATGTCGCTTGTATTCTATTTCAAAGAAATTTACTTTATTGTTACCGATCCAGTCGTTATCAGACCTATTACGGATCTGGATAAGCATCTCGACGCCCATCCAAACATTCAACAGGCGTAGCGTCACCGAGCGTCTGTTTGTGATCGGCTTCCACGCGATTAAAACGTACGTGCTAAAAACATCTGGAAACTCGCGATAACGTGCTGATTTTCGCTCGAAATAACCGGAACAATAAAGGAAAATCACTTTTTTATTTAAACTCATATTACTTCCTAAACATTTGCGTAAGTATTTAAACTGAAATTAAAATATTTGTATTACTTTAAGAGCCTATTATGTATATTTTTGAAAAATATATTTGCCTTAATATTATCCAGAAACAAAAAAGTTCAAAGAAAACATGTAAGCCAGGAAAATAATACATAATACACTTATAAAAAAAATGACTGTGCGAAGTGTTTAAGGGCACCTAAATAATGTTACTTTATAAAAATACGTCCAAAAAATAATTCGGGAAAATATATTAAATAATTGTTTAAAATGCCCAAAATTGATTTTTTTCCTTCTAGATTAAAATAGGCAGATTCTATTAAAAAATACTTTTTTCAAAAGTTATGAATATTTAAAACTCATATGGGATATGTGCGTAACTTATGCAACTTGCAACATGTTGTTCTGATATAGCCTACATGATGATAAATGTGTGTATAAAATATAGAATCTGTAACACCATTTTTTAAAAGGGTTATGGCAATTTTTTTATCCCAAGAGGCATTATTTAAACGACATTTCTGCTACAGACGAGGGCACAAGAGTTAATTTAGTTCGGCGTGACAGAAGCCACAATTAGGAAATTTGCAAAATAAAAACTCAAAATTGGCGTCAAAAAAGATATTAATTTGTTTATGATTTCGACGGCTAAAAACTTTTAATTAATCCTATAACATTTCCGGCTTGATATTCGAGTAGCTGATTTCTTTCCGCGGATGTAAGAAAAAGTTATTGCTATAGAATAATTGGGAACTCAGATAGATTTTTTTTGTCTTTAATTTACTGTCGCTTTAATTATTAATATTAAGAGATAAAATTGCGTAAATACGAGACTAAATAGTTATATTTTATATAAGTTTTTGAAATTGTAAATCGTGGAATAACAATGTCGCAATTAATTGTTCCATAAAATTATCACTTTTTCGAGGTGGATCTTGCCAGATGATGATTTGGCTAACGCCAAAATGAGTTAAGGGGCGTGCAAATATTTCATTAAAGTGTTAGGATTGCCAACCCTCCCGATTTAGGTGACAGTCTCCTGCTTTTGATGTATATCTCCCGCTTCCCGCAGATTGGTTCAAAACTTTCGCTTTTTAGGCGAAATAAGCATTAATTGTTGCAATGAAAGAAAGAAAATTATAATTTCATAAATTTTGTTCATGTAATAACAAAAACGTACACCTGGGTGACTCCACATGTATCTCGGCTAGGCTAGGTTGGATCCAATAACAAGAGATTTTTTTCTAAGAACGTTACTTTTCCTACTGGAGGAACTACCCTCCCGTTTTTGCTTTCTGTAAATCTGGCAATCCTATATAGTGTACATCTCTTTTAAATGCTAATAAACAATTATTTAATATTTTCAATATTCTCTTTTTTCTTTGAATACCTTTGGATGCATTTTTAATCCCTTTCAATATATTTTTGTCTCTTCGGAACAGTATGCAGAACGCACTTGTTTACCTAAGATCTAAGTATTCCAAGCTCGAAGAAATTTTGGTATGGAGAGGAAGTTGTTTTCATTGCAGTACCACAGTTTTACTAGTTCATCTCTATACCACAATTCGTTAAGGCATGCAGTTTAAAATCAGTTGATTAAGTAGTTTTCCAGGCTGAATTTTTAAACATTTTATTAAGCCGCCATTTTGTTCCGTTATCTTGGATTCGTACCAAAATTTTACCAGTTAATTCCTATATGATACTTGATTTTTGTGCAAAATTTTAGCTAAATCGGATACCTAGTATTTTAGTAATAATTTTTTGAACATTTCACTGGGTCCCATTTTGTTTTGCGATATTGGATTTTTACCAAAATTTTACCATACCATCCACATATCACCTTTAATTTTTGACCAAAATTTGAAGTCAATCGGATAAGTAAGTTTTTAGCTATGCCGCGAACAGTCAGACCGACAGACAGACAGACAGACACTCCGACGGAATTGTGAAAACATGTTTTTCGGCATCTACAGACCGTGAAACCTAAAGATCTGAAAAAATCTTGGTGGGTGATTTTTTCACGATTACAATACTTCCCTTTTACGAGGGAAGTAAAAATTGCTTAACTGCATTTCTTTCTACCCAATACACTTGAGGAATTAAAAGTCTTGTTTTTTTAAAATCTTATATATTTTGTCGCAACAAAAAAATACGTTTTTGAGATTAGCAGCATATTACATATTTTTACTACCCCATTATTAACTAAAAAAGAAAATAAACCGTATTAAATGTATGAGCAATATTTTCATTTATTGGATCCCAGCGATTTAAAGGCACGTGTCTTCTTTCCAATTCTGTCTCAGCCCTAGAACAGGGAGAATATAGGTACGCAAGAAGTGGAAAAATTGGGAAAGGAGTTCTAAAGTAAAAGTAACTTTCGATAAAGTTAAAAGAGGTTTATTTTGCATAAGAATGCACAGTGTAAAGATTTATGAGTTGGATAGATATTATTGCCATGGCAATTTAAACTTGTAGTTCGCCAGTTATATTTTGCTTGCGTCACTGTAATTTGCTAAGGTTTATTTCTGTAGTCTACGTCCAACTTTTTCTTAGGATGTCATTTACTTCGTTTTAACTTTCTTGTGCTTTACATTCTCTTGTGAATACTGTTTGGCAACATTTGACTAAACACAAGGCCAAATTTTTAATATTATCCGTATTTTACTGAAACCCTTTTATTATCATTTCCTTAAAATTAAAAAGTTGACTAAAGAGAATACCATTAAAAATGTTTTTTTTTTACCTAAAATGTTAGTATTAGTATTTTAAAGGGGTCTTAAATAGCTACAAACAAAAACAAATTATTATGAATTAAAGTATGCAATTATGTTTTCATAGGCGATGTAGGTTTCGAACTTGTAGTGTATAGAAGCAATAGACCCTTTCCGTATTGAAATAACGTTACCTATAGAACTTGTTTACATTATTTTGTTGTTATGGATGATTAATTGATGCTTTTCTTTTTAGACTAGTTTGATTTAATGTAAATAATCTTAAATATAAGAATTGAAGATTGAAGGAAAAGGAATGGATTTGTTTAGTTTAAATAATTTTTACAAATTAATAAAAAGGCACAATTCTAGTAAAATTTGAAAAACAAGAATTGAGCTTCAGATGAAAATTTAACAACTTCTACAACAAAAAAAAAACAAATACCAAAAACGTTGGACAAATTACGTTTTGAGAGTAGTTTTATAATATTTTACTTGCAGTTTTTAATTTGAATGCACGGTATGATCCAAGAGGAAACAATATGATGCTTTGTGAAACAAATTACGAGAGTTAGAAATAACTGCAGTCTTAAAAGTATCCAGGCCGATATAAAAGAGATTAAAAAGTTCGACGCCGGAAGCGGTCTTTTGAAATTATTGATAATGTTTTAGCTCGTACGGACCCAACATTTATTAATTTTAGCACCCCAGAGTTGTTAAAGCTAACGAATTTTTACTCTATTGTGGTTTTTGATTTATAATTGATTGGACAATTATTTACTTTTTTGTATATAGGTGGATTTCCTTGGTCACGTTTCGTTTTGGAGTTATTCATCCTCAAAGTTCATAGACATTTCAACTTCAATTTCCCTCTTTTTCCTTGTTCTTTTTTATAAAAATTGACTAGGTCTGTATGAAACTACTAAAAATCAATTATGAATGTCGTAACACAACTCTGTTCTTGATTTTTTTCTTTTATTTTATCTAAAAAAATGAGGATATTGGGAACATGCAAGAAAACCATACTTCATACATTTTGGACTAGCAATTTTTCCTTCTTGACATTATAAAAAACCAAGTTAATGAAAAAACATATTATTTGGTACAAATTACAGTAGTTGATAGGCATTGTAATACAAATGAATAACGGATATTTTGTTACATGCATAAGGTGAATCGGTACCAGCAGAAGCGCGGAGGTATTACGTAAATTGGTACCGGGTTAGCACCAGGTTAGGTGCCGTAGGGATCATCAATAAAACCCTAAAACAAAAAACGATCAACACTTATCAACCTCGAAGTGTATGACTGGCGGAAGTCTAACATTCCATCTGGTGTATTTACGCTCCTGCTGGTACCACCGATCCACCTATGTATGTAACAAAAAAATTTCCATAATTAATTTGTCTAAATTAATGTCTCTCTTTAAAGTTGTATCTCGATGTCATGGTGCCAACATGAAGGGAAAGTTACTAATCCAAAAAATGTGAAGTACGGCTGCCCAATTTTTTAGATAAAAAAGGCAAGAAAATCAAAAACATACTTTATTTTACGTCTTTTCACAATTTTTGTAGTAGTTTCATACAGCTTTAGAGAGACGAGCATGGAAAGCAAAGCAGAAAAGAAAATTGAAAAGAAGAAAAAGTGAAAGAAAAGTGAAAAGAAGTATTGAACCAAGGATAAACAGGAAACAGGGAAGCAGTGACTACTTCTTCATACATTTCCTGAGTTTGCTGCAGTAACTCTTGCTATTACTGCAGCTCAGAACACATAATCGATAATAGAGTTTTTGAATGCTAGTAGTAGAGAACACCGAATTTTAGTAATTCTTAGTAGAAGACTTCTCAACCCAGAAAATAAAATTGAGAGAATGCTAATACTAAGTAGGATTTTATGCACTTAAAATGTACAAAAATTGGTAATCAAGTATTGTAAAGGTATTTTTAGAGAAAACTGTATTATATAAACGGGTTTCGCAGTTTTTTGCACATTATTATTTTGTTTATAACAGTTTTATAATATTTGATAAAATAATAGTTTTATAAATAGTACGTACGTAGCTTTAAGCATAAAATTACCAGAGTTTATATAATTATATTATTTTACTTTAACTCCTAGTAAAAAACTGGTAGACTTTTAAATTACCTTTAGATTTTATAACAGTTCAGATTTTATTAAAACGCAAAAAATATATGGAATGGTTAGAAATTTGGTATACCTTTGCGGCTCGTATTTCGTCTAATAATTTATCGATTTAAAAAAATTGCTGAGAAAGCAACTTTTTCATGTTATGTAAAAATGTTAGATTTGGGTTAAAACACGGACCGTTAAAAAATACGACTTGGTGTAATAGTAGGAAAATTTGAATTTAATTTTTGTACATGTACAGGTTTAACAAAAATATCCAAATTTTTTTTAGGTCTAAAGAAAAATTACAATTTAAGTAATGGTTCTTGGTGTATCTCAGTGATTTGATAATAGTGCATGTTAACATTATAATACAGTGGTGCCAAGTTTATAATATTCATGTAAATGGGTCAGATTTCCCAAATTATTCGTGTCGTATTTACAAATTGAGACCTGTTTACACTCTAGGTTTAGCTAATTGATAAATATACAGGAAACATCACGAAAATGTTATTAGGATAAAATGTATCGCATAGATAAATAGACTGGTAAACACTCTCTGGTGTATTGTAACATGATAAGAATACACATGGCACATAATGAAGTAATGTAAAATGTTTGGTAATCCCATTTTGATAAAAAAATGCCAAGTCAAGACTTTATTCGCGATTTTCTTTGAGAGGGTAACAGTTTCTAATCTGTATGTAGGTAAAAACCTTCGTAGATGCTGTTGAGCTCATGGTATTTGTAGCTCAGTAGTCAGAGACTTTGCCTAGAATGCGGGAGGTCCGGGGTTCGAGTCACAGCGAAATCAATTTAACTTTTTCAATTTTAATTTATGTGAAATGCCTATTAGTTTTGCCTTGGCTTGGTCGGGAACATTAACACGATGTAAATTAATTTTGTCTAGAGGAAGTTTTCAGGAGTTTCGGTGGTTTAATTATTGTTCGTATTATATTAGTTTCCGAGTTTTAGTTTTGGAGTTTTAGTTTTATCGTATTGAGTTAACTATTATGAGACTGTTATTAGAAGTCAACTTTGTGTTAATTTAAAAAGTTAAACGTTTAAATATATACTAATACAATGCGACTAAAAATATTTACAAAGCTTGCAAAGTAATTTGTAAAGGTCCACACCGTCAAGGCTTTTTTTATTTTAGTTTTCAGGTGTAATGTTAAAACTATATACCGTTGTCGAATTTTGACGGAGGTTCGGTTCGTATTATACACGAGCGTTAATCGATCGACGTCCACACATCTACATATTAAGTCAGCAATACACACTCTTCGTGGCCCTAAAAATTGCGAAAACCATATGTATATTTTTTACATAACCACCCTTTTACAGTGGAGAAAGCAAAATTTATAAAATGCGCTGGAGATAAAGTATTTTTATCCTCTAAACAAAAACGTTTCCACGTTATTTGTACCACATAAAGGATACAGTTTTCCTAGGGTTTTAAGAAATTAGGGTTATAGACAATCATATTTTAGAGATATGAAATTAAAATTTTAAACTTAAATTAAAAGAAATTATTTAGAAGTGTACAGAAAATTATTTAATCTCAGCGAAGTGTTTTTCGCAGCTTTTTTTTCAGGGAAAAATGGCAACAAAAATTGTAATTTAAAACAAAACAGGATATACTTTTATGCTCAGGCTACTCAGAGAGATACAGGTTATTTCAATTTAGTTGTAATCGTATAGTCCATTTTGTTGTAATCTTATTAAATTCAGTTAAATGAAATCTTAACCTAAAATGATATACACTATTTTAATTTAACTTTTTTTTTAATTGAAGATGCATAGCACCAAAAGGCCGAATATTCTAGGTAGAGCTACATTTACATTCAAATTCAATTCGAATTTGTTATTAAATTGGCTTGCTTGGCAAATGGCAACAATGTGGTGTCATTTACATTATTTATTGCAAATTCGAAATGCACTTCAAAGCTGACTTCGGATTGAAGCGAGAAGCTTGCGGATGGCAAGCAGAAATTCAATAAATGTCAAATTTTTAGGTTATACTTTTAATTTTAGATAACAAAATTCTTAATATTTTTACAGATACAACTATTTAAAGAATATAACTGTTTTTTTATCGGTATAATGAAAAAGACTTCAATCGAACATTTTTGGGTTAATTTTGAGACTAGGGTAGACTTAAACACTAAAACCAAAACCAAAAAGCCTAAGAGAAGATACTAAACAATTTTAGTGCTCGAATTCAATGTATTTTACATTAATATTTTAGAGAATAATTAAATTAAATAAATGTAAAATTGGATCAGCTGCTCAGAAATATCATTTGCAAGGTAAATCCACTTTTACGAAATGTCAATTTCAATTTGGGCTTTGAAGTGAATGTAAATGTAGCTTCATCGTCCTACTGATTAAATTTGTTTGTAGATCGGTTTTTCGCTATTACCCGGTAATAATGTCTGTGTCTTTAAGGCTTAATTTTTGTATCGTGTTCCCAAACAAGTAAACCTTAATCTTGCTAATGACAACCCTCGGCAATTATTGTTCCGTGCCGGCCGATCGGTTGATGTGAAAAATTTATTAAACTGCCTGATGAATTGTGTATTAGAATTGTAATCGGTCTTTGATAGCACTAAATCCAGTGGAAAACTTCTCTTACTAAGGCTTATATATGCTAATATAAAATTGAAATATATATTCCTGAAATAAATGCAATTATAGTTCTTAATCTTTTTCAGTTAAGCTAATATGGTGGATTTTGGCGCGAGTTCCAGCGGAAAATCCAGTAGATTTGTGTGTCCAAATGACCGGCAATTAGCGCTTAGAGCCAAGTAAGTTTCCAGTGTAAATTGTTGTGCATAAATGTTCGTTATAAACAAATAAAGATCATCAACTCAAAATCAAATCAGAAACCCATAATATACGGAGGCGAAAATACTGGTCGTAAATTTCTAAACTGGCTAATATAATATGCACATATTTCAAACAAACATAACAGCCATGCTGTAATAAAAAATGTGATAATGTGTAATCAGCCATTGAAAAGCAACTGGGGCTTTTTAACATCATCTTAAAAAAAGATATAACGGAGAGCAAGAAGGGATTGTATTTTTAAAATTTAATTAATAAAAGAGAGTTTGATCAAATTACCAAATATTTCCAGAAAAGTGGCAATTACATGTTCATCTTTATTTATATATTCCAAATTTCTTTATTCTGATCTCTTTGTTCCGAGTTGTATATTATAAAATTTTAACATGCCTTGTCAACAAGAATTTCATATATATATATAAATATATATATATATATATATATATATATATATATATATATATATATATATATATATATATATATATATATATATATATATATATATATATATATATATATATATATATATATATATATATATATATATATATATATATATATATATATATATATATATATATATATATATATATATATATATATATATATATATATATATATATATATATATATATATATATATATATATATATATATATATATATATATATATATATATATATATATATATATATATATATATATATATATATATATATATTTTTTTTTGTTAATTATTTTCTTGGGCATAGGCTAACTCATTGAGAAGTAAAATTATAATTCAATCGACGTTTCGCTCATTATATTGAGCTTTCTCAAGATATTTATTTTCTACAATAAAAACATGCATAATCAATATTTAAATTCTAAAACGGTTAAAAACATTACTGAAAAAACATTACATTTAAAACAAACAATGATCATAAAAACCAAAATACATTTAAAACAAAATTAATATTATACATAGTACGCACCTTGGAAACATGTTAGTTTTACGAATGTTGTGAGATAGCAATAATTTCGACAGGTCTAGAATTTTTTTTTATATTTACTTAGATTTTTGTTGCTAAGTAATATAAAATTGCTAAGTAAATATAAAAAAAAAGAAAAAATTGTCTCGTTTTTATCTACCAAAATTCCAGACCTGTCGAAATTATTGCTATCTCAAAAATTCGTAAAACTAACATGTTTTCAAAGTGCGTAAAATGTATGCCCCCATAAGGGTCATAATCATTTGTCAGGTGCCAAACCTAAATTATTACAGAAACATGATACGGAAAGCTCTATTGACATAAAAAACGAATAAACAACTCAAAAATTATGTTCTTTTTGCAAAAAAAATGAAAATCACTGGTGATACACATGGCACATAGGTCATTTGGTATTTCAGTGCCATGTTTATCATTGGTGATCACAGAAGAAAAATAAAGTAAAACTAATGTTTTTCAGTGAAACAAATAAAACTTCCATTAATATTGCATTAGCCGCACGTGGTAGACACCAATGTTGCTTGTTTCGTTCCCACAACTCGACCACCTTCTCTGACCATCTTCTCATAACATGAAATGCATCTCTTCCTTTTCTTTCTTCCGTCAGCTGTACTGATCAGACTTTATATCCAGCGTGTGCTTGGTACTCAAGAATGAAACATCCCTTTTTTTCTTTCCATTTAGCTATAACGAGTCCTGTATTGCTTTCCTTTCCCACAATCTCCTCTCTCTTTATCAGTTCATAACTAATTTTGAGAGACGTTTTCGTTTTTTTCTAAGTGTGCCTAGAAGATGAGTTTTGGATACGAACAATGATTTTGCTAAAGCTAATGAAGTATAATAATTGTATGTTATTAGTGTCCTTTCTGCTTCCAAGTAGTCATGAACAAGGTCCATTACATCTTTTGGAACGCACAATTTGAATATCCATGACATTTACTAAATATATACTGCCGGAAAATAAGGCGTCCACAAAAGGGCACCATAGTCTTATCTACAGCTATAGTTTCTTCTAGAATTGCCTCGTTGGAACATTTTGTCTGAAATTTTTTGATATCTTCCACTTTATAAAGGCGGTCATCAATATCCGCAAAATAAAGTACTCTTAGTGGAAGTACGAAGAAAACGATTTCTGCTCATCACCGATGGAACAAACGTATTATTGTACAGACTATTTTTTCGCCAATAGTCCGGAATTTTAGAATACATGACCAAGCCAAAAAACTTTTTGATTTCTTTTTTATTTGTAGGCATCCATCTTCTAATTCTGGCTTAACGCTTCATATTTGGCTTTTGTAAAAGCTGAGCGACGTTTCTATTTGTTTCTGAAACTATAACTTCAAGAATCTCGTCATCGATGAAACATTCATAGACATTAATTCGGCGACGCTCATCAGAATTATCTGAAAAAATATTTTTTAGCCACTTAAAAAATAGACATTAATAAAATATAATATTAGCATAACAAATTCTGTGACGATACATGTACTGCTCTGTACCAGAAAAAATAATGTCAGAACGAAAGGATGTCCCGTCAACATCATGCCAATCTTCCAATCCATATTGTAGCAGGGTATTTGCGTTGTTACTATCTAATTCATCTAAATCTTAATCTAAACTGTACTTGCTTGGAAGACTACTGCCGGCGCTACGGCAGTATACTATTTCTACCAGTATCTGCCTGTTCCTGAAACTAAAAAATCTTCTCAATCATCAATATTATTAGCGATTTCCTTCTGTTCTGTTTGTGTAAGAATTTGCTTTTTATATTTATCATACAAGATGGTTATTATCATCCAGAACTTGTAGAAGGTTTATCATTATTATAACATACGCAATGCACTAAAAATTTATATTTCTAAAACACTTCTTTCAGTCAGCTGGTTTCAAAAACACTAAACAGACCGCAGAAAAATGTATAAAAGCAAATCCGAATATACTAACAGATCAGACTTAAATTTCCGCTACAAAGGTAGGCAACCAGTGATGTTATATATCTCATTATATTATCAGTATGCCAAAGTATAAGTAGTTAAGCCTAACTCACAAACCAAGCAGAAATATCTCTAATTTAAAAGTATCCTGCGTGTGAAACACATGTGATTCACGTGGCCTCCGAGTAAAACGTGCCTGTGTATCATTGGTGATTCACATGGCAGCCAAAGTGCAAATTTTGTTTTAAATGTATTTTTGTTTTATGATCATTGTTTGTTTTAAATGTAATGATTTTTGAGTGATGTTTTTTAAATAATGTTTTTAACCATTTAAAAATTTAAATATTACCTATACATGTTTTTATTATATAAAATAAATATTTTGAGAAAGCTGAATATAATGAGCGAAACGTCGATTGAATTATAGTTTTACTTCGCAATGAGTTAACCTATGCCCAAGAAAACAATTAACAAAATATTTATATATGGTAAAGAAAAAATAACGAAATATCATTTTAGTTTCCTTAAATGACTTTTCTATAATTAGCACTAATAACGTTTCAGTCAAAATTATCATATTATTTTGACTTATTTAAATTTAAAACATTTTGTCAAAGTTTGTAAAAAAGAGACACCGAGAAACGGTTGTTATGATTACACCGGATGTATATTTTATGTGGCTTATCGACGGGATGTAAAGCTAAATATCTCTGAATATTTTTTCCTAGAATTTGAAGTTTGAATAAAATGTAACCTAGGGTAAGTTGGTTGAAAATTAGAGGAAACTATTAATTCTTTTAATGTTGTTTTTTGCAGCTTATTTAGTTAAGAGCTAGCACATTAAATATTTTGTTTCATCAGTGAATAGGACCCTAAATTACCATCGTTTTAATATGCACAACTTAACTTGTAATCTTAACAGTTTGGTAAATTCTTTTACCCGGAACTTCCCTAGTTATGAATTATTACTTTTACTGGGAAGAGTGAAGTGTGATCCAAGTTAGTTTACCACCATAGTAGGTAAAGACTGATAGTCTGGGTTTCATGCAGGATATACTCTCTCTCTGTCTATATAGATATATATATATATATATATATATATATATATATATATATATATATATATATATATATATATATATATATATATATATATATATATATATATATATATATATATATATATATATATATATATATATATATATATATATATATATATATATATATATATATATATATATATGGTAATATTTTGGTAAAAATTCACAATGGCAAAGCAAAATGGCGGCGTAGTGAAATGTTAAAAAAATTTATGAAAAAACTGCTATCCAATTTATTTTAAATTTTACATAAATTTTAAGTATTATGTTGGAATCAACTGTTAAAATTTTGGTAGGAAACCAAGATAGCGGAACAAAATGGCGGTATAATAAAATATTTAAAAATTGAGCCCAAGAAGACTACTTAATGGATTGATTTCAAATTGTGCGCCATAACTAATTGTGGTATAGGGCTCAACTAGTAAAACTGTGTTACTAATTCAAGATGGCGGAACAAGACTGCGGCCAAATAAGTTTTTGTAATCGTGAAGAAAATCACCCTCTCAGGATTTACGTATCTTCATGTTTTAGCGTCTCTAGATGCCAAAAAACATGTTTTATCAATTCCGTCGGTCTGCCTGTCGGCCTGTCTTTCTGTTCTCGACATAGCTTAAATATTACTTACCCGATTGACTTCAAATTTTGATCAAAAATTAAGGGTCATATGGGGATGGCCTGATAATATTTTGGTATAAATCCAATATGGCGGAACAATGCTAAAAAACGTTTGTTAGAGTGGTATATTACTTGGCGTTAAAATCCAGTAAAAAAAAAGTATTTTAATTAAATTGTCGACTTTTCGCAACTTAATTGTTGCATCCTCAGGACACATATAGATCTTATATTCTGCATGAAACCCATATTATCAGTACTTTTACTCCGTTGCTCTGCATATATTACCCAGATATTAAGTTTCTAAATGATTTTCCTTAAAAATCTTTTTGTTGTTATGTTATAGTGGTGTATTATTTGGGGTTAGGATCCAGTAAAAAAACAAAAGACTATTTTTAAATAGTCGACGTTTCGCAACTTTATTGTTGGACACATATGTAGATTCCATATCCAGCATGAAACCCATATTTTCAGTCTGTACATATTCCATTTGTCCGCAGATATTTCCCAGATATTAAGTTTCTAAATGATTGTCGTTAACGATCCTCTTATTCTTATGTTAGAGTGGTGTATTATTTGTGGATAGGATCCATTAAGAAAATAAAAGACTTTTTTTAAATTGTCGACGTTTCAAAACTTTATTGTTGCATCCTCAGAACACATATGGATTCTATATCCTGCATGAAACACATATATTCAGTCTTCACCTACTACGTTGGACAGCAGATATTTCGATCGTCTTGTTTTATATTAGAGTGGTGTATTATTTGGGGTTAGGATCCAGTAAAAAAAAAATAGTTTTTTTATTAATTGTTGACGTTTTGCTACTCTATTGTTGCATTCTCAGGATACATATAATATATATATATATATATATATATATATATATATATATATATATATATCCTTTTTGGTTTTTTATTTTCTTGGGATTTTCTTCGGGTCCATGTAAAAGTAAGATGTGTTCTTATTCACATATATATTTATTAACGTTTTGATCTATTTTAACCTTCTTCAGAATACATTGAAGTTAAAAAACTAGGAACAATCAATCTAGCAAAATGCATTGCTTCAGTCATAAACTATAATTTCCAGGAAATTATAGAATATATATATATATACAATATATATATATACATATATATATATATATATATATATATATATATATATATATATATATATATATATATATATATATATATATATATATATATATATATATATATATATATATATATATATATATATATATATATATATATATATATATATATATATATATATATATATATATATATATATATATATATATATATATATATATATATATATATATATATATATATATATATATATATATATTATATGTATCCTGAGGATGCAATAATATAGTAGCGAAACGTCAACAATTATTAAAAAAAACATTTTTTTTTTACTGGATCCGAATCCCAAATAATACACCACTTTAACATAAAAACAAGACGATCGTGGGTTTCATATTGGATATAGAATCTACATATGTGTCCTGAAGATGCAACAATAAAGTTGCGAAACGTCGACTATTTAGAAATAGTTTTTTGTTTTTTTTTTACTGGATCCTAACCGCAAATAATACACCACTCTAACATAACAACAAAAGGATTTTTAAGGAAAATCATTTAGAAACTTATTATCTGGGTAATATATGCGGAGCAACGGAGTAAAAGTACTGATAATATGGGTTTCATACAGGATATAAGATCCATATATGTGTCCTGAGGATGCAACAATTAAGATGCGAAGCGTCGACAAACTAATAAAAATACTTTTTTTTTACTGGATCTTAACCCCAAATAATATACCACTCTAACAAACGTTTTTTAACATTGTTCCGCCATATTTGATTTTGATAGGACCCTTAATTTTTGACCAAAATTTGAAGTCAATCGGGTAAGTAATATTTAAGCTATCTCGAAAACAGACACACAGGCCGACAGACGGCCCGACGAAATTGATAAAACATGTTTTTTTGGCATCTAGGGACGCTAAAACATGAAGATTGGTAAATCCTGAAAAGGTGATTTTCTTCACGATTACAAAAATAATTTTTGACCGAGATTTAAAGTAAATCGGGTAAGTAGTCTTTCAGCTATGCGGCGAACTGACAGACAGACAGACACACCGACAGAGGGACCGATGGAATTGATAAAACATATTTTTTCGGATCTAGCGACGCTAAAAATATGTAAAACCTGAGAGGGTGATTTTTTGACGTATTACAAAAAATTTATTTGGCCGCAATTTTGTTCGGCCATCTTGAATTAGTAACGCAGTTTTACTACTTGATCCCTATACCACAATTAGTTATGGCACACAATTTGAAATCAAAACATTGGACAGTTTTTTCAGACTGATTTTATAAACATTTTATTATGCTGCCATTTTGTTCTGCCATCTTGGATTCGTACCAAAGTTTTAAAACTTGATTTCAACTTAATAGTTGACGTTTTTTGCAAAATTTGAGATAAATTGGATGAGCAGGTTTTTAATAATAATTTTTTCAACATTTCACCAGGTCGCCATTTTGTTTCGTCGTACTAGATTTTTATCGAAATGTTAACAAGTCATCCCATATGACCCTTAATTTTTGATCAAAATTTGAAGTCAATCGTATAAGTAGTTTTTTAGTTACACCGCGAACAGACAGACAAACAGACAGACCGACGGAATTGAGAAAACATGTTTTTCGTCATCTGAACGTGAAGATCTGAAAAAATCTCGGAGAATCATTTTTTCACGATTACAATACTTCCCTTTTACGAGGGAAGTAATACTTGTCCTTGTACAATTACATTTGCGGACTCTAAATAGCAAAGTAGCATGAATTTATATCCCTCGTTGAATTTTGATGTCTTTTTAAATTATATTTTTTATCCTACCTCTAGCCACCATGCTGCTGCGGAATATTTGAGAAGGTTAACTTACAATATTAAAATTCTATATCTATCATTACCTTTACTAGCTCTGCAAAAAAAAACGGTACCTGCAATTTATGAATATGAATTTGGGACCCAATTAAAATTTAATATATAACCCAACGTTTAGTAGTTTGATAGATATAGATAGATAAGTAGTTTTTTTGTAATAATGTTTTTTTAACATTTCACTAGGCGGCCATTTTATTTGACCATATTGGATTTTTACTAAAATGTTACCAGGTCATTCTCACATGACCCTTAATTTTTCACCAAAATTTGAATCCACTCGGGTAAGTAGTTGTTTAGCTATGGTGCGAACAGACAGAGCGACAGACCGACGGAATGTTCTTTTGGCATCTAGGGTCCCTGAAACGTAAAGATCTGAAAACATTTTGGAGGGTCATTTTTTCAGGAGTAAAATACTTCCTTTTTACGAGAGAAGTAATATATATTCAGACAATATAAAGGTGTACCGCGCTCCTTTACCTGCTCATTTTTGCTCTCTCTCACTTGAAGCTTTTAACGAAATTGCTCTTAGTCCTGGATAATTTTCGAACGGGGCCCATGCAACTGTATATTATCGGAAGTGTGGGTGGAGGAGGTGTAATCTGAACAAATGGATATTTAAGCTCATATGCACACCGAATTTAGACCAAATTTGTATTTATAGTTCTCAGCCGAGGGCAGATCTTCTACAAAATGCTCTAATCTATTCGAAATTTTTATCTACAGCTCTACTGTGGAAAGGCATAATATCCTTATATTTCCAGCGCTCACCAAAATATAAAATGTTCAACAATTATTGCACCGCGCGAACACAAAAAATCACCTGATTTGAAATGTCATTACTTAGTCAAGGGATCTGCGATCCGGCGTTTAAAAGGGCGATCTTTGGATTTAATTTGAGTCGGACACTTTATCAACTTTTTTTTATTTGTTTATTATAAATGACTCCTGCAAATTAATTAAATTTTATCTAAGAATTCTAGCTTACTCAACGGACTATTTTTATTTCTTGGTATTTTACACATTTTAAATAGACGATGCAGCATGTCCAAATAATGATATATATCTGAAATGTCTCCAATGGAATATCCTATACATTACTGCTAATTACGGCTTATTCACCAGCTAATATTTTTCTTGATACCCATTTTTATTCACTTGTTTCATATTCTGATTTTCTGATGCTTCGGGGTATAAAGTGCCTTGCGAAATTATTTATTAACACACAGTCGCAAGAGAAAGCGGACAAATAGCTTTTAGCAGAGCCTAAAAAAGAGGTGCAAAATCCTGTCCATAGTCCGCGCACACACACACACACACACACACACACATATATATATAGCTGGATAGTCTTTGACACTGACCTAATTGGACAACTGAGAAAAAACATTGCAAATTTACACAATTCGGGTAAAATCAAATGCTCAAAGTGTAACTTTCCATCTGCGATGTAATTCTAAAAACTGTTTTATTTTAATTCCACACTAATTACTAATTTAATCCAAATTGTATTTTCTATATCATTACCAAGAAATAAATGTTTTGAAAAAAATCACTTATTTTGGGTTTTATTGGTGGTTAGAATCTAATAGTAGAAAAATACACTTATCATTCAGAAAACGAAACGTGTGAATGTAACAAGTCTCAAAATATTTTTTTTTGTTTATGTTATTGCCACAGTCTAGTTTTTGTGTTTATTTCGGGCCTGACAATTTCAAGATCTTGAAAAGGTGCCTTGTAAAGAAAGTTATAAAAAATACAAAAATTATATGAATAACTAAATAAAACTAAAACAATATAATGATACACATGATTCTCGAAGCTGTGATTTTATTTGAGTAGGTATAGTAAATGATATAAGGTGTACTTATGTGTATGTACGTTATATCTTGACAAATAAAAGTTGTGAATATTCTTTTGGTTTATACTTTCCTTCGTCTGTTATAAAATAGTTAAATATCAATCCTAGTTCCGACTGGTAAAAGTGAAACAACTTTTCTTTATATATTGTTTATCCTTTGTTGATCTTAAATAAACCTATTACTTTTACATTCACAACATCGAGCGACATTTAGTTTATATTTTTTTTTTTGGTTCATGTAGGAAAAAATTAAAATATTGATTTTTTCGCCATATTTTTTTGAATTTGTGTTAAATTATTTTTTCGGTTTCATATTCGTACATTCTCACGAAAAATTTAATTTTTTAATTGTAGCATCGCCAAATTTAAGATTTCACATAAACCACAAATTTATGTCAAACTCCTTTGCCTTGCGACTCACTCAATTTTATCATCCAAAATCGCGCTTTGCAATGTTATTTGTTTCATTTGTTTGGCATTTGTATTTATTTTTTCTCATTTAATCTCTGTAGCTAAATGTAGAATTGTGAAGAGATACATTGGCGATGGTATTCCGGTAATAAATCTATGGGCATAGGCGTAAACAAGGGCGAGAATTCCCCCGACTGCATTTTGCAACACATCCTTTTATGTTAAATCATGACGCAAACCACTGACTCCTAAAATTACTTTGTGGGAAGGGAGTCTTTTTATTTCCAACTTTGTTTGGTTTGAAATCATTAAGATGTTTTGGTTTACATGCGGCACCTAGTGGTGGCCTCCCTGGGAAAAGTTGCTGTCTACGTCCATGTCTATGTGTACTTGATAAAACTTCTTAAGCGACAAAATTGTTTTATAATCGATTCCATACACACAATATTCCTGTTAAGTTAATAATTACTACAGTTGATGTGTTTTTAAATACGAACTTTTAAAATTTATAGGAACATTGTGGTTTTGTTTAAAAATCCTTTAAAATGTTAAAAGAATTTTTCTCGGTTACAATGCATTATCAAGAACATATCGTTATAATATGCCATCAACTTATATTAGAAGTTCGATTCCCAGTGGCAAATGCTCTTAATCAAAATTGTAATTTCAGGTTGATAGATTTGTTTTAGGAAACATGGTAAATATTGTTTACGGTTATTAAAATTTTAAATAACAAAATTTAATAACATATATAACTATACTCCACTGTATTATTTTAGTACATCATAATTAAATATTTAACGGTGTGAAAAAGAAAATCATTAACAAATCCCTGTTTTATAACCAAAAGTAAATTTAATTGTGATATTTTTGTGGAGGCTCCATATAAAATTGATTAATTGATTAATGAAATACAATACTTCAGTGTATAAATGATATACGGACGCAAAACTATTTTTTAAGGTCTACAAAGATTACGCATTTTTCAGTATATTTGAATATTGAATAGTCATTTATGAAGCCAAAATTTTCCGACTTCTATTGTAAACATATTGCAAATTATAAATAAATTTGAAATAATTTATTAAAGACGCAATAACATATAAAGCCTCAGTCATTTTTCAATATTAATTTAAGGCACTTTAGTAATGATAAAAAGGCCATTAATAAGAAAAGTGATGTTCGTATGCCAAATTTTGTTGAACATATCATTCATAATAATTTATTTATTTTAATTATATACAAAAATGGACTTTTCTGTTAGGAACATCATTTAATAAACACAATAATTAATCATAATTGTTTAAGTAATATTAACTGAATCTACACAGTGATATTTGACATGCGATAGAAATGACAACTCTCCCGTGCGAAGGAAAAACTTAGTAGGTTAGTTTTTGGCCAAATTTAGATTTATTATATTCTGAAATTGCTAGATATTTTTTTTCATCGTGTGTATACATTTTGTCAAAATACCAAATAATAAACGTTTTATTGCTACTGGACTTTCCGAGTTAAGTCCTAAAACTTGGATATTTGCTAAGGTATAATACAGCAAGTCAAGATTCCAGCTGAAGAAACTACCAATTTTTCCTGCTACTCTTTTTTTAAATAATATATTAATTTCTATCAAAGGAAAAATATAGCAAAATCAGATATAACGTTTCCATAGCTTGTTATTTTTTGTTGTACTCGTTAACGTTTTTACAATTTTAGTACTTTAAAAATATTCCCAAGTTAAAGTACATCAAAACACTGCACTAGTGTTTTTTATAAATTTGTTCGGGTTATATGTTGCGTAATACAATTCACTAGGTTTTTCCATTTTTTTATGCTGAAATTTTGTTTATACTCAAATACGTATTTTGACGGTCGTGCGAAAACGACCCAAATAAGCCATCAAATGTTTATGTACGTGAACTAGAAGTATAAAAAACACGTCATTCTATATCGAGAGCATTCTGGAAGATTGTATTGAATTCCTAATGCAAATATAAGGAGGAGGACGTTGACGATTTAGACTCTTAATATAGATGTGTTATCGAAAAGCAGTAGTGTTATATTGTAATGAGTATTTAATAGTTAGCAGTTGGCGTTGAAGGTGACATAATGACTGAAAAGTAGTATTAATATTAGAAAATTCGAAGTATGATCACTGCCCGATTGTGACAAATGTTGAAGCCATTTGTGTGACAGAAGAATTACTACCGAACTTAAACATATACTTGATTGTGATTACATTGTACATTTTTGAATACCTCAGATGAGACTTTTTCAAAACTGTTTTGTAAAGTTCTTATTTTTTAAATAAACAATATTTATAAATCTCCATATCGTCGATAAGATTTACACATAGTGATGCTGCGAGACGAGACAAAATTTGTATATCTAATCTCGTCTCGTCTCGACATCATTCAATCTCGATCCTCGAGATGAGACGACAATGAAAGCGTCGAGACTTCAAGCAGAAGAAACCCTCACCTTATAGATATAAATAAATACGTAACTTTATTTCTTTCACAGAATATTATGGTTTTTGTCAATACACTTGTTTTAATTACATGATGTACAGGCACATGATAAATAATTAATACGTAATTTTTGGCTCATTAATCTTTTTTGAGTCTACGGTGTCTCTAAAAGAACATAAAGTACAAAAATAAATATATAAATAGAATTGCTTCAATATTTTTGATTTCCATTATTCTTAGATGCAGAGCTGTTGAAATTTAAAGATCAAATAATACTGCACCAGATGTTAATAATTTTTCACAACCTCTTTTTGATATACCTTCTGCACCCTTCATATTCTAAAATACCCTTGATACATGCTAGGTTATTTTATTTTGTAGCTCCTTAAAAATAGAGTTACGTTTAAAAGTTACCATTACTCTTTTGCGTTAAATAAGATTCATTTTGTAATTAAAATAAAAAAGTATTTTAAACAACTTTAAGAAATTTACGTACTCACATATTTAAAAAATTAAAAAACATCTGAAAAATTTAAAAAATATATTTCAGATGTTTGTTAATATTAATGTTCGTCTTTTTTATTATCCAGCCTCATAATAATATCTAATTTATTAACAAAATAAAAAAAATACCTTAATGCATGAGTTACATGTAATATTTTCTGCGATCATGTTATTTCACAAAAAAATGTATAACCACTTGTGATAACTTTTATCTAGGATGATACCACCACCGCCGCCGCCAGCGCCGCACAGTGTCGATTTTTTACGGAAACCTAACAATAAATCAAAACATCAAAAATAAGCTAGATTGGTTTTTCAATAGTGTTGTCAACGAAGCTATTTTTCTTGGAACAAGTTTGCAATATAAGCAAAATTTCAGATGCAATTTTGAAATTTATATATTTAGTGGTATACTTAATTTAATTTATTCCCGCAATGTCAAACAACCGGGGGGGAGCCAATCATAATTTAATCGAAAGAACCTTTCCAAAACAAAATTCTGTACTCATCTAACTCTTTATTTTACAACTTTTGAGTACATACAAAAACCTACTAAACTAATAATCGGTTATGGTCCTCGCTGCAAAAGGACTATTTATTGCTTTATTGTATTTGTGACGCAAAAAGGTATAGGCACAAAAACAGATAAATTGTTTTTGTGCTATCAGTCCATATCTACTCTTTGGTTTCAACCTATTTTCGTAAAGTTTACCTATACCCCTGTAAAAAAATTGAGCTTAATTTATAAATGATCTATTTATATCTAAAATATTAAAATGTTTGTTATTTAGCATAAAAATATAGCAAAACCACATTGTTAGAACAGGCAGGTCCGGGAGAATTCAAACCTATGACAAAAATAAATATCAACAAATTGCTTTATCAAAGCCGACATTTTGTAAATTAATAAATTTATTAAATAACATGTTGAAGTATACACTCACTCGTTTGATAGAAAGCCAACACAGTTATAAAGTCATACAAATTACGATTTGTTTAATAAAACCTTAAATTGTATGTACTTATAAATTACGTATTGTGAATAATCAAACAGAAGACTTATATTATTAAACAAGGCATTTGCAAGGGAGTAGCATCCATGCAAGTGCGATTTACTGATGTACTGTGTATCTAAACTTGATCTTCAGTGATCATATTTATTTAACTTTTAACATGATAGTTTAATATACCTAAAGTCGAGTCGAGACAAGACAAAGCCCTATCTCGTCTCGTCTTGACAAAAATTTTGAGACGAGACGAGACGAGATAGCCAGATTCGAGAAAAGGCGAGACGAAGCCTTAATCTCATCTCGTCTCGTCTCGCGGCATCACTATTTAAACAGGAGAAGTTTAAACATTTATTTGTTTGCCTATTACTTGACAACAAACTTGGAAACTAAAATAGAGAAACAAATAAAGACGATTGCAGAACCACTCAACAATTTCCAAATGGAGCAGGATATCATTATAAAGAGGTCAACCGATCAAAAACCTAATAGAAAACGAGAAATAGAGGCTGAAGAGGACAAAGAACAGCATGAACAACAGGGAAAATTAAAAAATCTTCAAAACTTAGATGTTAAAAGGTTAAAAGAAAAACAGCCAGAAGAGGCCAAAAGAAAAAAATTAAAGAGCAGTATCAGCTTGAGAACGTTCTAAATGACCAAGAAACTAAAAGACAAGAACAAAAACATAAAGAACAGGACCTGCTTGAGAATACTCTAAATGATCATGAAAGCAAGAGATAGAAAGAAAAACTGGAAGAAAAAGTGAACAAGTCATAGACAATGTCAAGGAAAAAATAAACAACGTAAAACGAAAATTCAAGAAAACATGGATAAAGTAAGAAACGATCTTAAAATTGAAGTAAAATAAGTTCTCGTGGAAGTTAAAAAGGATCGTGATAACATTGAGAAGAAAGTTCAACATTTTGAAAAAGAAGCAAGTAAACTGAAAAAGTAAACTTTTGCTGGACAAATAGCAGTTTCTAGAGGTAAAATCAAACGTCTTATATTTTGAAGTTGCAGCACCAACTAATGATAAGACCGCTGAAGAGGAGTCGGCCCCAAACAAATAAAGACGTTAATACGCGTAGTATCAGACAACAAATCACCGAATTGATTGAATACATGTTTATATTTTTGTGATTAAATAATTAAGAACAGGTTTAGCGCCGACTTCACGCAGTAAAATTCTCAAGGTGAAATAAAATATTATTTTTCATTTTTTAGTAATTTTTTTTAAAGTCGGTTTCAGTTTGTTTTATAAAATTTTTTATTTCATCCTTCTTAGTTTTATCTATAATACTATCTACAGTATAGTTTTAT
The DNA here is from genome assembly GCA_030620095.1 of Kuschelorhynchus macadamiae. Taxonomy (NCBI): domain Eukaryota; kingdom Metazoa; phylum Arthropoda; class Insecta; order Coleoptera; family Curculionidae; genus Kuschelorhynchus; species Kuschelorhynchus macadamiae. The sequence goes on along the minus strand of JAUTXW010004054.1, from coordinate 578,027 downwards.
TATAAAAATCAGGTTTAACATGGTAACAGAAAAATTAGCTACGCTAGTCACAGAAAAATTAGCTTTGCGTAGCTAATTTTTCTGTGGTCCACTGCACAATATTTTTTTCTCATATAATGGTGAACACGTACAATGCAGACGCGAGTGTAGAATTTTAAAAACTTCTTGCAATATATCTTGTCCGGCAATGTGCTGAATATCCCCTGAAAATTTCATCTAAATTGGTTAAACCATCGCGGAGTAATCGATGTAGAAAAAAAAATAACAACAAAATAGTCGCCATTTTTAACGTTTTTTAGTATGGTTGCTACGGGATCACTCCGGCAATATCCTGAATGCCCCCTGAAAATTTCATCCAAATTGGTCAAACCACCTCGGAGTAATCGATGTATAAACATAAAAAAATAGGGTCGACTGATAACCTTCTCCTTTTTTGAAGTCGGTTAAAAATTACAATGAGCGTAGTTGGTTAAAAACGTTTTATTCATACCGAATGTTCATTTTTCGAAAAAGTCAAGTAAAAAACTAGATTTTTAGGTCACACATTTTCATGGTCACCCTGTATACATAAAATTACGTAACGGGATAGAGAGATACCTTTTAGCAAATGGGGTTGTATGCCTATTACACACCTCAACGCCTTGTGTAAATTTAATTATAAAACTCGCTGCCGTTATCGTCTTTATATCTGCGTTTTTTAATATTATTATTATAAAAAAAAACGGGTGAACGGATTTCAAATTAAAATACATGGGACCGCCAGAGAAACGCAACATTTTGGCGGTTGACTCATCAAAATCCACCGGGCCAGACAATATGCGCGAACAAACAAAAAAAAATACATACAGGTCGAATTGAGAACCTCTTTTTTTGAACTCCGTTAAAAAGCAGCATTTCAAATGGCATTCGATTTATAACAAAGCATTCTCGTCATCATCAAACCAGTCAGCACCTTATTCATTAATTAAAGCTTCGGTTTGGATATCAGTACCGTCAAGAAATATACAGAACCCAGTTCAAAACTTGGACACAGAAGCCCAGCGAATCCCTTCAATTTTCAAAACTTCCACTAACAAAATTGTATATAGTAAGTCAACTTACTAAGTTATTCCTTTAGAAAAGAATATATCCGAGACTAAAATATACGGTAACATAACTTACTATGTTTCCCTACGGAATGTTGTTTGCCGCAATTGATATAGATTTAGTAAATTGACTTATTATTTTATACCCTAGGAGAAAAAAATTTTTTCCTAAACACAAATTTAGTAAGTCTAATATTTTAAAAATATTAATTTTATCAACAATCCAAAGATCTTTTATCGTCTAATAATAAATCTTATTTTTGGATAAGAACTGCATTAACAGCAAATCTTTAAACTATTATTTGCTTACTGTGTTACCTTTTCACCGGAGTACTAACCCGTTCTAAGGTTGAAAAACATTAAAATTTACATCTTTACTTACCTCCATAACGTTGTTATTCTTAAATATAAAATTTAAAAAATATGCTTCATTGTATCACTTTAGTAAAATTTAAACTACCCGACCTACGATGCAACAGAGATACACGGAAATAACAAAAAGAACTGTTTTTAAATTTGAAGAGAGACCGAAACCACAAAATCCCGTTTTCCAATTTTCTTACAATTAATCCGTGAAAACTGATGAAAACATGCAATCATCAGCAAAATTAAAATCGTTGATTGACAATTTAGTGGTAATGAACTAGACCTAATTTATTTTATGGTTCACTTTTTATTTACATTTACGTTTAAAGTATTTCAACATCAATTTGCTCGTTTAAATTAGCATAATAAACAACTGATCGAAAACATCTAGACATGTCTTTAACCTATTACTTAAATATGCGCAGTTGATATGTAACTAGAATAATTCCCGCGGGTTCATTTCGGTGATTACATACAGTCAAATGCCCATACTTGGGACAAAATTATTTTACTTGGAATAACATTTATCTGATTTGCAATAGTAACTCAAAGTTGATCCTAATACTTGGGTGGTGGCTTAAAGTATACTTTTTAGAAACTATATTGTAATAAACAGTGTTATAGAGTTTCTTAATTTTTTTTTTGGTTTAAAGACCCAAACTAGGGACGTTGATAAAAAAGTCCGTTAAATTTTAATATTAAACCAAGTTCGACCCATGTTTGGAGGTTGTACATTAACTTGGGACTAAAAACATTCCAAGCACGTTTTTTAAAATGTGGGCTTTTTGACCCGCTTCAAAGAATATTTTGCTATGCGAAACTTTGCATGTACTATTTGTTTATTTAAACCTCGTTTGTGTCAAAATTCGTTTACAATAATAAACTAAACATAGGAATATAAAAATAGTTAAAAATCAGGCAAACAACCTTAATGTCTCTATATGTGTATTGAAAAAAGCGGTACATGGAACGTACATATACGTTAATACGTTTATACCTGCGATTTAGACTCGTCTTTTACATAAAGATAAATTACTTAGCAACAAAAAATTAAGCAGTTGTTCGGAACACAAGTCAATATATCTTATAATCAGCTAGAGGGGGAGTTCAAGTGCAAAAGCAGATATGACCGAAAAAAGCAGCTACGGCGCTGAGGGGGAAACATTTTTTTATTTATACCATATATTTCACTTGAAGTTATAAATATATAATATCGATGAGACTTTTAAAATCAAAATATCTTTCGTATATATATAAATACATATATATAAATATATATATATATATATATATATATATATATATATAAATAAATATATAAAAGAGAAACAGAAATTTCAATTTCTGTGCGGTTCTTGGTCGTAAAAAGTTATATAAAACGAAACCAGTAACGGTAAGGATTACTCCTTCACCATTTTGTCGAGAATCGACCAAAACATGACGCTATGTTTGTTTCCAGGGCCAAGGTGCCAATCTGCTACCGTGGTATCTGCCCCGGCAAGGCTCATCAGGCAGTTTCCTCGGGGGGTATCAGATGCAGATACCACGGTAGCAGATTGGCACCTTGTTTTGGTCCCTGGTGAAGGACAAAAATTTCATTTGCATAGATGTGTCGTCTTGTGCTTTAAAGTAGGTCGCATCTAAAGCGATTTAGTTGCACCAAAGTACCTACAGATGGCGCCACTGGTTGCCTATTTCCCTTGTAGACTTTCAAAGTCGAATGACATGACACCTTGTTTGTTTCAGGGTTTGGGTATTTCGGTTTTAATACCGATACCCCCAAGGAAACTGCCTGATGAGCCTTGCCGGGGCAGATACCACGGTAGCAGATTGGCACCTTGGCCCTGGAAACAAACATAGCGTCATGTTTTGGTCGATTCTCGACAAATTGGTGAAGGAGTAATCCTTATTATAATATAACTTTTTACGACCAAGAACCGCACAGAAATTGAAATTTCTGTTTCTCTTTTATTTTTGCACAGATGTGTCGTCTTGTGCTTTAAAGTAGGTCGCATCTAAAGCGATTTAGTTGCACCATAGTACCTACAGATGGCGCCACTGGTTGCCTATTTCCCTTGTAGACTTTCAAAGTCGAATGACATGACACCTTGTTTGTTTCAGGGTTTGGGTATTTCGGTTTTAATACCGATACCCCCCAAGGAAACTGCCTGATGAGCCTTGCCGGGGCAGATACCACGGTAGCAGATTGGCACCTTGGCCCTGGAAACAAACATAGCGTCATGTTTTGGTCGATTCTCGACAAAATGGTGAAGGAGTAATCCTTACCGTTACTGGTTTCGTTTTAAATAAATATATATATATATATATATATATATATATATATATATATATATATATATATTTATAGGTTATGTGTTTTTGTTTTAATAAACATATTTATATTGATATTGAAAAACTTTCGTATTTTATTTTGGCATAACTTTAGTATTGAGACAAAATTATCTTTTACACCACCCCCAAACGACAAGGCAATATCTATTCTCAGTAAAATGGAAATATCATTAAGAGATTTTATGTCTAATAAATAAATTTCCCAGCGTAAATGTTGGTCAATAAACAAAGCCAAGTAGTTGAACTTTTGGCACTGTTGGACAATGACAATTTGATTTGCGTATGAGTGTAGAGCATGCAGAACTATGTATTTTTAAGTTTTCTTTAATTGGCAGATTTTTTGGAGTTAAAGAGTAAGCAATGAAGTTGGTTTTTGACATGTTTTAAGTTAATATAGTGACAACTAATAGTCCCGCCTCAGCTGTAGCATGCATGTCCCTCAAATCAACAACAGTAAACAATATTGCAGTGTTTATCGTACCTGATATTGGAGGTGTCCCAAGCTCATTTATGTAAGCAAGGATTGGTCCAAGTACTGTTCCTTGTGCGATGCTTGTAGTTATATTTTACCTGTCCTCACATGATCATTACAACATCATTCGATTATCCATTGATTTAAATAATTCCAGTGTTTAATCCGTGAACCATACACCGGGAATTTCCCGTTGATTTTAAAGGAATTATTCACAATTAAAACACCCCTCAGCACTGAACTTCAAGAAACATTGATAACGAGAATGAAGCAATGCAGAACCATTTATTCTGAAATTCTCTGCTATCTCACAAATGGGGACTATAAACTCTAAACAAGATTGCATTAAAACATCAAGTATTTATCTTATTAAATCTGAATAAGAAAACTTTTAGTCAGGATAGACAACGAAAATCAACTAATCAATATGAAACAGAGATCAACAATGATAATTTCTTTCAGAACATCGATCCATACAAAAGCAGCAAAAAAAAATAAAGCGCGGTTTTCATTAGGCAAGAAATTAATCTGTTCGCAAAAGGGGCAGGCCCAGTCGTAGTCTTCAAAAAACTCTAACGGTTTTTAATAACTGCACTCCACAAACGTGGAACTTGAGACAATGATTTTCTTCCACTGGGTTTTCACGTAACAAAATACCTTTGAGGTTGGGAGACAAAACTTCATATGCACTAATATTTACTGCTGAATTTGTTTTTTAAATTCTTAAACTTAGATCTTTTGTTTGTATTTATATTTATAAACATGTTTAAATTGGATAACGCAAAGATCTGCAAAACTAACGGAAGGCGATTTTTTCATGATTACAAACAATATTACACCTTACGAGAGAAGTTATTCATTGTGTCACAATATATTATGTAAATAGCAATTATCGGACAAAATGAAGGCATTAATTTGAACACATATTATCAGCTTCAATATAATGTTAGATTAGGTTGAGTTAAGTTGGGTTAGATAATATTTTGAAAGTTGTGTATATATCAGCATTAACATAATGTTAGCTTTTGTTAGGTTAGATATTGAAGGCTGTGACATTATTATTTCCATATAAAATGCCTTGAGAAAATGTTAGCAGCACAAAAAAAAACAGGCAAAAAACATAACCGTAGTTGGTTGAAATAATGGAATCACTACGTGAAATGACTAGGCATTTAGTGTAGGACGGGTTTCACTGTTTCACGCCGACTTAAAAATATATACTGTTATGAGCTATGCTTTAAAATGCCACAAACTAAGAACCCCAAAATAACAATAACGCTTTTAAAAACTTGAAAACAGATAAACGTATGGCTTGATTTGATTATAAGAGATTTACTTTTATTTAGATTATTTAGATTACTTCCCCGTATAACAGCCCATATATTGTCATACACTAATGTTTGGGCTATATAGGGGAAGTCCTAAAAAAAAACATATTAGAAAAAAATCGGTAAATTTCCTTTTATTAGGAATAGTGAAGTATGACTTAATTTAGTTCAATACATAGTCATTTAGTAACACATATTTATGTGTTATTGATTTTTAAAACATTTTTATTCGTTGCCATGTTGTTAGATCATATACTGCCTATGCCACACTTGATTTTTGAGCGTAATTTAAAATAAATTCATTAAGTAGTTTTTATGTTAACACACACCACCATTTTGTTACGTTCTGTCGAATTCGTACCAGTTTAACCCTATACCACATTTAATTTTTCTGCAAAATTTAAAATCAATTGATTAACAATTTTGCCGGTTTGTTCCGCTATCTTGAATTCCTACCACAACTTTACCAGTTTATTTCTATATCACATTTAATGCTTGTACAAAATTGGATATTAATCTAATAAGTGTGTTCAGGCTGATTTTTTAAATATTTTAAAAGGCCGCCATTTTGTTTTATCTTATATTCATACCAAAATATTACCAGTTCATTCCTACATAACACTCGATCTTTATGCAAAATTTGAGGTAAATTGGATAATCAGTTTTTTCAGCAATAGTTTTTTAACGTTTCACTAGACCGCCATCTTATTCCGGCAAATGGTTTTTTTCAAAATATTACCAGGTCATCCCCATATGATCATTCATTTTTGACCAAATTTAAAAGTCACTCTGATAAATAGTTTTTAAGCTATGCCGTGAACTGACAACTGACAGACAAAGGAGACCGACAGGATTCATAAAACATATTTTGTGGCATCTAGGGACGCTAAAACGCGAACATATGTAAAATTTGAGAATAGGATTTTTTCACGATTACAAATATTATATTTAACCGCCATTTTGTCGCGGCATCTTGAATTATTACCACAGTTTTATTAGTTGTTTTTCAGGCTGAATTTTAAATATTTTACCAAGCCGCCATTTTGTTTCCCCATTTGAACTCGTAGCAAAATTCTACCAGTTGCTTGATTTTTTTTACGATTACAATACTTTCCTTTCACTAGGGAAGTAAAAATGTACAACATATGTACGGATATGTGAGCGTAAAAAATTAGAGAACGACCACACCGATTCGCTTAAAATTTCAGCCAAAATAGGCCGAGATCAATTTCTCGCGGCGATTAGATTATAACTATATTATATATAAAAATATTATATTTTTATAACGCACAAACTGATGTCAGAAAACCGAAAACAGAAATAGTTGGTATACATACTTGATTGTCTTCTCCATTATACATATTTAAAACGAATCGTTAAATTTTCTTAACCCGAAACTTCCCTCGTAATCAATATTTCTTTTGTTAGTTATAAAGAAATGCGACCCAATTTAGTTGGGTAATATGGATTATACTAATATTTTGCCAGTTACTTCATATACCACACCTAATTTCTGGGTATAATTAAAAAAAATGAGCAAGTAGTTTTTTACATTGATTTTTTAAAAATCTCATTATACCGTCATTTTGCTCCGTCATGTTGAATTCGTACCAATTTTACATTTGTATCTCTATATCACTTGTAGTTTTGATGCAAAATTTAATTTAATAAAAAGTTAATTGTAGAAGAAGTAATATACGTTTATTTTTTAACATTTTATTTAACCGATATTTTGTGCGCTTTCTTGAATTCGTACTACAATTTTATGAGTTTATCTCTATGTCGCGCTTAATTCATGCACAAAATCTAATAAGCAGTTTTTTAAAATTCTTTATTAGGCCCCCACCTTGTTTGCCTTCTTGGATTCGTATCAAAATGTTACCAGTTTATTTCTATGTAACACTCCATTTTTGGGCATAATTTGAGGTAAATATATATTTAGTTTTTTAGTAAGATTTTTTAAATAATTTACTAGACGGCCATTTTATTCCGCCATATTGAATTTTTACCAAAATATTTCCAGGTCATCCCCACATGCCCCTAATTTTCGATTAAATTTTAAAATTAATCGGGTAAGTAGTTTTTTAAGGATGCCGTGAACAGCGAGATTGACATACATACCGACGGAATTGACAAAACATGTCTTTTGGCATCTAGGCCCCACAAATATGAAAATCTATAAAATCCTGGAAGGGTAATTTTTCACTATTACAAACATTTTATTTTGCCGCCATTTTGTTTCGCCATCTTGAATTCGTATCACAATTTTACCAGCTGATCTCTACATCTCCCTTAGTTCTTGCACAAAATTAGAAATCAATGGAATAAGTAGTTTCTTCAAGCTGATGCTTTAAATGTTTTATTATGCCGCCATTTTGTTTCGCCATCTTGCATTCATACTACAAATATTTTATTTTTGCCGCCATTTTGTTTCGCCATCTTGAATTCGTATCACAATTTTACCAGTTCATCTCAACCAAAGAAAATCATAGCTAACGTTAGCTAAGATTTTCTTTGATCTCAACATCACCCTTAATTCTTGCACAAAATTTGAAATCAATGGAGTAAGTAGTTCCTTCACGCTGATGTTTTTAATATTTTATTAAGCTGCCATTTTGTTCCACCATCTTGCATTCGTACTAAAATTTTACCAGATCATTTTTACGTAATATTTGATTATGGTGCAAAATTTGAGGTAACTTGGAAAAATGGTTTTTTAGTAATAATATTTTTAACATTTAATTAAACCACCAGTTTGTTCCGCCATATTGGATTTTTATCAAAATGTTACCATTTCATCCCCAGATGACCCTAAATTTTTCCTTCCAATTTGAACTCAAACGGAAAAGCAGTTTTCTAGCTATGCCGCGAAAAACCGACAGTTACCATTTCATCCCCAAAAGATCCTTAATTTTTGCCCAAGGACCGACAGAATTAAGAAACGTGAAGATCTGAAAAAAATCTAGAAAGGTAATTATTTACGATTAAAATACTTCCCTACTATGATGGTAACTGTTATTGTACTTTCTATAATAAATAAATAAATAGATAAAATAGTGTTCATTATTTTTATTCGGGGATCTCTCCATAGAATACCATTCGGACATAAAAAATAACCAAAAAATTCTAAATAAGAAATCTTGTTGCCTAAAAACAACATTCGGTTGTTTTCTTCATTGTCTCAATAATTAGTCCTCCTCCTTGAGAGTCGGGTTATTTTAACTCTCAAATAATAAAAAAAATAAACTCAGTTTTCAGACTACCCATTTTTTTGTTTAGAATTTCCGGTAATTTGAATGCACTGGTATTATACCTTTTTAATTTTGAAATAAGCTCGTTTATTAAATATTAAAATTTATTTTAAAAAGGTTTGGATAATAATTTTTAAACGTTTTTTTTTCTGTGAGTTCTTGACAGAAATTCCTTAATAATAAGATGGCTGACCTTGTTTTTACCGTGTTACTAAAAATATGGAAATTAGTTTTACGTAGTAGTTAAATCAATCCATGACTCTTAACTTTTAACGCGATATCAGTTAACATAGTATCGATTGCCGTTTTATCGGACGATAAAATATACACAGATAGAGCATTTATTAAAGTACAAGAGTAATATTCCATCAACACGCATAGGTAAATATCAAATCATACCATGCAAACATTGCTACGAGTTAAGGAGATAATGTTTATAGCGAATTTCCGTTTTCATATTAGATAAGATAACATTTTTTGCAAGTCAACCTAAAACCTAACCTAACCTAAAAACTAGGAACATTTTTTTTGAGGAATAGGAGGAAGTGATTATTTTGATTAGATATATATTGAACTTGAGTAATATACGAAAATAATTGATATAGTTCAAGAGGCTATTGGAGTGAATTTAACTTCCGATTCTTCTGCGGCACACAAATCACATCATATCTGACAGGGTGATGTCGGTCATCGACAGAAACCTTATTAGTCTAGCAAACGAGCCAAATGTTCAGTTAAATACAAAATTTGGCAGTTGACCGTGAAAAAACGCGACGTCCCTTAGTAGAAAAACTGTTGTGTCTAAAGTCTAAATACAAATGTATCTAAATTTCTTAAGAGAATATCGGAAAGTATACAATTTTTCAATAAATGAAAGATAAACATTTTATAACAGAAAAAAAGAAAATATGAGCAAATACTGACTTTTCGATAATCCTAACGAAAAAAGGACATAATTTTAGTTGGGACATTTTTTTCTTCGTCGGTTAATAAGACGTTGAAAAGGCGTAGTAAAGTTACTCCCATATCCTCTTAATAAAAACTGGAAGAGTGTGGTATTGTAGTGCAATGAGAGAACCATCGAGAACTAGAGCGGAAGTTGAACTGCGCCTATGAGAAGTTGTGCAATTAACGTACATAGTTATGAGGTGAGATACAATTGTCAACAAACAAAAAAGTTGTAACAAAAAATTTTTTGATAATAATTATTGGTGCAGTTAATCAACCGATAATTTTTTTGAAAAAGAAAGGCGCGCAAATCTTTTAATATAGTGTAAAACTCACTCTTAAATACATTTTAGTTACTATTAAATACTCATTTAATCTTCTTAATTAAATAAATCTTTAAATACCTTTTACTTTTTTACATTATTACTTAATTTCTTTTCAATACATTTAATTGTTTTCAATACATTTTAGTTTCTTTAAATAACCTTGAGTATCAATTTTGTCTCCTCATATCAAAATGCTGCATGCACTTGTTTTTTTGTAGGCGATCAAACAGTACCCTAAACTCGGAGAATTCTCGTTAGAAGTAATAGATAAGTAATAGAAAATTATGATAATTTTTTTTGTCAGTAGGGGACCATAAATATTAACATAATTAGACAAGTACCAAAAATAGATAGTGTTAACAAGTTTACTAATCTAGCTGTCTTTTTTATTAGACTTGGGTACCATAAAAATTAATGTTTATTATAATAATTTTTTTAAGTAAAAACGGCGAACTTTTTTAGAAAAACCCATGTACATGTTTCCATACGTATAATATGTAAAATTAGTCTTTATTCATACAAACTGTAAAATCTTTTGTCTTACAAACACATAAGAACATAAGGAAGTATGTTGTAAACTAAACTAAAAAGCACGGGTAAAATAAAAGAAAATAGTTTTGGCATTTTTTTTGTTTGTCATTCTAAACGCAGCCTAAACATATTTAACAATAACGTTAAAGATGGCAGCAAAATATCATTTTTTTCGTTTCTAGGTTACATGTCAAACAAACTGGCAAATTTTGAAATTTTCAAATCAGTTATTTTCTATTATTTAATGTTTCTCTCTTACGATCGGCGCGGTGCACTGATGATTCCCGAGAGGATGAAAGTATTTGTACAAGTTCTATGTGTCTACAATAACTTAATGTTAATGATACAATTTCTTAGGTTTGCTTTAGTAATGTTGTTAGTATTACGTGCCGAAACATTCCGTAGAGGGACTAGGCTACATATTGAGATATGTAATTTTTTATTAAATATTTACATGGATCAATTTTAAGTTAGATATTTTTATTCAGTTACGAAAAAGCCAAACAGATTTTGATTTAACAATAAAGTATGTTACACGTTTTATTTAGTCTCTTAAAGTAAGAGATAATATTCCAATTGTAGGCTCTTGTAGAGATTAGGTATTTTTAATATTCTCACTTTTTTTAGATTCACTGTAGAGCTTACCGCGAAATAAACACATTTCAGCAAAAAAACTTGCGGATGACCCACTTTTTTGCAAGAAAAGAAAAACAAATAGTTGTAACTTTGTAAGGCACTATATAGTTATAAACATCTACTTTTACTTTAATTATGTTGAAATTGTACGCAGAATAGATAATTAGAATATATTATTATATAATAAACTCTTTTTAAATTTAAGTTCTTAACTAATTAATGTTAAAAGTGTATCAACAAAATATGTTAATGTTATCCAGCTAAAAAATTCTTAAACAGACATTTGAAAATTTTGACATTTCATATTTCCTATTTACCCGTATTCAAGAAGCAATGTTGCCAAATTTAATTTCATTTTATCAGCGAAGAATTTATTACTCGTTATTAGGGTTGCTAATAAAATTTTGTTGCATAGTTGAAACGGGGTTATTAGGAGCACAAGGTGAAACAGTAAGTGGTTAGCACCAGGTTAGGCACCGAAGACATCATCATTAAGGCCATAACATAGAAACACGTACAGTACAAAAGTTGCCAACGGAGCTGGCAGCCGCTGATACAATCGGTAAATCGGTACCGGGTTAGCACCAGGTTAGGCGCCGCAGGCATCATCATTAAAGCCATAACATAAAAGCGGTACAGCTCAATTACTGGGAACGTAGAGTTAAGTTTAAAATATTTACATCACAAATCAAGAACTGTAAGGCAATTTGGCAATACTGCAAGGTTCCTTTTATTTCTAATACCATATTAAGGAGTTTTTGCACTGCAATGTTTTGAAAATTGTAGGAAATTTGGTCAATTTTAATTTTTTTCCGGGGTCAAAAGTGTTTCATCCGCAAATTCTATTTTTTTAATTTGTACTAGGAGACATAGGCTTTCGTTTAAAATTTGAATCGTAAAATCCAAAATACTTACACTCAACAAGACCCCCAATTGTATACTAGCTTTTGCCCGCTACTTTATACGCGTAGATGATGAGGTAATATAAATACTGATTACGTAATTAAGAATAAGTTTGGTGGCAACTTCACAGACTAAAATTTTCAAGATGGAATAAATAATTATATAATAAAATGTTTTTTTATGCAGTAATAACATACATACTTTTTTTTCTGGTAGAATGGTGAAGGCATATTTTATTTAATATAGCTTCGTGTAAACAGTTCAAAATGACGCCATTCCGCATTGTGATTGCCATTTCCGCAATATCTTGAATATTCCTGAAAATTCCATTCTAATTGGTCAAATCATCGCGAAGCAATCGAAGTGCGTACACAAAATACATAGGGTCGAATTGATAATTTCCTCCTTTTTTGAAGTCGGTTAATGACATAATCAGAGCAGCTCAATGATATCGAAATATAACCCCTGTTCACCCCTTTTAATTCATTTATTTTAAAGGCTATATTTACAAAATGTCATCATCGTAAATTAATTTTTTTCCTCATACTAATTTTACAGCCCCCTTTCCTCCTTTACGGATAGAATTTTGTCCTACTGATTGCACCCCTAGGGTACTCAAGCAATATTTCCTTCAAATTTCGAATTTCTACGTACACCGGTTTAGGCTGTGTGTTGTCTGTCATTCCAAAATTAATGTTTCTCTAACTTTGCCACCCCCGTTTACTCCCTTAAAAGATGAATTTTATAAAACACAAGATATTTTAATTATTTTGAAGACTTTTTTACAAAGTGTCACCGTCGTAAATTGTTCTTTTTTCTTTATACAAACTTTGCCAAAATTTTTCACGCCTATACGAATCGAATTTCGTAAAATCCCTCCTTAGTGCACCTTTAAAGTACTCAAGTTTGTCAGTCGGTCAGTCAGTCAGTCAGTCGCGATACTGTTTTTTAGATTAGGAATAGATTATTTGCTATCCCTATAAAAACTGGATTTAAACACATACAAAAAAAATCTTCACAATTTTTTTTTTAATTATTCCTCCCAAAAATTTAATATAAATTATAAAAGAAATAACGTTCGAACCAGGGCAATCTTAAGAAATTTATATTATGCTTTAACTGGTTATACTTAAATGGAAAAGGGAGACTTCAACGTAAAATGGATGATGTTTTGAGGAAAATGTTGAAATGGGGGCACGCTTGTTAAAAATATGTGATTGTGTTGCTGAATAGGGGTCGACGATTGGTCAGTTTCTCACGTATAATATAAACATAACAATAATATATAACTACAAACAGGGAGAGTATTATTGAGGTATAATGGGCTTAGACTATCAATATTTTTTAAGGGATTAAAATATTCTGAAAATCATTTTAGGAACACTAAAGCCAGAATTTCAATTAAATTGGCACAAATATTACGTAATACTTGATTTTTTGCGTAAAATTCGGAGTAAATTGAGTAATTACCTTTTTAGTAATAACTTTTCAAAATTTCGCTAGGCCACCATTTTGATCCGCAATAGTGGATTTTTACTAAAATGTTTCCAGGTCATCTCCATACGACCCTCAGTTTTTAACCCAAATCGGGTAACTAGTTTTTTAGTTATGCCGCGAACAGACAGACAAACCGACAGATCAACGAAATTGAGAAAACATGTTTTTTGACATCGAGGAACCCTGAAACGTGAAAATCTGCAAAATCTCGGAGGGTGATTTTTTCACTTTACATTGTTTTGAAATGTCCGATAAAATGGCGTTAGTTTTAGACGTGTATGTCTACTAGTTCAGGCATCTTAGGAAAAATAGCGGAAAGTTTCGTAGGAGTTTTGATATTTGTTACCTTTATGTTTTTGGGGTCGCTGAACACGAATCTGAAGTATGTCAAATTCGAGTTTGCCCGGAAACATGTTTTTTTGACAAAAAACTTCGAAATTTTTTTTTAATGTTTTGCATATAACCCGGAAACTATATTTTCTTTAGAAAAGATCGGTATGTATAAAATTAAAGCCAATAAAATTTCTTACAACTCATATTTATAACATTTTTTTGTACTACTATCCATTCAGCTGCTGAAAAATGGTGAAAAAAAAACAAAAAAAATTAAAAAAGAGATTTTCGATTTTGTACTGCTAATTCTTCGAAAACTATACATGTTAAATTAATATCCACCATGGATTAAATAAAAGGTAATAAAAAACACTTACAAATATATAAAATACATAGAAAACATATAAAAATCTGGCCCAACGTGGTCCTTAAGTAGTACTCGTAACTTTAGTCAGTGGTCCTTTTTTTTTAAGCGGGCTCTTGTTCTTCAGTTACGTGGAGATCTACATAGAAAACATCGTAGGAAGTTAGTGCATGTGTGTAATTGTAAGATTTTATACTTATAATACAAAATTGATCCCAGCGAAAATTCGTGAGATATTTTGTGGTACACTGAATGCTTAAAGAAGTATTAGGGTTGAACTTACCTTGTGAGACTGGTTGCTCCAGATATTCTGTCAGGTGGTCTTCCGGTTCTTCAAGCTCACTGAACTCTAATTTTAATTCATCTGGGCCATACTCATCACGAAGGTCAGCGTCTTTAATTTGCATGATGTTGCTGCATGTCCCCTGACAATTAATACACATAGTAGAACAGAATAGGCCAGACTTGTTGCAGCCGCAATTTCAACTGCAATTTGTCATACAGCGGCACGTCACGAGCCTGAGGAGTTCTGGGGATAATGGGACCAAGATGGTGGTGACTGGTTCAAGACCTGCTTTTGTTCTGCGACAACCAAATTTTTCTGCATTCTTCGGAATCCCCATCCACTATTGGATCTGATGGTATACTCTTAAGAAATGCTGGTGAGCTGCAGCTGCTGAAGGTGGTAGAGCTGCAAGATTTGACTTTAATCTGAATTCAGATCTCTTGTAAACTAGATATCTGAGGTGGTTCAGGGTCGGAATTGACTTCCCAGTGTATCCATACACCAGAACGAGGAAACGTTTCCCAGATTTTTTAATCATATCCTGAGTAGCATTAGAATGCTTGAAGACTTTCACTACATCCGCGAGGGTTGGTTCCCTGATAAGAGTTTTCAAAAAATGTATCTTCCCTTGATTAAAAAACGATAATCTGGTGACACAGCCACTCACAGCATGTAAGAACGATATGTTGTCTGCGATCACTTTGTTATTTATCGCTTTCTGTAAAGAAAAAATTGCAGTCGGAATTTTGTCTCTTCCAGGTTTCATAAAATATTTGTTTTCAGCTGTAGTGCGGCCAACCAGTATAGCCAGAATATCTGCATTTTCCCCAAGAATTACCACATCCTGAGTATCACAACTGATCTAGGAAAGAGCTGTCTACACTATTAGGGTGTCAGCATCTTCTTAGGCTTGTTTCCAAGACAAGTTTTGTGAAGAAAGCTTTTCACCCAGCATGGCAATCAACCAGTTCTTGTTGTTTGGGTTCGCAAGGAAATTTTCTGACTTAGTATATGTTTATACATATATGTATATCTGAAATGAAATGCTTAAAATTGAGCACGTTTAATTGTTCTAGTAATACTCTAAATTACTCAATTTGTTAGTATTACTATACCTAATACTTAATAATTACAGTGAGTTGACATAGAATACATTTTTGGTGTATTTTATGTATTTGAAAGTTCAAATAATTATTTTTTAATCCATCCATAGTTGATATTAATTTAACATGTATATAAGAATTTGCGGTAGAACGTAAAAATTTTCGTTTTTTTTTTTTGTTTTTTTCGCCATTTTCCAGAGCGTTATACTAGCTGAACGGATGGTGGAACCAAAAATTGTTATATACAAAAATTGTAGAAAATTTTATATTTAAGGACTTTTTCCAAAAAACGTTTTTTGCAAAAAAAACATGTTTCCGGGAGAAATCGGATATGGCAAACCTCAGATTCGAGTTCAGTGACCACAAAAACATAAAGGTACCAAATATCAAAACTCCTACAAAACTTTTCGCTATTTTCTATTTATTGAACTAAGATGCTTAGGCTATACTACAAAACCTGCAAAATTACAAAAATCGCATGACATGGAAAATTATCGATTTTTCTTCATATGATTTGTTTTTATGAATTTTAATGAAAACTTATTAAAAGGTACTTTTAATGGTCACTAATATATATACCAAATTCTATTTGGATCTAATAGAGCGGCTGAAAACTGCAATTCAATTTGAAAATTAATCATCTCAAGTTTTTGTGCAAACCGAAGGAAAATCAGATAGGTACAAAATTTTTTTTTCAAAAACAAATGTATTACAATTATTAATAAATCTAATTTAAATAAAGTATTTTTTATTTCATATTTAAGCAATTAAAAAAGATCCTTTTTATTAAGGAACATATTACTTATAATTAATAAAACTACACATAAGAAGGTAAGATATTCAATTTAGCTGGTTTGCACAAAAACTGCAGTCGATTCTGTTTTCAATTTGACCAATTTTTCACCGTTTTCTTATACAGACTGTAACAAAATTCTGGAATGAATTATCTCAAAACCGGCTTTCCGATTTTAATAAAATTTGGTACACATAGGTTTGAAGTTATGGCGGAGATGCTGGTGATATCCGCGGTGCTGCCAAGTGTCTACCGTTTTTCAGAAATTAGTTGCAACTTTTGATTTTATTTATGGAATTCCTTTTATCTTATTTAACAAGCTGATTTTACAATAAAATTTTGAGATTTTCGAGGCCAGAAATTAATATTTTGACAAAAGTTGTTTAGTTCACCAAACGATGACTTATGTCGAGAGTAGTTACCTACCATTTCTGACATTAATCTATCAACTGAGGTTTAATACAAGATATAGAAAATATGAATTTCTCAACAGAAGCCGAAATAACAGAGATTTTAATGACACTGGGCTATGTTAATTAAAAAGTATTCCAAGGGAATCCCTAAACAAGATTTACTGTTAGCGAAATTTTAAACAAATCTGAGGAGATGTGAAGAATATGATATTTTGCTCAGCATAGAAGAAACTCCTCTTTTATCGTTATAGAGTTAAGAGATGTTTGGAATTCTGCGACCCCGTGATGGAATCTGCAATGCAAATCAAGGTTTTTTGAACCAGATTATATTTCCAGGTGAGCTGGGTTTTTCTCTAAATGAAAATTTTTGCTACAATTGTCGATTATGTGCTAAAGAAAATTCCCATTGGGTACGTGAATACCACAAACATCACAAACAAAAAATAATTATTGGGCTGGATTATAATTCAAAGGATAATTGACCGGTTTTCGTGGAATAAAATCTGAATGGAGAAAGATAGAACTTTAGAACTTCTCAAAAATCAAGTTGCCCAGCTTTGGAGAAAATATTTCCTCACCTTCTTAAGTCAATTTTTTGCTAAACATAAAATTGTAAATCTTTTTTTAGTAAATACCGCAACTGGTGCTTCTCCACATTACTCACGAAACGTCTTTAGACAAACCAAACGTTTTTAGGGAGATGGATATGTAGCAAAGGTATAATTGAGTGGCCAGCTTGGTCTCCCGATCTGACCCCCTCGATTACTTTGCGATTTCAAAATGAATTCAGAAGGATTGAAAAAATCGGGTGCCTACAAAATGTTCTAAATGTTTTTTCATATTATTAGCTTAATCTGTAAAAGTGTTAAAAGTTATACAGGGTGCGTTAAAAGAGTATAAAAACTAAAAATTGTATCATTTTTAGATTCTTCATGAAATTGTAATACTTTTCGTATAACTGTTATATGGCCAAAAAAAATAGTTATTTAAATATTTAGCTTTAAAAAAATTGTCAAATTTGATGCACATCTATGATTATCAATATAACGCCAAGTTGTTGCACTAAAGATAAAATATCTTGCTTCTGTTTAGAATAAGCTTGGAATAAAAGATCGCTCTCGTAATATTGAAGATATTACATACAGGGTAACCAATTTAAATACCCAACTTTAATATATTTATAAACTAATTTATTTCAGTTTTTTAAATGGTACCTCTGTATATTTTTATTTATTCTTGTAGAGCATAGAAAATCTACAACACTTACCAAATTAAACAAATTATATACCAATCCTCAGCAGTTTTCGAAATATTTTAAACATTCCCGTTTTTTGCGTAATTTAGAAAATTATCAACTCGATTAAAGTAGCCATGGGAAAAACAGTACATAGCAAATGGCGACCAAAACTATGAAATATCAAAAACGTGTTGTTATACTATTATGCTTCTTTCTCGTCTATTTGAAAATGAATTTATCCTAGAATGAAATCATAGATAGATTTTGCTCTATATAATGGGTCAAGCTCAAAAAATGACCTTCTCGCTAAAAGGTTATACGAAACAAAATATCCAAACCGACGCATACCTTTTAAAGTGGCCTTTCAAAATCTTATGGAAATATTTGATGCTAGTGGAAATATGGCATATTCGAAGAGGACAGATGTCAACAAAATTATACTTCATATAGAAGAAATAGGATCACAAGAAGATACAAATATCATCAATATCATATGGAAGAGTTACACGATGCTGATTTTGAAAGATAAGTTAACTTTTGCAACTTAATAGTAAAGCGAATAGACGCAGATCAGGACTTTTTAACAAAAATAATATTTTCAGATGAAGCTACATTTAGAAGGAATGGAGCCGTGAACAGGCATAGTATGCATTATTATGCGATATCTAATCCCCATGGATTAGAGAGGTACGACATCCAAACCATTGGCCATAAAATGTTTGGTGTGGAGTCACCGGAAGCCACATTATAGGTCCGTATTTTCATAATGAACAACTTAATGGACTGCCAATTCTTCTCAGACCACTAAATATAAAAGAAACAAGAGACGCACCTAGACATTACTATCAAGACACTTCTGAACTTTGGACCCCAATTTTCAAAAGAAATGGACTGGTTGCGGCACTTTCATCGAATGGCCATACAGATCTTGCGACATAACCCCATTAGATTTTTTCTTGTAGACTTATATTAAAGATCGTGTTTACATCTATCCATCTACAACAAGAATGAACATGCAAGACCGAATCAAGCAAACTATTATTAAAATGTTCAGCTTGTTTATTAGCGTAGGCGAGAATTTATTTGAGCATCTTTTAAAATATAACAATCAAAACATTTGGTTCAAATATACGTTTTATACTACTTACATTAAAATTAGAGTTTATTTATTTTAAAATTTGATTTTCGGGTTTAGGACAATACATAAAAGCTCCTTTAACTATGAAGTTGCAGACGCTTCGGCCCTATATTTGATCTTTTGCAAGGCTATTTCAACCGACCAGGAACCTTGTGTCGAAAACTAAACTAAAATCGTGCTCCAATATATGACAGATAATAAAATTTGAGTAGTCTTTTCCCTCGAATACTTTAAACAATATTGACATTAATTTAAATAAAATATAATATCTTCAGTATTATGAAAACAATCTTTCAATAATAATTTCTAACTTATAAAAATTTCTTTTTCTTTTATTTCAATACTGTAACAAAGAAGTACCGAAAATGAAAATCATATGTGAAGAACTCGGGAGTATAATGACCAACTTATACAGAGCGTTTTTGCATTTAAAAGTCAATAAAAGAGAATGAGTTAAAAAATAATTTGAACAAAGATAAAACTTTTGTTGCGAATATAGAGAATGTTGAAAATATAAATTTTCAGCTAGTAACTTAAGTTTTCGACACAACCATTTCTTTTAAAAAAATCCCCTATGGTACCAGAAAACTTTATTCATTTTATAACAAAAACAAGCTTTAAAAATATTATTAGTTAAACATTTGTTGTAGAAAACAACAATAATTTGTATTATTCCGCTAAACATAAAATTTAGGTTGCTAATATTTGGAAAACAGCATTTTTTGTGTATAAAATACAAAACAAGTTTTATTCTCCTACAAAAATGGACAAGCCTGCAAACGGCAGACTTTTGGGGTACTAAATATGATTATTTTGGCTCTGCCGAAAGAACACGGTACTGAATACTGAAATTTGAGGCAAGGTAATGAGGCAGTGTATCATTGTGTTCTTGTATTTATTTGTTCAAGTACAGTTAATTCTATAATACGTCACTTTCGGCCGGAGTTGATTATGACGGCAATATAAAAACGAATATTCAGTTATAAATATACTAGAATGTAGCAGTGTCGATCAGGAAAATGACTTTGTGTGAAAATCGGTTTCTTTGTTATCAAAGAAACAATTTGTGTCAAATGTTGACACATATTTTAAATATTTTACTCACTTTAAAGCCTGGGTTATAGATTGAAAAAGTTTGCATCTTGCGTCGTTCGTTTGAGCTAAGCGTTTAAGCTGGATCTTAGCTCATCTTATAGATTGAAATCGTTTGCGCTTTGCGTCACCTGTGGAACTAACCTTACTTTTATGTTTATATGTATAGCCTTTATGTGTAATGCAATTTTGTCTTGCGTGTTTTTAAGTTTATGTGCCTTTCTTTGATTTGCTGAGAATGGATAATCAAAATCATATTAATGATGCCTAATAGAGACTAGCCATTGTGGACATATGAATGTGTGCCGCAGCTGTAAAGTTGTTAAAGAGGAGGCGGCAAAGAAGGTCGCGAATTTGGCCTATTAATTGGGGTAGAAATACCCGAAACTCCTACCAGTATTTTCTTAAAATTAAAGACAATGACCCCAAGCATTTTTTTAAATGGACGAGAATATTATCTGTATGTATTAATATCAAATTTATTACGAAGGACAAACATTTTGAAAGGCCCTCCAAAATCCAGCCTATTTCAATGGTTGCAGCTTAATGGCAACGTCGATTTACGCTAGCCGCTTCCGTCAAAGTTAAAGTTCGCCTTCTTTTCGGCGGCTAGCGAAAACTCAAACGGATGACGGCACAAATATAACCATACCCACTGCTTTAAGTTAAGTAAACTTCAAGGACAGCGGAAATGGCCACGCAAGATGCAAACGTTTTTAATCTATAACCCAGGCTTTAAGCATTATCAGATTTTTATAATTAATAAAGTGTGTAAAATGCAGTGGCGGCTCTTCCACAGGGTCATTTAGTCGACCCCCCAAAAATATTTCAAAAAATAAATTATTCGTTTGACCGTCCCTCCTAATAGTTGTAATAAAACGCGAACCTTGAGAAAAGTTAAATACGCTACACTATTAGCCGCGCGCGGCGGTTCGAATGGTCTCATTGCGTTCCTTAGGCATAATAAAATACGCTACACTAAGCTAGGCTGGGCAGCCCGAATTGCCCTCATTGCCCTAAAGCTTGACGAAAGTACCCAAAGATTTCACAGCTACCGAGCGGCCGGACATGAAAGCAAATGGAATATGAATAATCAGCCGGTCCCGCGGTCGATATTCTCGATATTGTTTCGGACGTTTTGAATCGATGGAAATTGATTTATATACTGTTTTTTGTAATACATATTTTTTGATTTTTATGGTCCATGTGTGAGTTGGAAATATACAGGAAATAAAATGTTGGTGACTAGTGCAAAAAAAAAACAACTAAGAAGTGCTTACGAATTTAATTTTGCAAAAACAACCAATTTCAAGGTGGTCTATGTTTCAGTTGTGAATGTAGAGGAAATAAAATATCGCTAGTGCAAAAAATTAAACAACTAAAGAGTGCTAACGAACTGAATTTTGAGAAAATAACCGAATTCAAGGTAAGTGGTCGCCCTTTGCCAGAACTTAGTATACGACAAACTAGTAAAGACAAAAATAAAGGTTCATCGAAACTTTCCCAAAAGTATATACGATTTAGCTAACTGGATATGTGGTTGTGAAGTCTCTAACTTATTTTACTGTTATGTTTCTTTGTTATTTTCTAAGGACTTGTCGGACTTATTATGGTGCAAAACCGGTGTTAAAGACTTAAAACACTTAAAAGTAAAAATAGAAAAACATGCGTTTTCTGCAGATCACATGAAATGTTCGGTGCACTATGCTACGGTCGGAAGTGTTGATATTCGCACTCAGCTAGACATAGCTTATAGAAAATCCCTTAGGGATTTTAATGAAAATTTTAAACAAAATTATAGATCGTGTAAAATGTTGTGGGGCTTTCGAGCTGGCACTACGTGGCCACGATGAAACGGCTTTTTCTGAAAATCCTGGGGTTTTTCGAGGGCTTAAATTTTTTGTTGAGGAGTTGGATCCAATTTTTAAAGAGTATATGCAGAATGCAACTGTCTTTAAAGGAACGTCTTAATCCATTCAAAATGACCTACTTGACATTATGCTGGCTGTGGCTCAGGAACAAATTACACGAGACATTCAATCAGCTAAGTATGTTGCTGTGCAAATAGATGAAACAACTGACAGTTCCACTAAAACCCAAATGGTTATTATAATACGTTATATTTTGTCTGGCGTTGTCCATGAACGATTTGTTAAATTTGTAAATCCGTTAGGGACCACAGCTTCACACCTTACAGACGTAATTATTTATAAATTAGAAAACCTAGGCATTAATAATACCCCCCGAGAAATTAATCGGGCAAAGTTACGACGTGGCGTCCACTATGAGTGGAAAAATACGAGGCGTGCAAAAAAACATTAAAGAGGATTATCCTGCCGCTAATTTTATACATTGTTATGCCCACCAGTTTAATTTAATATTACAGAAAGCAGCAGGTCGAGATAAACCAAATACCAATACCAAAAAATGTCTCGCATATCTTTTTCTGGCCATTAAAAAGAGAAAATAATCTTAAATACTTTACGTAAAATCTAGATAATTTTTTCTTATATCTGTAAAATGATTTAAAGTGATTTAAGTTATTCAGAAACAATAACTTTTATTTTACTCAGTAGTATTTTTTTATCGGACCAAGTTATCGATGGTACATATTTTTTACAAACAAAAATTTGTAAAGGCATACAGTTTTTCTAACTTTAAGGTAATCCCTAGGTATTTTTGGCAGAAGGAAATTTCAGTTGAAACGTAATTACGGTTTAGAAGCACATCATTGTTACGTACAAAATACAAGTAAAGAAAATACAATAAATATTTCTATTGAGAAAATATTGCTGTGTTGTCCTCAAAAATATATTTGTCTCTATATGGTAATAACATCAAGACGAGACAAATGGATTTCGGAGTGAACTTCAAAGAATTTTTGGTATATTGCAAAGTTATAATATTGTGACTTTTTATTTGATCTTCATAGGTCTGTTGCAAAGGAACACAGAAGAATATTTATTATTACAATACTGTAATGTAAAGCATTTTCTTTTATGAAATTTGTTTACCTGTATATACAGTTTACACAATAAATATTGAGAAAATATAGAGAAGCACTTATTTTAACTTGCAAATTATAATTGCATTTCATAAAAGCAAATCATTTAAAATACTGGTCGCGCGGTTATATCCCCTAGAGTAAGAATAAAAATAGAGTTCATTATTTTCATATTTAGCCACTGCCAAGATTACCTCATAGTATAAGGTCGATCGTACAACCATGCCAAGCCTAGCCAGGTACTCCAATGTTTATACGAATTTATATTAGGGTGGATATGTTTAGACACGATGCAACAATATTATCATGCAAAGAATAGTAACGTTTTTCCAATATTAGTTTCTAAGCAGTATAAAGAAATTACTTTTACTGCAAAATACAAGCTAAAATACCCAAAGCCTCAGATCACATTACGGCACTAACAAAAGTTTTAATTAGATATGACAACTCTGATCGACTACTCCACGTATTGGACTATCCCATTTTCATTGACCCGGGATTCTTATAGTAGAGTAGTACAATAGTGTACAACAAAGATTGTTATATTATATATATATATATATATATATATATATATATATATATATATATATATATATATATATATATATATATATATATATATATATATATATATATATATATATATATATATATATCTAACAATCGTTTAGATTTAAACAAACCTACATTTTTTATCTCGACAACTTTTTTGTCCAGATCTAACATACATACAAATATTCATTCATTTACCATATCTACTTAGATAAAAAAGTAGATAGAGTTTCGATACTCCAATATATCATTTTTTTAATTTTGTTTTTGCTCTTTATTAATAAAATCTTTCTATTTGAGAAAATGGAAATTTTTTGGCTTATTAAACATTTAATTAGTCCGCCATTTTGTTCCACAATTTTGGTCAGGAGCCATCCTGACCAAAATTTTACACCGGATTTTTTATCACTCTTTGTTTTTGTGTAAACTTTAAAATCAATCGTTGAGTACTTTTTCCACACCGAATTTTTAAACATTTAACTACGCCGCCATTTTGAATTTGTCTTAAAATTTTTACCAGTTCATCCCTATAAAATATTTGATATTGCTATATAGATAAAGATTTATAATTTTGATATATGTACATATAGACATATTTTTATTCAAAAAGGATTATTTTTAGTGGAACTGGTCCGTTATGCCATTTTATCCTATAATTATTTTAATTCTCTGATAGAAAAAAAATATTGTAAAAATCACCTCCGAGACTTTCGCTTCTGAGGATTATCACATGACCCCGCCGAAAGGAACGTTATATTATACTGAACTGGATTACAAATCCCCTGGAAAAGGAAATTTAGGTGTTTACTTTGTGATTAAAAAACAATTTCAAACAAAAGCTCATAGTTTCGCAATGTCCAAGATAAAGTATATAAAACCTAAAAGTGTTTAAAAAGTCACTGTTCTCCTAATCCTAATGCACCTTTAGAACTGCTTCTTGAAGTAAGACAACATATAATTAGAAGATTTGAACCAGATCAACAATTACACAATAATACATTAAAACACATGCAGTAATAAAGCTAAGAAAAGCTGGGTAATTTTAGTTCAATTAATGTCTCCGTTAAAATATTTTTTGGCAAATTAATTTCTTTAACGTTAACGTTTATTTTAGTTCCACGAACCGTTATTGGTTTTTATGCCACGCCTACGGTCACGTTCCCCTGTAACAATCTTTATTGTACACTATTGTACAGGGTGAGTCAACGATTGGAAAAAGTAAATTTAAGTCGAACAGGTAAAATCTGGAAATAAATTGTTTATGCTGTGGGATATATATGTAAGTCGTGCTCATTTTAAAAATATTTTAAATTATACGAGGTGCGTCAAAAAAGTAGGGCAACTAAAAGTTGTATTTTTTTAAATGGGACACCTATATTTGACTTGATTTTTAAATTCTACATATAATTCACTTTTTTGTATAACATGTTATATGGCTAAAATTGATACTGTCTTAAATATTTAGCTTTTAACAAAAAAAATTAAATTTGATGCACATCTATGATTAGGAATATAACGCCTAGTTGTGCCACTAAAAATAAAATATTTTGCTTCTGCACAAAATAAGCATGGAATAAAAGACTGCTTTCGTAAGATTGAAGATATCACATACAGGGTGCCCAATTTAAATGCTCAACTTTAATATTTTCAAACCAATTTATTTAATTTTTTTTAAAGGAAGGAAAGTATATTTTTATTTAGTCTTGTTAAGAATAAAAAAATCTAAAACTTATATAAAACATATTAAACACCTATCTTCAATAGTTTTCGAAATATTTTCAAATTTCCTTTTTTTGCGTAATTTAGAAAATCAACTCGATCAATCAAAGTAAGCATGGGGAAAACAGTCTATAGCAACTGGCGACTAAATGTATGAAATGTCAAAAACGTGTTGTTGTTAGTGCATTGTATTTCGTCTTTCGCATTCTCGTCTAATTTAAAATGAATTTTTCACAAAATGAAATGATAGATATAGTCTATATATTGGGTGAAGCTCAAAAAAATTGCCTTCTGGCCAAAAGGCTATATGAAGCAAAATATCCGGATCGACGCGCGCCTTCTAAAGTGGCCTTTCAAAATGTCATGGAGAGATTTGATGCTAGTGGCAATGGGGCATATTCGAAGAGAACAGTTGTCAATACAATTGCTACAAATCAAGATAAAGAGTTGGAAATTCTACTTCATATAGAAGAAAATCTCAGTTTAAGTAGTCGACAATTTGCTACTTTAACTGAGACATCACAATCTACAGTAAGCAGGACCACAAGAAGATATAAATATCATCCATATCATATGGAATTACACCAAGAGTTTCACGAAGAAGATTTTGAAAGGCGTGTTAACTTTTACAACTTAATGAGAAGGCGAATAGAAGCATATCCAGACTTTTAAGCGAATATCATGTTTTCCGATGAAGCTATATTAAGCAATGGAGCTGTAAACAGGCATAATATGCGTTAGTATGCAATAACAAATCTCCACTGGGTACGAGAGGTACAACATCAAAATCACTGGTCATTAAATTTTTGGTGTGGAATCATTGGAAACTATATTATAGGTCCGTATTTTTTTTAATGAACCACTTAATGGTCAAAGATATTTAGATTTTTTGAATTCTCAGACCACTTAGCATAGAAGAAAGAAGAGACATGTGGCTGCAGCAAGACGGTTACTTATTTGCAAACTAGACGAGTAGACCCCTTTTTCAACACAATTTTTTAATATTTATAATATTATGCCAGTTCACAGATCCTTTGCTTTGAAATGTAAGATTTACTCCAAAAACATAATATTGTCTAAAAAGTTCGGAAATGGCCCTACTCGCCTTATCATTGGGTTACAAAACTTAACACGGATTTTAAAATCTCCGGCGTGTAACTCTTTGTTTAATGTAATATGAAATGGATGATGTTTATATTTTCTTGTAGTCTTGCTTACTATGGATTCTGATGTTAAAATCTTAAGGTTATTAGATCATTTTTTTTGTATCAATTTTATTAACAAATTATTATATTATCTAAATTTTTATTGGGTTAATTTTAGATAACAAACTATTGTATTCATATTAAATACTTTTGTTTTACTGACAGCTACTATGGCTACTTTGATCGAGTTAGTAATTTTCTAAATTACGCAAAAAAAGGGAATTTTAAAATATTTCGAAAACTATTGAAGATAGATATATAATATATGTAATAAAAGTTGTAGATTTTTTTATGCTTAAAAAGACTAAATAAAAATGTACAGGGGGTTCCATTTGAAAAAACTGAAATAAACTGGTTTAAATATGTTAAAGTTGGGCATTTAAATTTGGACACCCTGTATGTAATATCTTCTATATTACGAAAACAGTCCTTTATTCCATGCCTATTTTATGCAGAAGCAATATATTTTATTTTTAGTGGCACAACTAGGCGTTGTATTGCTAATCATAGATGTGCATCAAATTTTTTTTTTTTCGTTTAAAGCCAAATATTTAAGAAAGTATCAATTTTAGCCATATAATATGTTATACAAAAAGTGTTAGAATTTTATATAGAATTTAAAAATCAAGTGAAATATAGGGTGTCCCATTTAAAAAAATAAAACGTTTAGTAGCCCTACTAAACCCGTATAATTTAAAATATTTTTAGAATGAGCGCGATTTACTTATGTATCCCATAGCATTAACAGTTTGTTTCCAAATTGTACCTGTTCGACGAAATTTACTTTTTTCAATCGTTGACTCACCCGGTACTACTCTACTATAAGAATCCCGGGTCGATGAAAGTGGGATAGTCCAATACGTGGAGTAGTCGATCGGAGTTGTCATATCTAATTAAAACGTTTGTTAGTGCGGTAATGTGATCTGAGGCTTTGGGTATTTTAGCTTATATTTTGCAGTAAAACTAATTTCATTATACTGCTTAGAAACTAATATTGGAAAAACGTTACTATTCTTTGCATGATAATATTGTTGCATCATGTCTAAGTGGCTAAGTATGTAAATAATGAACTCTATTTTTATTCTTACTCTAAGGGATATAACCGCGCCACTAATATTTTAAATGATTTGCTTTTATGAAATGCAATTATAATTTGCAAGTTCATAGAAAAGCCCTTATTTCCTCAATATTTATTGTGGAAGTTAACATACAGTTAAACAAATTTCAGAAAATAAAACGCTTTACATTACAGTATTGTAATATTAAATATTCCTCTGTGTTCCTTTGCATCAGACCTATGAAGATCAAATAAAAAGTCACAATATTATAACTTTGCAATATACCAAAAATTCTTTGTAGTTCACTCCGAAATCCATTTGGCTCGTCTTGATGTTATTACCATACACAGACAAATATATTTTTGAGGACACAGCAATATTTTCTCAATAGAAAAAGTTATTGTATTTCCTTTGCTTTTATTTTGTACGCAACAATGATGTGCTTCCAAACCGTAATTACGTTTCGACTGGAATTTCCTTCAGGCAAAAATACCTAGGGATTAACTTTAAGTCAGAAAAAGTGTATGCCATTACAACTTTTTTTTTGTAAAAAATATGTACCATCGATAAATTTGTCCGATAAAAAAATACTAAGTAAAATAAAAATTGTTGTTTCTGAATAACTTAAATCGAGACGGAGTATCGAAGCTCTATCTACTTTTTTATCTAAGTAGATACGGTAAGTGAATGAATATTTGTATGTATGTTAGATCTGGACAAAAAAGTTGTCGAGATAAAAAATGTAGGTTTGTTTAAATCTGAACGATTGTTAGATATGTAAATAAATAAATAAATAAATATATATATATATATATATATATATATATATATATATATATATATATATATGTATATATTGCTCAGGGTAAATGCCAAGTTACTGATTTTTCTAGATATATTTTCTAGACTGTCTTAGTGAACGCTCTCTGTGCTGTAAAAATACAAAATCACAAGAAATGTTCTTATAAATTTGTCGTAATTTTACAACAAATAATAAAAACAGATACATTCCATTAGTTGAGATACAAAAAGTGTTTAAGCATAAAAATTGCTTTTAACCTGTGTTGACAACATGCCGAGCTTCAAAACAATTGTAAAAGCACTACAAAAATATTCGAAGAGTTTTCTGACACCCTGTATATTTTAGCTTTCGCTGTTTAGTGTGTGTCCATTTAAATATTGGTAAACCTACAAAAAACGCTTACATGAAAATAATGTTATTTATAGTAGCAAAATGCAGTCTTAAATACCCCCAAAAGTCAAAACTATAAAACTGTTGACATCGCCTTTTGAATATTTATTACTAAAAATGTATAGCTTGCACTCTTAGTATCGATTTTAAATCAAATTTACATAAACGTTAAAATTTGCTCGCAATCTTGACATTCCTACTCATATTTTTTTAATGTTTGCTAAAAATGTATGATATTCTCAAATACCCTTCTTGAATTTTTAAATGTTGACAAACATTCATGATGTGCAGTCTTAAATACCTCTAAATGCCAAATTTTAATCAAATCTGCAAACATTTTAAAATTACTCTATCATGTTGGAGTCGCCATTTTTAATTTTCAAACAGTGAGTAAATTTTCATATTTATCACATTCAAATACTCCTAGATACCCATTTTCAGCCGAATTTGTACAAATGACAAAATTCGATCGCTATATTGGCGCTGCCATTTTGAATTTTGTTGTGGATACTTAAGTAATGCGCACAAATATTAAAATCCGTCTGACATTTTGACATTGTCATGTTGACATTATTTTGAATTTTTAAATGCTGATACTCTAAAATGTTCAGTTAAATCTACAGAAGTAACAAAATTCTACGGCCATATTGGCGCCGTTATTTTGAATTTCTAAATGTAAAAATATCCGTGTGGGCATGTCAAATTTGAAAATAATCGGTAATGTGGAAGTGGTCAAAAACCCATTACAAGATTTAAATCAGATATACCAACATACAATCAGACGAGTAGTGAAGCCAATCAAAGCTTGTTAAAAACATTATTTTTTACTTTAGTTAAAACCATAATATATAAATAACTAATTTCTTTTCAAGCGTATCTATATTAATGGTTTGATTTTAGATAGTGAAGTGGGGAACGAATATTTCTTTAAAATTTGTACGTAATTAAATCAAGAAGTCAAACCAATTTTGTTTTTTTTGGGATGCGACTTCGTGATT
This sequence comes from Kuschelorhynchus macadamiae, assembly GCA_030620095.1. Lineage (NCBI taxonomy): Eukaryota > Metazoa > Arthropoda > Insecta > Coleoptera > Curculionidae > Kuschelorhynchus > Kuschelorhynchus macadamiae. The sequence continues at coordinate 547,842 of JAUTXW010004054.1, read as the reverse complement.
TCTATGTGACTTCGTGGTTTTTAAATCTTAGTATAATTCACAATTTAATTTCGCAAAACTTATTATTGGCATTAATAAAATCCGCCCACATTTGTGAAAACACTGAAAATCATGCCCAGAACGGTAAAAATACCTATTTGCCTCATTAAACAATAGGTAAGAATCCTTCATTTTATGAAGGATCTTTCTCAATTCATAATTCATATCACTATTTTATCTTATTTATTAAATTAAAGAAAATGAAAGTTAATAGTGAAAGTTGAATTTTTAGCTATACCGAGAACAAACCGACCGATAGAAATGGAAAAACATGTGGAACGATTATTTTTTTGACGATTAACGATATTTCCTTGTGTAGGAAGTAAAAATTCACGCCGCCACTGGTAGTCATCATCAAATATCACGTACTTGGACATGAACCATCCCCACCTTTTGATTTATCGTAAACATTGGTCGATATAATGTGAAAAGTAGGAGAACCATGTTGGCGTGATTTATGAATGGATTGCGATCTCTACTTTAATTCTTACTCTAAGGTATATCATATAAGACATAACATTCTGACCAACATATGCCTATTAATTTCTCATTTTCAAAAGCAACCATTAAGGTACGTGATGTTGAGTCAGTGATAAAAGCATATAGTAGTACACCATTTTTAGCAAATTAGATTAATCAAAATACAAGAGTTCTAACCACACTACACGACAACTTGTTACGTACTGGACGCGCTCTTCGATAACCAAGTTAGCATCATCAGCAGAAGATATAAACTAAAGTAACTTATCCTTACCGACACTATTTATAGGTAAATGTGGTCACACTTAGTTGCACACGACTGCATCGTTGTCAAGTAAGCAATAGCGTGGACTATAGGGAATAGACTCTCTGTCTTTACTTAGTGCTTCCTTACCACATTTAACTATTTCTATACTCTCAAATGCATCCATTAATCTATTATTAAATATATTTTTAATTAACTTAAGATTAAGATTATTTATTCCTTTTTGGTGATTGTTTTCCATAGTATGTCGGGCAACGGTTGATTTTTCTGTTTTTCTGTATCGTAAATATGTCATGTGTTCTTTAAAACAAATGTTTATACAGCGTTTAGTTTGCCCAACATATTTTAGATCGCAGTCGTTACAGCTAATTTCATAGATACCACTCCTCTCCTTCAAGTCGACTTTGTCTTTAGGGTTTCCAAGGAGATTTTTCAAGCTGTTCTTCGTTTTATAGGCTACTCTAAAACCTACATGTTCAAATATTTTTTCTAGACCTCTCATATATCTGGGATCATATGGGATTACTATAAACTTATTGGGAGCCTCAGGTGCTTGAAGAGTAGTGGCATCTTTTAACATTGTCTTATGCTTATGTCTATTTACTAATTTATGTACAAAATTATCTTTATATCCATTACTTTTAGCTATATTTTTAATCTGATTCATTTCATTGTTAAAACGTTCTTTGCTTAATGGAAAATTGTCTAACCTGTAAGTTAAGAAATTAAATGCTGCCATTTTGTGGTGACGGCAATGAAATGGGTCGGATGTTATATACCTATCATTATTAGTAAATTTCCTATAAATATAGGTAATTAAAATAAAGTAATTGCCCATTGTTCTGCTTTTCGTACGTAAAATTAATGGAAGGGCATTTATTGTTTAATGTTTCTAAGAAAGTGTCCAAATTTTCTGTTTTAGTATCAAAAATAGCAAATATATCGTCTACGTATCGTGGTATCTACTATACCACACCCTTTGGAAATACTTGAGTTCTTTTTTGAATTAGATTTCTAATCTACCCATAAACAAATTTGCAAGGAACGGAGATAAACAATTGCCCATTGCACTTCCCTCAACGTGTTTATAATATTTATTGTTGAAATGAAAAAAAAATTGATTCATACATAATTTTGTGAGAAGCAAATATTCATCAATAAATTCTTTCTTCAAATTATTGTATTTAAGTAGTTCCTTTAGGTACTGTTAAACTAGTGGTATGGGTACACTAAGAAACAATGAGCTTACATCAAAATTTCACCTCCTTTTAAGCGAACATTCTTAATTTTAGCTAATAATTCTAACGAGTTAGTAACCTCAAAGTTATCGTTAAAGTTTGAATTTTAGTTTATCTGACACAAGGTTTTTACATTGTTTTACGGTACTTCTTACTTCTGCTGCATGCTTTGGAAAACAATCATCAAATAGGAATAAATAATCTAATCTTAATTAAAAATGTATCTAATAATAGATCATTGGAATCCCTATAGTCCCCTCTATTGCTTACTTGACAACGGTGTAGTCGGGTGCAACCAAGTGTGACTACATTTACCTATAAATAGTCTCGGTTAGGATAAGTTACTTTAGTTTATATCATCTGCTGATGATGCTAACTTAATTAGCGAAATGTGCATTCAGAACGTAACAAGTTGTGTTGTAGTGTGGTTAGAACTCTTGTATTTTGATCTATCTTCCACCACAGGGTCCAGTGTTAGAACTCGCTGTTATAAACTTAAAATATAATTGGAATTTTTCGTAGAGTTCAAAAATAGAATAAAATACAAGGTGTTCTATTTAAAATTATGAAGTTGATGTCAGTTACCAGTAGATCTGGCAACACTGCAACTGCGAAAATTTTTTAAGAGCTTTTAAGAAGTCACGGCTTTTTATAGAAGTAATCAAAATCTTCTAACAGGCCAACGAGTTTGAAGTACCCTGTATATAAAGCACATTTTTTACATGGTTAATATTGTGTTGTTTTTGTTATTATTAATAAATAATTAATAATCAATATTGCGTTAACTAACAAAACATTGTTTAATTCGTGTTATGTTAATATGTCTAATTTTTTATTCATTCATTAATTTAATATTAATGTACATAATTTTTATTTTATAAGTAGTTATCTATGTAACAACTGGTCTATAATGATCTTAATTACACAGATATAACCAAAATTATGAACACAAGTCAGTGTCCAGCGGCTGCCATAAGCTCGTTCCGCTGTGACGCCGCGAGGAAAACCTCACTCTGCAGGGCGACAACGGCTACTTGGCGTAGTCACAAGACGAATTTACGAGGGAACACAGATGATATATTATGCATTGTCACAGAATAGCTAATATATATTATCTGATATTATGTAAGAGCTTGACCGGAGTTAACCAAACTATGCAGGCAAAAGTTAAAGCTGTATTAAAATTATTATTTTTTGATACGTGTGATCAGTGCTGCAGATCTTTTTAACAAATGACCACTTATTACAACAACTAAATGTTTCAAAGCCTTGATTAGTAATATTCAAGTAGTAGTAATAGTTGGGGGGAGGTCTAGAGACTTGACTGGCAGGTCTTTAAGACCCTTTCAGTCTACCCCAGAGCCTCTTTCAACCACCATCCGCCACCAAGTTTCCATACTTAAATCTACCTGTCCTTCCTATACAGGTCTGGATATCTTTCCAGGATAGTTAGAAGTCCAGAAGTGCCAAAAATAACCTGTTGTAGTCTTGCTCGTGCTTCACACCTGCACAGGAAGTGTGGAGAGAGTGGAGGTTCCTCTTCCTCCTGACACTCCGTGCAGGTAGAGTCCCCTTCAATGCCTCAAAAAAAGCGGTGTCCCCTAGTAATATTTAAAGTTGAAAGGAACAGTTTTTAGTACAATATTTTATATTCACACTGTTCATAACTTCCTTAATAAAACATATATAAGGTATAGAATCAAGAGGATATCGGAAGGAATTTAACTCGATTTTGCTGCTGCGCAAAAATCAAATGGTAACTGCAGTGTAATAGGTCGAAGTGGGTTACCGACAGAAACCTCATTTGTCTAGCAAACGACCTATATGTCAGTCAAATATAAAATATGGCGGTTGATCCTTAATAACGCGTCGTACTTTAATAAAAAAATCGCTGTTTTTCGAAAAAAAAAACTTTAAATAAAATGTATCTAAATTTTATATCAACATTCCAAAAAGTTAACATTTTTTAAATAAACAAAGATAAACTTTGGTAAAACAGAAAAGAAAAATGAAAAAATAATTACACGGAATATTTTTTGCGTGGTTAGTTAGACGTTGAAGAGTCAACGCGTTTTAGAGTTACCCTTAGATATCCTCTTAAGCACGCTCAGCCCCTCAAGTCCTGAGAAATATAAGTAAACGACACTGTACTGTTCTCGAGAGGGCCGTAGATAAAGGTGGCTCCAAAACTCCCTTGGAATTGGAGTTAAACCTCACCCGCTCCATTATCCAAGTTAAAATTTAAATAATTAGAATTTTAATTGAACTGCATTGAACCTGTGAGAGCCTTGTATTGAAAAAATTTATTATACCAACTGCTAACATTCGGCCATTTTTGAATGAAAATGAAACCTCAGTTTTTTCATGTTAAGATGACATTTGTGAAAAAATAGGTTTGAGTTCCACTCCAGGGCAGATTTTTTCCACTTTTCATAGTCTCTAATTTTTAAATTTACAAGTTCTCTTGCTTGACTTGACTTGACGTCAAAGAGCAGCGTAGTTTTATCGGAAATTTAAAAACGAAAAAGTTGTTTATTATATTCCATCGGACAAATAGAAGCCGTTGTACTAATGCTTTTAGGTAGAGTAGCTTTTCACGAAAATTTCCGGTACATTGACTCCTCGGATATAATAAATTTTTTCAACACAAGACTCTCACAGGTTTGATGTAGTTCAACTAAACCTTTAATTATTTCAATTTTGATTTAGATAATAGAGGAAGTGGAATTAAACTCCAAAGCTCCTTTTATCTACGATCCTGTTGAGAAAAATATAGAGTATCGGTTATTTTGACCAAAGCAATTACCTATATCTCTCAGGACTTAAAGGTCTAAGTCTGCTTAAAGCCGGATTTACAGTGACTTATACTATTTTTTGAATTAGTTCATAAAGTTATTCAAGGCTGACCAACCAAAACATTAGTTTTGACGTCACAAAATTTCACGGGAATTTCTTTACGGAATAGAACATATTCTATTTTTTCGTCAATTTTACGTAAATTCAGAGATGCCACCTCCGTAAAAACTTAAGTTTTTACGTTATTATGTTATGTTATTCACTTAAGAAACGATGCGCGAAAGTGAGGACGTAGAAGTCCTGCTCGAGAAGAGAGTTGGTGAGTTGAATTTTGATGCAGGTGGTTTCAAATACTTGACATCATCGCTGACGTCCAGAACATCATACACCGAAGACATAGAGCCTCATACAAAAAGGAAACTGTTGGGAAAAGGCCAGCATCCTATAATTGTTGCACTTATTGGTAATTGAATGAAAGTATTAGATGAGACAAATAAACACAAGGAGAAACATTTGGAGTTTATTGAAAATTTCTTATGGTGATTTTCCTACCACAACAAGTTGCTTTGCCGATTCTCCTGAATATTTCACCTTTTATCCACGATTTCTTAGGAAAATTACGATAATCTCTTATAATAACTTTTTCTCCTACATTTTATTGTGATATCTGGCTTGCCGCTTTTGCGAATTTACAGCTTGGATTTTTAAGTTTTCATTAGATGTATTTATCTTCTCAGGCTTCAACAGATCAAATCGGGTGCGTAGTTTTCGATTAAACATTAATTCAGCTGGTGTAATACCAATCGTACAATGCTTTATATTCCGGCAATCAAACAGAAAATTGTTTAAAACAAGATTAATATATAATAATAATAATATTTTATTATTTTTACCTAAGGCATTTTTAAGAGCATTTTTCACAGTTTTAACTGCATTTTCAGGTGCTCCATTAGACGAAGAAGTGATATAGAGGAGAAGCTTAGTACCATTTTATGACAAAAATAGCTCGAATTCTTGCGACGAAAATGTGGTGGCATTATCCGAAACTATTACATTAACTTACCCATATCTAGCAAATAATGTTCTTAAAATGTCAATAGTCATTTAAAATGTAATTTTCTCCATCGGAAAAACCTCAATCCTCTTAGAATAAGCATCCAGGACAATTAAAAACTGTTTATTTAAAAATGGACCCATGAAGTCGATATGCAGTCTAGACCAGACTTCCTTTGGATATGTCCAAGGATTCAAAATCGATTTATTTACAGAATTTTTATTAACAAGACACGTTTCACAGGATGCACACGTTCCCTCAATTTGCTTGTCCAAACCTGACCACCAAAAATATGATCGAGTTAAACTTTTCATTTTTACTACTCCCATATGGGATGAGTGCCGCTGCTTAAGCTGCGCTATAGTGGCCAGTTGTGATACAAATTTTCCATAAAAATTTATAAGCCCCAGAAAGGATTTAAGCTGGGACACATTTTCAGGCGTCGCGTCGGTGCATTTTTAATGTGCATACTTAGTCTTCTGTAGTTTGCACACCCTCTTTATTAATTTTTATACCTAAGTAAGATATTTCAGTTTCGAAAAAGTCGCATTTTTCAATAGAAAGTCTAAGCCCTGCTTCTTGCAATCTCGATAAAACAGTGATTAAACGTTTGATATGAATTTCTCTAGTCTCCCCTGTTACGAGAATGTCACCCAGAAAAACCACTTTTCTCTCAATATCCTGCAATAAACAATCCATTATCTGCTGAAATTTTGCCGGTAAACTTGCTATTCCAAAAGGTGCTCTGGCATACCTGTATAAACCTTTATGAGTGGTTATCGTTACCAACTCTTTGGATCTATCATCGAGAAGAATCTGTTGATACGCAGAAGATAAATCTAATTTGGAAAAATGACTACCTCCTTAAATTTTCCATAGTAAATCTTCCACTCGGGGAAGTGGTACTGATCTATTTCAATACAGGAGTTAATTGTAAGCTTAAAATCCCCACATATTCGAATATTTTAACACCGGTACAATAGATGTACCCCATTCACTAAAATTGACAGGCTCGATTACTCCTAAACTATGCAACCTCTCCAATTCTGTCTCCACCTTAACTTTCATAGCAAAGGGTAAAGTCCTAGCTTTAATAAATCTAGTCTTGACTGACTCCGACTTAAGTTTAATAGAAAATACGGCCACCAGCATTTTTAATTATATATATTTCTAAATTATTTGTCATATTATGAAATGTTATTGTGCATTTAAAGTATCCAACAGAAAAGTTTTACTACCATCGTATAAATTAAAATACCGGTTGGTTGTCTTTAAAGGTAAATGTCTAAAATTATTTTTATAAAAGGCCTGAGAGATAATAGAAGTCGAACCAGTATCTAAACTAAACAAGTATGGTTTATTTTCTATAAATAAATTTAATTCTATAGGATTTACTTTTGCTTCAATTGCAAACAAAGAAACATCTGAGGATAGCAAAAAATGTTGAATTGCGTTTCTATGTGAACACATTGTTGTTAAATGGCCTTTCGTTTGACAAATGTGGCAAATACATTCCCGAAAAGAACATTCTTCTTTAACATGATTCCTGCGCCCATATACACAGCAACGCCTATTTGTAAATTAGGTGGGGCGGTGGTACTTCCTCTAGCGGTGTTGCCACTGCGCGCGCCCTTATTATCCTTATATGCGATTTCTCGCCTTACAGGTGTTCCCGCAAAATGAAGTTCTGGTTCAGTCTTAAAATGTAAATTTTGACTTACTGGATCTGTAATATTCGTTACTGATTTTGCCACTGCAATCTCCACAGCACGATCCAGTTTGGTCTTCACGGTCCCTTCTAAAAGACGATCTTGAACTGGACCAGAATCATATCCGATAATAAACATGTCGCGGAGAATCCACTGAAGCTGATCGGCTTCAAATTGACAGCATTCTGCTAGGTCACGTAATCGCGCACACCACTCTTTGGCCGACTCTGTAGTCACTTTTCGCGCCACAAATAACTTGTATCTTGCTGCAAACACTCGTAAATTTGATTTGAAATGATCCGAAAATAATTTTATAAGATCGCTATATTTCACCCCTACTGGCTCTTTTGGGAGACATAAGTTATGCAGAAGTTTGAAGGCATATTCCACCATATTATTAACCAAAAATAGCCCTTTTTCGATCTACGTTTTTTATTTCGTTCGCTAAGAAATTGTTTTCTAGTCGCCTCTTAAAGATGATCCAATCTGAGCCTTCTAAGTCAATTTCCTTTAAATGTCCAATTGGAAGTGCCGCCGTTTTAACACTATAGACACTCGCGTTAAGTTCCGCGTTGGTTTAATGGCCTCGTAGCCACTTATGTAATGTCTGTAACTTAATGAAACCTCTACTGTTTTTTTTTGTTTTATAATCAGACATTACATATTTATACAAAAATATGACATAGTACTTATTGTACCTTGCTATTGTAGAGTCAAATATGTACGTCTGGCGAGTTGTTTTCCTCGCTCTGCTAAGCCCTACATTGTTGCCAAGTATCTACAAAAACTTAACCAGAAAACTTTTTTCTGGCAAACATTTGTCTTCTGTTATATTCAAATGATTATGGACAAGAGCTTTGGCTAAAGATAATTGCCTGGATACACCGCCATCAGAAACCTTTGCAGTCACTGCTACATCCGCATAAACAAATGTGTAATTGGCATCTCCAATTCAGAACAACGCTATACTTGCTTTTATAATAACAGTGCATACGAGCTCGGAAGTCAATGTCTTTTCCACCAAGTTCTCCTATAACATTGGGGAAATTCTAAGTTTGTTGAAAGTTCGTGGCATGTTGAGCGATTTTACGGCTATAGCTGGAGCCTGGAACAAATAGTGATAAAAACCCCAACTTTACTGTTAGTTTATCTATCACAGGGTTTATAACGGTCAGTAGTTTATCAAATGTTTTACCATTTTAAAAAATTACATAAATTGTTCAAGATCTTGCTGAAACTTCCAGCGCAAGTTTCAGGCCTCGTTTACTTTGGTTTTCCACCCTGGGCCTGTCACCATAGTCTTTCATTTGTTACAGGCTCAGTCAACAAATGCACATCTCTCTTCCAATTCACCTCACTCTATTTCCACAATTTGCAGTACTTAATTGATTTTGTATTGGACTTAGGCATTTTTAGGCGTCCTTTTCGATGAAAACTACATAAGAAGCAAAAGTATTACATACACAAACCAGTTCTCAATAAACTCAAAAAAGTAAAACTCAAAAAGTGTGATATTTTTTTGGTAATATTATCCAAAAGTCAGTGATTGTCTGTCTGTTTGAAAAAAGTTCATTTTTTTATGTATTGAGAAACTGTAAAATGTACATACATTATATATATATATATATATATATATATATATATATATATATATATATATATATATATATATATTTACGGTAACAATATCAATTTTTACTATGAGAAAAATCACCCCCCGAGATTTTTTTTAAATCTTCACGTTTTAGAGTTCATAGATACCAAAATAACATATTTTCTCAATTCCGTCGGGATGTCGCGATCGGTCTGTCTGTCTATCTGTGTATTCGCGGCATAGCTAAACAACTATTTACACGACTGAATTCAAATTTTGAACAAAAATTAGATATAGTATAATGATAAATTGGTAATATTTTTGTACGAAATCAACAAGGCAGCTTGAAATGAAAAATCGATATATTTTTTTACGCGAAACATCCCTTGTTATTAATTCTTCCTTTTATTAAGAAGAGTAAAGCATGATCCTATTTAGTTTCATATATAGTTATTTAGTAGTTACATATATAAATTGTGTTATCTTTAACTTTTCTAACGAAAAAATCGATTTCTTATGAGGGAACTTCAGGGTAATTGAATAAAACGAATCTGTAAAAAAAATTGGCGGAGAATTCCCTCCCAAATCTTTCTTTTGTGTACAAAAGTAAAACAAATCACAATTTATATAATATGTGATACTAAATGATTATGGGCGGAATTAAATAATTATTCCTAATAAAAGGAAATACTCATAAAGAAAGAAGTTCCGGGTAAATGAAATTTACCGATTTTTTAAATTCTTGTGATTGGCTTTCGAAGGAGTGTTTGGATGATAAAAGTTAAACTTGTTAAAAAAAAATTCTAACTTTATGATAATTTTAACGAAAAAAACAGACATACTTTGGCTATTTTTTCTACGTCGGTTAGTAAGACGTAGAAAAGTCGACGTGTTTAAGAGTTATCTACTTACGATATCCTCTTAATGGGTAGAAGAAATAGTATTCTGAAGTATTATTGTAGCTGTGCAATATAGTTTGTCTTGTGTGGATGACGTAGCTGGCTGTAGGGCCTGTGTATTCTATTTTTTTTACCAATGGAAATGTATTGTATGCTGAAAAGGTGCACCGAGTCATTGATATTTTATTTTATTGTCGCTATGCCATGAACCTTAATAGCTGCTTTTCAACATAAGAAGTAACTAAGCATATGCTCGTCTGGATGTTATGTCTTATCGGGTAGACCCTACAGTCTTTTATATCATTTGATTATACGAATTTTAATATATTAATATAGAAAGGTCCTTATTTCCACAAAATTTATACCTGAGACTGTGTATAGTTCAGAAGAGAAAATAATATACATTCTTCTGTATGCCTTTGCATCACATCTATGAAAATCATATAAAAACCACGATATTATTATTTTGCAATATACTGAAAAGTCGTTGTAGTTCACTACAAAATCCATTTATGCGTCTTGATGTTATTACTATACGCACACAAATACATTTTTGAGGACAATAGAGCAATATTTTGTGAATAGAAAAGCTTTTATTTTGTACGTAACAATGATGTACTTCCAAACGTAATAAATTGTGTTTGAACTGGGATTCCCTTCAAAGGTAGTTCAGTAAAATTTTTATTTAAAAGGACAAAGATTCCTGAAGATAACTTTACATCAGAAAAAGTTTGTGTGATTACAGTAACTTTCTGTTCTTATAAGGAAAAAAAAAAGAATACTTTTGAAAAAAATATAAACGGTTTTTTTTTTTAAATAATTTAGATGGTTTAAACGGGGGCTATTCTTTAGGAACTTATTTGGATGGTATATCTTTCCGTATTTTCATAGCACTCCGAACTGGACAACCAATGTGCGGTCCTCATACCTGTATTTGTAGCGAAACAGTTCTTACAGAGGAGAATTACGGTCTTTCATGCTACAAAAATGTTGATATATCCTAACGTTTGATAAAAATTATATAACATAGAGATGAAATATGGATAGAATTTTGAAGATTTGCACTCATTTGACACACTTATTACACGCATAATTCTGGTAATGATGGAAAGTAAATAAAATGAGTAGGGCCGTATTCCGTTTCCAATTTTGGTTTCGGCTTCGTGTTCCGTATTCACCGGTTATCTGAAAAGTCGGTTATTTACGAAACACATTTCCTGAAAATAACTGTCAACAGTGTCACCAGAGCAACCGATGCATTTTGTTGGTTGTCGGGTAACCAATGTCTGAACTGTCAATTATTTGAACGGGTGTTCCGTTTTCAAAGGGTTTTTCAGAGACCGCTGACAGACTTCTGTCAATTGGATTGGTTAACCAGATTTGGAAACGGAATACGGCCTAAATATTATATTATTATTATTTTATTTGAGGACAAAAAAAATCGGTTGTCACATTAGTTTATTTTGCTGGGCGACATTGCTGAATTCTAGTGTGTATATTAACATTCATATTTATATTTCTTTGTTCAAGTACAGTTAATTGCTTAATGCTTAAGTCCTTAAAATGGTTAGCATTAATAAATAAAATGAAATTATTGAACGACACCTTTTGCGATATACAGGTTGAAATAAAACGTAGTCTGTTCTTTCGGCAGAACCAAAACAACCCTAAAAATGTGCGTTGTGTAGGCTTTTGCATTTCTATAGGAGGATAAAGCTATAAATAAAATTGTTTCTCATTTTATATAGAAAAATTGCTGTTCTCCAAATATTAGCAACCTACATTTTGGATGTAACAGAATAATACAAATTATTGTTTTCTACAACAAATGTTTAACTATTATAAATATTTATTTTTAAAACTTTAAATAACTATTTTTGCAATCAAAGCAGATTCTTTAAAAAAAATGGTAGTGTCGAAACAACATTCATCATTCTGTATTTTCATAACAAAAGTTTTCCAGATCTTTGTTGAAATTATTTTTATTCTCTTTTATTGGTTTTTAAATACTAAAATATTCTTTTAAAACTGGCATTTATATTCACGTGTTCTTCACATATGGCTTACATTATCGACCATTTTTTTGTTACAGTATTGAAATAAGAGAGAAGTTAATTTTCCTTATTTAGACATTATTGTTTTAAACAGGGTGTTAAGAATAAAGCATGACTTTCACATTTATAATAATTCTCAGAAAATAAGTTAATGAAATCATATTCCATCATATTTAAAAAATTCAGTAAATATGACAGTACCCATTTTTAGATGTAATTAGGTCATTTAAAAATTAATATATATATTTAAGTGATAAAGAGTCATATATTGTTAAAATAAAAATAATGAAGCTTGAAATATCATTCACAAATTTTAAAAATAAAAAATACAATAGGCAAAGCAACTGATACACTGCATAGAAATTAAAGGAGATACAATTTTTATTTTTATAAAAAAGTAATGAAATCGTTTTAGCACCCTAATATGTAAGATTACTTTTTCAATTTATTGCATGATCTGCTAAATAGGTATCTATAATATTTCTTTTGCAATGGTTTTTCTATTTAATGCATGCCTCCAGTGGAATTTTTCTTGGTACCACTGGAAGGAGTGAGACTCTCACAGAGCAAGGTTAGACAGGCAGTCGATCGCCAAGTGTCTTAAGCCCGATCACAAGAGTCTTTAAGATCTATCAGAGAAAGAAGGTACCTACATAGCTGCTACTGAACCATTTCTTACTCATAAATCTTTGTAGCAGGTTGTTTTTACTAAAATGTTGATACTCACCAATATTGAGAAAATAATGTAGTATGACATACTTAGTTTCCACTTTTATGATACTAACGTTTCAATGTAGACAATTCCAAATTTTCAGAAGCTGTAAAGCCTAAGCGGTTGGGTTTATAATAAATCTGAGTGCACATTTTAATTTAAATTTTGTGTGCTCACATATTATGGTATTGCTTTAATGCACACTAGAATTTAAAAAATAATCAAAAAAAGCGTGTTGTAACATTGCGTTAAAAAGTCACCTGACATTGTGTCAGAGATTTGCCATTCCGGTTTAACTTCTGATATAAAGAAATAAGATAATTATGTTCTTAGTTTTATATTTTTTAGCTTGCTGGAGACTGGGGTAGACCTTTCGCCGGAACATCCAAAAAAGTAGATATTTTTCAGTGTCGTTCTTCGGGTACCTTCACAGTTAATCCAGAACTAAATACTACAGATTAAAATTTTAGGGTAATTTAGTATAATTTTTCTTCTGCATTTTGTGACGTAACGCCCAAAAATAATTATCTTCTTAAATCACGAATCCCTCACTACAAATTCATAATTAACCACATATTGGCTTCCATTTGGGATCTTTCATTGTAGGTGCTGTAAATGATTCACATAATGAAGATTTTGTTCCCTTACGAAAACCACGTTCTGAAAATAATGACATGGGATAAGGAGACAGACAGAAGAACTGCTTCAGATCTTCATCAGATTGTTTAGCAATGCAAAGTCTGGGAAATATTGTAAGAAGATCTAAAGTCAGGTTTTTTTTCCAATTTTTACCGTGTTGCTAGTGTTTGCGAGGGTGACTATCTTCTTCTTGGATTTGAATTTCACATCTTAAAAACTCTAGCCAACAATCCTTGCTAATCTATCTTTTCAATCATGTTCAGACAGGTGGCAGTTCACTTCCTTACCTTCAATTACGCCCAAAAATATGGATATTATTTATCGTTATCTCGTGTTGTTCAGGGCTGTCATAGTGTCACAGTATTTCTCTATTTCGTAGCAAATACTTTGCAGGTATATAATCCCAAGGGTCCTGTGGGTAAGCACACTCTCTGTGATCCCCCGACTTTTCTTCAGTCCTTCAGATGTTTTCAACATTTGCATGAGGGTCTGTTCTATGGTTTGATCAATCCATATGCTGGATCAGAATCAACCTATTATGTCTACATCGTATTCAAATGAATCTATACTTGATTATAATGCTAACATTTCTTGGAGAAATAAGTGAGCACATTTCCCATTAAAAAAGTATCCTGCAGAATGAAAATACGGCAGCATTTGCTCACCACAGGCAAGATGGAACTGTCCAGTTTCCCATTATTTTTGCTACGATGTACTGCTTCATTATAAACTGCTAGCTATACATAGTGCATCAAGATTTTTTTTACAAAAGTTTAAAGTTGGATATTTCAATTGAGAAACGCCATATCGAGATGTGGTGTTTGGTGTTTCTTTGACCGATCTGTTGGATATGTTCTTCATTTGCATGACTGCATGCGAATAAAAAATAGTACATAAAGGGCGTGAAATAAAACTTTTTAACTAAAACAGTTTGTTATCGCTTAAAATTCTCAAAACAATTTTTCATTTTTTTTGCTCCTGACCAAAATGATCTTTGATAAAATCTAAAAAAAAATAATTTGTAGAAATTTTTGATATTTTCGTTTGTTTGCAAAATTTTGACATATTAATACAAGTGGAGTGTAACAACCTATATACAAAACAAATCTTTATCACCTAATTTATAATGAGTAGTAATACCGTTATCATTAGTATTAAGAAGATTGGATACAGGGTGTGACAAAAGTTAGTTAGAGTTTAGCAAACACTAACTTAATGTATTCTACAGATTTTACCTTAGATAGATTAGACCTAAGATAATTTTGATATACCAGGTGGGATGAAACTTTCGTGAACTATGGACTTTTTTGACGAAACGGTATTTTCATTTTTCCTCCAGCCATTTTGTTTGTCTTGATATAGGATTTTTAATTCCAAAAATGTTATACAGAGTGTTATTTGATTGATGGCTAAAAATACAGAGCGAAAATTTTCATTTTGGGGCTAGAAATTCATGTAAACCTGTTTCCGCGAACCTTTGTTTTCGAAATTAACTTTTATTTTTTTTTCATAGACTTGTTACATTTCTTGAGATAAATCATTCAGATTTGAAACACCGTATGCTGTGAGCAATGCCTTCGAAATGGTTATAATACACTTTTTCCCAGTTGGCGACTACTTACCCCCTCGAATTTTTTACTGCAACGCCACTGGTCATTTCTAGAACAAATTTAAATTTCTTTTTCTGTAACTTTTTGGTCTATCAGATTTTTTCGATATTTGGTACCGTTTAGAACTTATTAAACAAAATGTCCGTTTTGGCCATCCAGCCTATGAGGACAAATCACATACAAATATTACATACAGATTCTATATTTATTCCAAATTTATTGCAGAAAGAAAAACAAAACAGGAAACAAAATTAATTTTGTTTTATATCCGCTTAAAGTTAAAATCGAGCCAGTTTTATTACATTGTATATATTCACTCAACGAATTTATTGCGTCCCGGAAAAATGGCCTAGATATCTCATTATTGCAATTCTCGTTTAATTCTGCTACTATTTTTCGCCCCATTAAAACGGCGAATTGGATTTTTGTCGAGATTGAAGAAAGAACGAAATAAACAAATTAAATCCCGTAAATGTCAAATACCAGAATTAAAATTAATTGTGTGTAGGTTATTTGATTTCGAAATTCGAGGCAAATGCTTAGTTATATAAGCCTAGTCGATCAGGAGTACAGAGAGATGTAATAAAGTAGATAAATATTATAGACAATGTCTTAAAAGGGCCCAACTGCGATATAAATATTTCCAGTTTCTATATAGCGTTTCTTAGAATACTCAGTTAACTTATTGTTGCTTTCTACTTTCTGTTATGCCAAACAGTAGCGGCTCATCCATTAGGTCCCCAATAAATATTTCCAAACAGAAAATAATAAATAATTTATATGTTTTTAATTTCTTTTAAATTTGAAAATTAGTTGTATTATTCTAAGTGTTGAATATTCATGTTGATTTCGCGGTAGTCGCACTATCGATGCCTCGCACAGCGATCTCCGAAGTTTTCGTTTCGTTGAACCCGTTGAAGGCTGGTGGCCCGCGATGTCCTCGTGGTTATAAACGGATGCGAATTTTTCCCGAGTATTCCCGATAGAATTCCTATAGGGGAGGATAGATAATATACCGCTTACGTTAGCAAATTTTGGGTCAACAGCCGGGCCGAGAAAATTTAAACATTTTGGTCAGTTGATGCCTGTAATGTAAATCGTGTGATTGTGGTTACGATTGCTAATTTTTATAGAATTTATTTTATCTTCAAGACTTGTTGATTTTGTGGTTTCAATTAATTGAAAAAATTAATGTTTTAAATAATCGTAGCCACAGTGGTTTAGAATCTTAGGACTTCAAAAGTCGCAAGTGAGCTGAACTTTGAGAAATGTCTCGAATTTAAGGCCAGATGTCGACCTTTGCCCGAACTTAAAATTCGACACAAAAGTAAAGAGAAAAAAAAGTAAATTGTTATTTTAGTTAAAATATGTACAATTTATGTGACTGGATATGTGATTGCGAAGGGATAAGGGCAGTTTATTGTTTCGTGTTTTTTTTTCAGATGACTCTGTATCTATATGTATGTATGTATGTATGTATGTATGTATGTATGTATGTATGTATGTATGTATGTATGTATGTATGTATGTATGTATGTATGTATGTATGTATGTATGTATGTATGCATGTATGTATATATACAGGATTATTCACGCAACACGTTCATGAAAAGTTTTTGATGATGCCATTTAGATAAAAAATTTCAAATTTTGGGATTAAGGTAAGGTCAAGGGGTACTTCTTTTTTGAAATATTTTCAACTTCCTGTCACTGTTGGTTTAACCGGAAGTTGGCATTAACTTGCTTATTTTAAATGGAACACCCTATATTTTATGATATTTTTGGATTCTACGGAGAATTTTAATGCTATTTTATGTAGCATGTCCTATACCTAGGTTTAAGCGTTCTTAAGAGACTTGACCTTGAACCAAAAATGAGCCTTCGGGGTACAAAATTTTAAAATCTCATATTTTTGTAAGTTTTGAAGATATAATCTTCATAGTTTGCAGACGATCGGTAAATAATCTTAGGTTTCTATTTTTTTTTATTGAATTTGTCTATTTTTATACAGGGTGTTCTAAATTCAGCGGCAAACATTCACATTTTCAAAGCCGCTAAAGTCCGTTTCTTTAAATGGCACACCCTATAACTTTATGCACTATCAAATGTAGAATTTAATTTTCTATCGAACTGTATTAAGGTTCCCTATACCTATTCGTAACCATTTTCGAAATAATCAGGTTTTTATTAAACTATCATATGTATTTGCTAAATGCTTACACCTTCCCGTAGTAAGCCATGGAAAAACAGTTGTTGTGCTTTTCTATTCAACATGACAGCTGATTTGAAACTTTTAAATTAAAATAAAATAACACTCAAAAGCTGATATTCTCAATTTATTTTATATTCGCGGAGAATGTTACAAAATATTTGAGAGAACGTGCCATGTTTTTAATGAAAAACATCCTCATTTATCGCCAATGAACAAGAGAAAATTGAAGAGGATTGAAACGAAATTTTTTCGTTTCGGAAAAGTTAAAGTTATAAAAATTGTAATAAATTGTTTACATTATTTCTAACCATGTCTACTAAGTTCGAGACTGTTCTAAACTTGTTTTAGTGAACTTAAAAATTATAGCAATCTAACAATCAACAATAAATAAATGAAATAATAAAATTGAATTAGAACAAATGTTAATTCTTCTTTTTTGTTGCTGTGGCCCGTTGAATTTGTCTGTTTTCTAATTCGGCAAAAGCTGTTCGTATCCTGTCCAGTAAATCCTGTTGGTTATTTACTGGGGAAGCATAGACTTTACCTTTGATAAATCCCCATAAATAAAAGTCTAGGGGTGTTAAATCAGGCGATCGCGGGGGCCATCTCCAAGGGCCATTGGGACAAATCCAGCGATCTTCAAAAATTTGAGATAATTGGAGATAAACTGCAGCGGAATTATGTGCTGGTGCCCCATCTAATTGATACCAATAATTTTGCAGCTCACCAATAGGCATTTCTTCTATAAATTCAGAAATCGTCCCTCGTAGAATTTAATACTATACCGAAAACATTGAAGCTAAACGTCTCTTGAGAACGCGTTTCGCGTAAAGCGTGCGGATTTTCTGCTGCTCAGAAATGTTCGTTTCTTCTATTTGTTATTCCCTCTCTAGGAAATTTCGCTTCATCAGTCCAAAATATTTTTGAAAGGAATTGAGATTCCTCTTGAATTTTCAAAAACATGAATTCGCAAAATTCTACTCGTCGGACGTCATTACCAGGTTTCAAGGCTTGCACGTTTTGCAAGGAATAAGGGTGCATATGATGTTCGCTCAAGATTCTTTGGACAGATGAAGAAGAAAATTTCCAAATCGTTTTCTGACAAATAGACATTAGACAAATTCAATAAAAAAACTAGAAACCTAAGATTATTTACCGATCGTCTGCAAAATTTGAAGATTATATCTTCAAAACTTACAAAAATATGAGATTTTAAAATTTGGTACTCCGAAGGCTCATTTTCGGTTCAAGATCAAATATCTTAAGAATGCTTGAACCTAGGTATAGGACATGCTACATAAAATAGCAGTAAAATTCTCTGTAGAATCCAAAAATATCATAAAATACAGGGTGTTCCATTTAATATAATATAAGCAAGTTAATACCAACTTTCGGTTAAACCGGAAGTGACAGAAAGTTAAAAATATTTCAAAAAAGTAGTAACCCTTGACCTTACCTTAATTCCAAAATTTGAAATTTTTATCTAAATGGCCTCATCAAAAACTTTTAATGAACGGGTTGCGTGAATAACCCTGTATATATATATATATATATATATATATATATATGTATGTATATATATATATATATATATATATATATATATATATATATATATATATATGTATATATATATATATATATATATATATATATATATATATATATATATATATATATATATATATATATATATATATATATATATATATATATATATATATATATATATATATATATATATATATATATATATATATATATATATATATATATATATATATATATATATATATATAATTGGAGTTCTTTTTTGGGTATAGGTTTATTTGCAAAATCAAACAGTGGGATTAACTTGACGTTTCGCCTATCATAGTAGGCTTTCTCAAAAATTGCTCATTCCTTTATTTTTTTTTTTTTTTTGGTATAATGGCTTTCTTTACCTATCTACAATTAATTTAAAAAACATTTAGTGGTCTAATTATAAAATGACATTTACAATTTTTCTAAAACTGTTTTAAAATTGTATACTATTAACAATAATTATTAAAAAATTAATAAAATAAGGTTTCATACCTCGAAAAATACATGTTATACTTGTTATATATATATATATATATATATATATATATATATATATATATATATATATATATATATATATATATATATATATATATATATATATATATATATATATATATATATATATATATATATATATATATATATATATATATATATATATATATGTTGATTTTTACTCCTTCACGGATGGAAAAATACAATGTGTTTTCATTCCGGGTGTACATCCGTTCACTACTGTCGTTCTGAAAAGAACAGTTTTGCTGACGTTTCGCCAAAATCACATTTGGCATTTTCGAAGCTTTCTTTCTCGCGTCCGAATAGAGACTCTCTCTATTCGACACAGTCTCTATTCGGACGCGAGAAAGAATATACTTGCTATATATATATATATATATATATATATATATATATTTAAATATATATATATATATATATATATATATATATATATATATATATATTTATATATATATATATATATATATATATATATATATATATATATATATATATATATATATATATATATATATATATATATATATATATATATATATATATATATATATATATATATATATATATATATATATATATATATATATATATATATATATATACATATATATATATATATATATATATATATATATATATATATTTTATACCCCCTTGAAAAGTTAACAATAAGCCACCGCTGATGCCAAATACCTTTCAACGTAATATAGTAAACTGGGATTACTCGCCAACGACGCGACGCCACAAAAATAAAAATACAAGAATTGTATAGGGTTACTAAAAAGTATATAAAATTCTATATATCCATGGGGAAGTAAATCAAAATATAAAACCATTGAAAACTATTTTATAGATGGCCTTCAAAACAGTAGGGGCGATATTATCCCCCATAAGTCCTAATATCTACGAATAAAATTTTATTGTATAAATTATGTGAATAGACATTAAATGATTGTTTTGTAATACCTGTATATTGTTATGATATATTTGATTTCAAAATGCGTCAAGATTAATTACCGATTTCATATAAATGGTAATATTTTCAATTGGTTATGTTTTTTATTACTTTATTGCTTCTATTAAATTACTAACAATATCGCTCAAAGGTAATGTAATGACTTTTATTTACGTGAGTGAAGAAGCTCTCAACCCACGCACTTTGCGTGAGTTAAGTGCTTCATTACCGCACTCCTTTTTATTACCGCACGTATTTTCACTCATTCATTCTTTTTTAATTTGAAATTTGTAATATAGAAAAAGAGAAGATTTTTATAAATTGTTTTATTAAAAACTACAAAACATGAAAAAATTATTTGTTCTAAATATTAATAGTACTTTCAAATAAATTCCTGACGAAGCATCCACGTTTGCTAAATTTGTATTGAATACATTGTTTTCATTATTTAAACTGTTTAATTTTTTTTCGGGTCTCGACTAAACTTTTTCTTGTTTCATCCAGAATTTTGGGTGCTATTTTTCATTTATTTTCTGCGGAAATTTGAATGTAGCTTTCTGGAAGGGTGTTAGATCGCCAGCCACCATAACGCTTTACTGTTAGAATTTCAGCTCCTGAATCTGCCAATCGGGACGTAGATGATCTTCGGAAGCAATGCCCCGTATATTTTTCTGGATGTTCAAGTTTGAGATTCAAAGCAATTCGTTTTGGCAAGGATCCGAAAATATTAATGCCAACCGTTTGCTTCATACACACACCATTTCGAAATTGGATGAAAAACCTACCATGCTCAATGTTACAACCATGTCTATCTCTTGAATATTTCCAGACGTTATATAAAATTCCCTGGCTATTTTCGTTTTCGTTGTGGGTAAAAAAAATGAAAACATCGCCCTTCATCCTTGGCATTATAGTTAGTAGATAACTCCCCGAAGTATACAATAAGTACCTTTTCATTCCCATACTTCTGCACATTCTTCTCTCTGCACAATTTTTAAAAGCTATTGAAAATATACTCATATTTTGGCCTGGATTTTTCGGGAAGCAATCCGTCAGTTGTCATTTGCCTTGGATGCTTCCTGCTTAATATCCGAAATAATGCTTCTTTTTGAATCACTCATTCTGACTAAAGAAATTAAAACTATCAATAAGATATTACTTAAATGGACATTGCCCGGGGTAACGCAGGATTAAACTGCAAACAGGTACAAGCTAATAAAAAGTTGTTTTATGTTTGCTTTAAACTTTTCGAAAAATTTGTTTAATAGAGATATATGTGTATTTTAACAGTCGTGCGTCAGACGTAGATAAAATGTTGTACAATACATGTGAGTTAACCTGTTACTGTTAACTACTGTTGTTAACTCACTTGTATCGTAAATATCTATTATATCATTCGGTGCCGTAATGTGTCATTTCAGGGAAAATAACTTATTAGAGTATGGAGTGCCGGAAATTTTCTTCCCGAAATGCACAAAAAAATCCGCCATGTAACAGCTAATACATTGTATTATTAATACAATATATATATAAATTACACCCCCTTATCCGTTATTTTTCTAAATATGCCGAACAACTTTTGCGTAAATGGGGTGTTAGTGGGAACTTCCGTACGGAATACGTTGTTTTCCAAATATGCCTAAAAAAAGAAATCGACAGGAGAGAGATTCGGGTCCATGCTGGCTTAAAAAAAAGATCCATATGTCCTTATCCAATGGTCGTGAAATATGATATGATAAATGATATATTCTAAAATGATTTGTTTTCGAGATACAGGAAATTAAAAGTGGTGACAAAACTTGGTATACGTTTATGTATGACTTGGTATATGTGTATGTATGACTTGAATCTAATAGTATGATGGTATTACAATGTTTTTCCTATTAACATAGCGCCAGTGGCGTTCAGCTGCTTATTTTTTAATTTTTTATTATGTTTTTCGATAACCTGACATATGCTAATTCAAATGTTATTTTACAGTTTTGTCGTAAAGAAAACCGTTTTCGAGAAAAAGCAAACAAACACTTTAAAGAAAAATCGGTAAATTTCTTTACCTGGAACTTTACTCGTTATGATTTTTTCCATTTGTTAGGAATAGTGAAGTGTGACCCAATTTGGTTCAGTACATAGTCACAGTATATATGTGTTACATATAATGTCTTTTCATTTTTATTTGTTCCATCATATTGGATTCCTCCAATATTTTACCATTTTCTTTCTACCTTTGCCACACTTGACTTTTGGGCATAATTTAAAATAAATTCAATAAGTAGTTTTTACATTGACACCTACCGCCATTTTGCTACGCCATGTTTAATTAGTATCAGGTTATCCCATTTTCACATCTAATTTTTCTGTAAAATTTAAAGTCAATTGAAAAAGATTTTTTTAGTTTGATTTTTTTAAAATTGCCCGTTATTATGTTTCGCCATCTCAAATTGGAAGCCATAGTTGTGGCACACAATTTGAAATCATTGTGTAGTTTTTTGTTTTTTGTTTTGTTCCACCATCTTGGATTCTTACCAAAATTTTACCAGTTGATTCCAACATAATACTTGATGTTTATGCAAAATGAAGCTTTCATAATAATTTTTTTAACATTTCACTAGGCCGCCATTTTGTTTTTGCCATACTCTATTTTAACCATAATATTACCAGATCATCCCCATATGACTTAATTTTTTATCAAAATTGGAAGTCAATCGGGTTAGTTTTTAAGCTTTATCGCGAACTGACAGACAGACCGACAGACTAGCCTACGGAATTGATGAGACATATTTTTTGTCATCTAGGGACGTAAAACGTAAAGATGTTTAAACATGAGAGGGTGATTTTTTTCACGATTAGATTTTATTTGGTTGCCATTTTGTTCCGCCATCTTGAATTAGTACCACAATTTTACTAGTTGACCCTTATACCACAATTAGCTATGGCGTACAAATTTAAATCAATCCATTAAGTAGTTTTTCAGGTTGAATTCTTAAATATTTTATTAAACCGCCATTTTGTTCTGCCATCCTGGATTCGTACCAAAATCTTACCAGTTGATTCCAACATAATACTTTTGTTGTTTTTGCAAAATTTCAGATAAATTGGATGAGTAGTTTTTTAATAATAACTTTTATAACATTTCACTAAGCTTCCATTTTGTTTCGCCATATTGGATTTTTACCAAAATCTTACCAGGTCATACCCATATGACCCTTAATTTTTGACCAAGATTTGAAATCAACCGGGTAAGTAGTCTTTAAGCTATGCCGCCAATTGACAGACAGAAAGACTCACAGGCGGGCCGACGGAGTTGATAAAACATTTTTTTTTGACATCTAGCGACGCTAAAACTAAAAATGTGTGAAAGTGAAAGGGTGACTTTTTCACGATTACAAACATTTTATTTGGTTGCCGTTTTGTTCGGTCATCTTGAATTATTACTATTATTTTACTAGTTGATTCCTATACCACAATTAGTTATGGCACACAATTTGAAATCAAACCATTAAGCATTTTTTTCTGGCTGAATTTTAAAACCTTTTATTAAGTCGCCATTTTGTTCCGCTATCTAGGATTCGTACCAAAATATTACCAGTTGATTCCAACATACTTGATGTTTTTGCAAAATTTGAGATACATTTTTTACGTTTTTAAGTTTTTTAATAATAATTTTTTAACATTTCACTAAACCGCCATATTGTTTCGCCATATTGGATTTTTACCAAAATGTTACCAGGCCCTTAATTTTTGGCCAAAATTTGAAGTCAATTGGGTAATTAGTTTTTTGCCTATGCCGCGAATAGACGGACAGACAGACCGGCGGAATTGAAAAAACATGTTTTTCGTCATCTAGGGACCCTGAAACGTGAAAATCTGAAAAAATCTCGGAGACTAATTTTTTCACGATTACAATACTTCCCTTTTACGAGGGTAACAAAAAAATTGCATTTTGTTCAACTGTAATTTTGACAATTTAAACTGTATTATCTCAAATAATAATGGCTGAGTTTACGAATACAGAGAAAGCAATATACATTACTGTTAGGGTCTCGAGGATAGAAATGTCACGAAATATTTACCATGAAAGGTTTTAGATAGAGTTTTGCCTGCGATAAAATGTTTACGCATCTAAACATTTTACTGAGTGAAACTGGTATATTTGAGCGAAACACTGATGTTCCAGGAAGAACAATTTTCTTGCTGTTAGAACGTTACGATTAGAAAATGAAGTTGCAGAAAATCCAACAAGTACCAAAAAAGTTAGAGCAGAATTAGATATATCCCATAAAACTATATGGAGTATCTTAAGGTATTATCATTTATATCCGTACCATAACCAGTGTGTCCACGCATTGTTATCCCAAGATTTTTCTCTAAGTTTAGAATTTTGTCAACGGGTACTTCAAATACTCGCCCGAGAAAGAAGATTTTTGAAGAAAACCCTTTCCATCGACAAAGCCTTTTCGGGAAATCCGATAATGAATATTTCCATAATAACCACTTGTGGTCCGAAGCAAACCCACATGCCATAGTAGAGTCTACATTCCAGCACCAATTTTCATTCAACATGTGAGCTGGAATTATTGGAGACCATCTTACTGGGCCATATTTCCTCTCTAAAAGGCTTAATGATCGGTCGTTCTTTCGGTAATTATTTCTCTCAGATTTTGAAGATTTTTTGCATATTGGTGGATTTTCGGGTTGTAATCTCGAATCTGAAGTTATTTTTTTTCGGCCACGATTCCTTTTTGAGTTATTCATCCTCAAAATTTATAAACATTCTGTACTCAATTTAATTTTTTTCTTTCTTCTTTTTAATGAAAACTCGCTGATTATTTATGAAACTACTACAAAAAACACTCAAAAAGAGCCGTACTTCATATTTTTTGGACTAATACATTTTTCTTCTTGTTGGCATCTTGACATCATAAAAAATTATCACAAAACTAACTTTAAAGAGAAATATTAATTGATACCAGTTCATTATAGACACTTTTGTTATATGCATAGGTAGATCGGTATCAGCAGTAGCGCGAACGAGCTAGGCGTATTGGTACCGGGTTAGCACCAGTTAAAGCCCAAAAAACGTGGTTGACAGCGAAGTGCATCTCTTGCAATATCAGCCTAGGCCGATGCCGAATGTTTCACTTACTTAATAATTAATTTGTATTACAGTGCCTATCAGCTAATGCTATTTGTATGAGTTAATATGTTCTTTCTTTAAAGTTGTAGTTTGATGGTGTTTCATGATGTCAGGATGCCAACATGAAGGAAAAGTTACTAGTCCAAAAAATATGATGTATGGTTGTTTTTGAGAGTTCCCAATGTCTTAATTTTTTTAGATAAAATAAGACATGAAAATCATCAGTTTAGTTACGTCTGTTATAATTGTTTGTAGTTTTGTATAAAACCAAAACTAGTCAATTTTTATAAAAAAGAAGAACGAAAAAGCGTTAGATTGTCTATGAATTTTGGGGATGAATAACTTAAAAACGAAAAGTGGCCGAAAAAATTGACTGCAGATTCGTGATCCGGACCCCACTTATATACAAAAAAAAAATCATCAAAATCGGCCATGGCGTAGTAAATAATAACCGTACTTTCCTTATTTCTTTCTCCAGACCGAATTGCCAGTATTAT
The DNA here is from genome assembly GCA_030620095.1 of Kuschelorhynchus macadamiae. Classification (NCBI taxonomy): domain Eukaryota; kingdom Metazoa; phylum Arthropoda; class Insecta; order Coleoptera; family Curculionidae; genus Kuschelorhynchus; species Kuschelorhynchus macadamiae. Next base: position 521,849 of record JAUTXW010004054.1, on the reverse strand, counting down.
TACAAGATGTATCAACTAATTTAAGGCGCCAGCACACTTCAGCACTGTAGTAATGCCATACTTAAATATGAATTTTCTCTATCGGTGCATGGGCCGAAGAGGAAATGAAGACCCAGCAGTGCAAGCATGGCTTCCGCGTTCGCGGGAATCCCTTGGACTATTTTCCCTTTTGCGTTCCATATTTGACCTTATTTAATATAAATAAATTATGTTATTCTGAAGTGTTTGTATTCTGTACACTACCAACATCTGCTAATCAAATACTGCAATATTTATTTTTTTTACGCCAATTATAAGTTATCATTCCAATGGTGGTAGGAGATAATCTACTACTGTGCCCCAAATAGTAGATTCATTTGATTTTTGCTAGTGAAATTTTAGCCATAATTTTATACACCCGTAGACGAAGCTTAAATTTAGATCAGGTCTAACTTGACAGTTATAGATTTAAGATGACATATGCCACGATTAAACAAATAATTTTTGTAAATGTCAAAACTACAAATTGACAGTGACTGGTGAGCTAACAATTTCAGTTGTCATGGTAATTAGATCTGGTCTAACTTTTAAACCTTTTTAGTGAATACGGGGCTTAGTGTTTATATAATTTTCGATTGTACATTTTTACCACAATATGCAAAGGTAGAGTTGACTATATAGCTTTACTCCACCCTTTAGTGAAAGATCGCTCATCGAGTTGACCAATATTAGAAATAACAAAGGGCTTAATATTGAGCCTTGAATAGTCCCACGTTCAATTATCTCCAAAGCACTATTGATATTATTATCATCAAAAAGCTATTTTCTCCTTGTCAGCTAATTTTTAAACCAGCGAAATGGGATTTATCTGACTCTAATTGCCTATAATTTTAATAGCAAGTTCAAAGAGACCGAGGATCAAATATCCTCTTTAATAATGAGAAATTATATTGACATTATCTGCTAGGATAAAAGTTATTCTTTCACTGGTTGTTATTTTTTTAGCTTTTTCTCTTTCCATCATTTTTTTATTAAATTTCTAGACTATATGTGCCTATATCTCTTTTTGTATTTCTGCACTGGTTATTACCATTACTAATACCATTGCTACAACAATAATTTGTCTAATGTGTACTACAGGATATCGCTATTTTCTGATATGTGAAATCTATTTTTTCTATCTATGTTTTATGTACTGAATGTACTAAAAAGGGACAGCTAGATGAATAGCCATGCTAGATCTCGCCGTTCTTTAGTTATAACTTTTTTAAATATTTTGCTAAAAGAAACTAACATAAAATTATATTATTATTCTTATTATTACTTATTATTTGCAAAATGAGTTACTTGTATTCAGGAATATCTATAATCTATGTGTTACACTCATTCCCAGTATGTCTGAAACACCCATGGTTTTATGGCTTCTCACTGTAAACACTTCTAAATAAGAGTTTACTAAGCTAATTGCTAAATCGTCCAGTTCTTTTCTAATTAGCGGCTACAGTAATTAATCTATCTAAAGGCAACAAGTTTAAGTCTTTTGTTTCAAAGGTTTCAACGAGATATTTTTTATGCCTGGGAGACCATAAAGACCTCAGTCGGAAACTGAAATGTTAAATAAAAAAAACTTTCCCGTTTGCAGGAATCAAAACTAAAATGAGAAAACAGGTACACAGTTAAATAAAACTTGAATTTAATTACCTGCAATTGGGTTTGTTTTACCGTCGTAATAGATAAAGGCTGGTATTCATTAAAATATTTTAATAATAAATTCTTGACTTTATAAAAAAGTTTTAGATTAGTAAATATGCTATCTTATTTTTTCTCGGTCGGTTCTAATAGTCTAGTTTTCCCTTTTACTATAAATATTTCAATCACTTACTCTATGTTCATAATAGAAGTATAAAAATTGAAAACTACTCACCTGATATATTATCCGATTAATTAGAAGAACATTTTGGTTCCCTTCCCTTTAATGTTCGAGGTTAACTTCAGCTACAGATTTAATGGTAATTTAAAAATTTGTGGGACGTACAATATAAACTATATATATATATATATATATATATATATATATATATATATATATATATATATATATATATATATATATATTCTGGTAAACATGTGAGTTCTATAAAATTTAAATTTCCAAGTCAGGTTTTAAACCTTTGATTGATTGCATTTTTGCAGATGTTTAAAGATCCGACAGAATAAAGGCTAATAGGTGTTAATATATTTTACTTAATTTTCTGGAGTTAAAAACTGATTATACATTTTTATAGTAATTTCTATTGCAATGTTTCGTCTTCGAGGCCTCCTCATCATTTCAATTTTTTTTTACTTCCCCCGTCAAAGGGAAGCAGGTTTTGTAATCATGAAAAAATCACTTTCCCAGGTTTTTACAGATCTTTGCGTTTTAGGGTCTCTAGATACGAAAAAAAACATATTTTCTCAATTTGGTCGGTTCGTCTATCTGTCGATATGTCTATGAGTTCGCGGCATAATTAAAAAACTATTTAGCCGGCTGACTTCAAATTTTGGTCAAAAATTAAGGGTCATATGGGAATGGCCTGGTAAGATTTTGGTAAAAATCCAATATGGCGAAACAAAATGGCGGCTTTATAAAATAGTTAAAAAATTAACTTGGAAAAAGTAAATTGATTTTAACTTTAGTGCAAGATTCAAGTAATATATATAGATGAACTAGTAAAAAATTGTGGGACAAATTCAAGATGTATTCTCCAGAAAATGGCATGTCTTTCTTATTTTTACAAGCTTATATTTAATTTATTTTCTTCGTATGTCTGCTTTTGCGGTTCGTATGTTTGTCTTTCCGTTACAAAATTTCTAATCCAATTTTCAAGCACTTGCTAGCATGCGGTTGAACTAACATTCGCCATACCTATGTAACTTCGGTGTAAAAAATCGAGAATATTTGATACAGGTGCGTAAAAAATAATTCTTTTTTAAAACAAGCCTTTATTTGTAAACTATTGAACCAAAAGTAAAAAATAATAATGTGTCCACAAACACAGAACTTTAAAAAATTTGAATATTTTCTTAAAAGCTTGAGCTTGCCACTTGAAATAAAGCCTCAAGCGTTTAAGAAGATATTCAAAGATTTTTGTATATATATTTAACTTCAAACACTAAATATTATTTTATGCTTTCTAGTTCAATTCCTTAAAAATAAAAGCTTGTTTTTAAAAAGATTTTTTAATTTATATAAAAACATCTTTCCTACAATCCGACATTTATCTTTTATACTGTAAAACGCTTATATACCGGGTAACAACTACTGACTAGCCTGTCATTTAAAGTTACATATGATACATTTTTTTTTACTTGGCCCCAATTAAGGCTTTAACAGTTAGTTAGCTGCATTCTAAAAATTGAAAATGAATAGTTAAGCTATAATAGCAATGTTAAACTAAATAGATAGTTATTGCTGTATTAATATACTTTTGGGAATGTAACTGACTATTTATTTAATCGCTAATATCACAGGGAGTTTTAAAAAATATCAAAAAAATTTGCCCAATATTTAAATCTAGCATGTGCTATTCAGAACCCTATTAAGTAGTAATTCAGTAACACTAGATTTTTATCCTGTTTCAAAATAGTAATATTCCGGTCAAAATCTCACACTTCTGTTTAAACAGGATTTAGATATTATGAAAAGTTAAAATTGAGAAGTGCAGGGCTCTATCAAAATGACAAACACAAACCAAAACACTAGAATTTAGATATACTGAATTTGTAAACATTTATTTGTTTTATTTTGAAACTAAATAATTTATGATAGATTTTTGTCGCAATTTGATATTTTCAAGCAGCTGAGGGTATGATGGTATGATACATTTTATTATTAAATTTCAAAGTTTCAAATTTATACAGAGCATGCGATTTAAAAAAGGAGCTAATATTTTTATGAAGATACTCATTTGACCTAAACCACGTTGATCTTAAAGAAATCGATTTTTCAGTTACTCTGCGCGCAAAAGTTAGAAAACTGTGTAGTGCTAAGGTCATTAAAGATAATTTACAGTCTATTTGGGCATAATATTTTTGTTGACAGTCAATCAAAGTTGTTTTATATAAAACAAAATAAAATTATAAAAGACCGACTTCAAAAAAACAACACTAAATACTAAAAAATGATATGGAAATTTGAGTTTATGACACCGGCGTCCAACTAGGACTTAATTAGAAAGTATCGCATTAAAGTTTTTATAAGTTTGACGCCGACTTTATTTTCAGTTTTCTTTCTAAAAATACTTTGAACAAAAAAAAACTGAAAGAATCTAAATTATTAAATTTATGATCACCATAGAAGTACCCTCTAACAAAAAATCAGCACAAAATAGAATCAGAAAAACAACTACTCTGCAGGCTTCTACGCCCGGCATTGTATTACACTGTTGATTCCTGACTCTGTCTATGGCGGCTTGATGGGCTCTAAAAAGAACGAAATTGCTATCGTCTTTCGATTAAAATGGATCTTTATACCTTAGGAGTTGCAGATCCTGGCACAGTCAGGGATCATGGTGTCCTTGTTATGACGTTGATGTAAGTGGAATAAAAATATAATAGCATTATTGATACGAAAAGTATGCATCCACCGTGAAATATAATGCCGGTCGTCGCATTAGCCATCGGTGTAGTTCCAACCGGTGCCTTTGCCCTACGCGGGTCTAGCTACTCAATGGAGACCTGATGAGCCTTAAAGAAGCGAAATCGTGATCGTCGTTTGACTAAAATGGATCATTGTGCCTGCGGAGTTGCAGGACACGATCCAGGCAAGGACCATGGTGTCCCTGTTACGACGTTGTTCTACGTGGAATAGAAATATATTAATATGTGAAGTGAGCGTTTAGGTAAAACGTAACTCGTAAAGCTGAAATTTTAAAAATGCAAATAAATTCAACAAGCTTTAAGGCATTTGTGTCACGATAGATATTAATAACTTAGTTACAAACAAAACTTCAGTTCTAATGATTTTTTTTTGAACACGGCTGCAAGCTTCGTTAAAATTATTATTGTAGAGCGCAAAAGTATTAAAAGCGAACAATGGATCTAATTCTATACTCCCATTTGGAACAAAGAGAACAGAGGAGATTTTAATTAGAGCGGTATGCTGATAATCTAGTTTTTATTTACAAAGTCTGGTATTAATTAATCATATCATAGGAACGCAAAAAGAAAATTCACTTTTAAGGGTGTCCGTTTGCCGCTGAATGAATTTTCGTTTGATGCGGAATGCTTATCGAAATTAGTAAGTATTATATTATTTCCTTTGAATAGGTTTTCCAATGCCAAAATAGGTTAATTTGATTAGCTAGTCGTAAAGAGTTGAAAGAATAGGTAGAACACACTTTTAGCTTCAGTATTTTTAAGTCATTTTCTTGTAAAGTTGTTACATAAATTATTATGATCCTTCAACATGAGTAATTCTTAAATTTTGTTCGTATAGCTTCAAAATAAAATATAAAATTTTAAGAAACAGCTAAAAATTTGTTTTTTTCTTATTTCTAAAAGAAATGCAAGAGCATCTTGTTACCGTTTTTTTGTATTTTATATGTCATTAAATACATACCAAAATTATTTCAGTTTGTTTAGATAATACTTGCGTACCTACTTGGAACACGATATGATTGTTATTGTCCGACACTCTCATTTTGTCACAATTTAATTTCGCAGACAACGTTTATGGTCCTTTCCTTGATTTACAGGCTAAAAATCGGGTTCAAAAGGTACAAAATTCATGCATACGTTTTATTTATGGTATTAGACGAAGACAGAGGGTTTCACATAAACTGCCCGAATTGGGCTGGCTTAACATGCAACATCGTCGTATCTTACACTCTATCTGCTTTTTTTACAAAATTTTAAAATTTCACCGTCCTCCATATCTCCTCGATAAACTTCAATACCGTACGGATGTGCATAATTTAAATTTACGCCGACAGTATCTGCTATCAGTACCCTTACACAACAAAGAACAGTTTAAAAAAAGTTATTCTTATCAAATTGCTAACTTAATCAACAAATATAAAATAACCAGTACGTCACTGTCAGTTGCATCCTTTAAAAAATCAATGAAAAATAAATTGCTCGACCAACAACTACAATAACAGCGGACCTCGTTAAACAAAAAACTAGTATTTATTTTCTCGTACATCCCCTCTCTACTTTGCATATGTCTAAAATAATTCTCTGATTTTCTGTCTCGTGCCTCAGTAGCATAGCGCTATTAACTTGGACGCGTACTTTCGTATGTATATATATATTTTTTTTGTTTAATCACCCTGCACCACTCTTTTTTAGAAAAACTTCAAACTAACTTTCTTTATCAAAGTTAATAATATTTTTTTTATAATTATTTAATAGGCTTCAACAGCCCCTTCGCTTGTGAAGGAAGCTGATAAGTGGCCTTTTATTCCTATTGTAGATGTCTATGTTTATTTTTTTTTTAATTTGTTATTTTCTTTTGGAATAATAAACGTGTTTATTATTATTATTATTTTAAAAAATTCCAAAGAAAACTATAGTTTCGAAACTTTGTAAGAATTTTTGTGACAAAAATGAGCAAAAGTGCATCATTTTTATTATAACAATTCACAATAACAACAAAATCGTTTGGTGCCGGCGCATTAGCAGACGTTTTTTGGTCGGGACTGTTGCGAAAATGATAAATGATATTATTGCATTTTCACATTGCGGAATTTTTTTATTTTCTTTGTTGGCTCGAAAAAGTATAAAAACTAGCGAAGGAACTGCGCAAAGTTGTTGGTACCTTATGTCCAATTCACACGTCATAGAATTCATTAACTTCTGCAAATTAAAATCAAACAGTTAGCACCAGGTTCTTTTTTGTACTTATAATGAATGTCACAATATTCAAAAAGAATATTTATACGGTTTAGGAAGGTCGGCCAAGAAATCTCTTTAAACCAGTGGTGTTCCGTCGTTCTTTAAATAATATGGCACTCCTTTTTGACTATACGCACTTCAGATAATTAAAAAATGTAACTATGCTTAATGAACCTTTATCTATATTTGTCTGTTTTCTTTCGTGTACCGCACTTCTATATCTCTTTTGTGTTGCAAAAACGGCGAACTTTCGAATTTTAAAATGATTTAATTTTGATTTTTCTTGATCGATTAAATATATTTTTTCTTGAGTTCTGTCATTAACGGTTCCCGGGCTACTGCCTACGTCTACTATTATTGGACCGCCCAGTATAGTGATATACGATTTACAAGTCCAGATTTTACAAGAGCAACCAGCATCAGATCCAGTGAACGAGATTTATCAAAATTTTAATTTATGCAGTTCGACTTAGGGCTACTCGGGTATGCCAAAAGTGGTCGTCTGTCTCCTTTTGTCATATTACTTTATACAGGGGCCGTCATTGTGAAGTACTATATAGGGCGTTTCCTAATTGCGTGCTGATGTTAAAGGGGGGTGTTGTTATGTCCTAAAAGTCTTAATTTTGAGATACAAGATGGTAAAGTTTAAAAAGAAAACATTTTTTTTTCATCCCAATTCTGATGCTATTGTAAATAACCGCATTAAATTTGATTATACGTCTTCTATGCATCAAGGAGCATACGGATTTACCCAGGTTAATTACGCCACTGGTGGAAATTTCAAAAATTGATTGTTAATAAAAAATGCACTTTTATGCATAAAAGACGTGTATCAAATTTCACACAGTTATTTATCTATAATAACATCAGATTTAGGATTAAAAAAAAATTTTTTTTAAAACCCCGTATCTGCAAATTAGAACTTTTAGGTTCATATTAAACCTTTGTCTTAAAAAGGTCTAAGAATCACCCCCCTTTAACATTAGCACGCAATTAGGGCACGCCCTGTATAGTAGTTCACATTGACGCCCTCTGTACAAAGTAAAATGACAGACGGAGACAAACGGTCACTTTTGATAAATCTTTTTCACTGGAATCAGTGCTGGCTACCCTACTATAACTACATTGATGTGTTAATTTTGGAAAAATATGAGTTCTGTAGTTTTTCAAATATTTATTGCAATATTAGATATTTTTGACACCCGGTATTGAACAGAAAATTAATTATTTTGAAGCATTTTATTGACAGCTACTTTATGAACCATTTTACAAAATATATGAAAACAAAAAACTAAGCCATTTTTGAGGTTGACGGTTGTGATTCTAATGGTTCGATTCCTTCTAAGTCGTTGTCTTCCTCTGAAAATGATGAGGTTTTGTCGTCACTACTTGAAGATCCCAGTGTGATAACTAAATCAGCAATAACCGCTTCAATTTTGTTATCTACTTCCCAGTATTTATCTTTAATAGAACGAACATGTTCAACATACGATTTCCAATTTTCAGCCGATATTGAGTCAATCGCTTCTAATGTTATTTTATTTAAATCTAAAAATTGAAAGATCACCGGTGTTGAGCTCTCGAATATATTTTTCTACTCCTGCCCATGCAAGTTCAATAGGGTTAAGGTCGCACATGTATGACTGATTTGGAAGGAATGTTAGGTAGAAGCTTCTCGAGCAACCACTTTTCAAAATTATCTCTATTCATCTGTCCATGATAGTCTCCAGTTGTTAGTCCCGAGCGAAAAACTAAAGCAGCACCTGGAACAAATCCAACTTCTGAACCATTCATGCGAACTATAATAAAGCGACTACTAGAACGGATTCCCTGAACAACACCTGTAACACTTTCACTTTGCCAGCATTTGTTCACTGTCATATCATTATCTACCCAGATTTCGTCTAGATACACAAAATTGCGTCCTTCTTGCCTATATTGCCTTACAGTTGATAGATATTTCACCCGCCAGTGAAAAATATTTGGTCTCTCAATGAGCAATTTTCGTTTATTTTGGCACTTGCGCCCCACAAAACTATTTGATCGTAAAAGCCGATTTAAGGTTTTATACCCATACAAAAAATCTATTTTGTTCTTTACATCACGAAGTAGGAGTTTGCAGATCGGAACCTTCTTCAAGTTTATATAAAAATCCTCTATTGTTCGTCGAATTACTTGAAAATCGCCATCGTCAATTATATCTTTGTATGATAATCGGGACCTTTTTTTACCAGGAGATTTTAAAGGTGAAGTAGAACGTGAGCGATCATTATGTTCTCTTTGAATTTTTCTTACACTAATTTCCGAAACACCAGTGTAAAATTCAGCGCATTCTGTTCGATTTTGAATTTGAATAGTCAAACTATTATTTTCAGGTTCTCTAGTACAGGCCTCTATCGCTCGCAATAACTTCACGTGCACCGCTTCGAATTGTTTTTCCTCTTTTGCGCGTCATCGTTACTTCGAAATAATAATTCAGATTCAACGCAATGCATTTATATAGAAATGAAAACAAATATTCGAAATGTATAGGCGCCACTGGAAATAGCTAGAACCTTCTAGCGGCAAGTGCATGGAGACTCTAGGCACATCACAATTACAAGTGGACCAGTGCCATATTTACTAAATCCTCGATTAATTTTCCGTATCGCTTAGCTGGCGCCCTTTATAGGTGTAGCGGCAAACTATTACAAAAAATAAAATAACATAAAATTTATTTGCGTACACAAATTTTACTTTTCCGCTTGCTTAAAACTATGAACCTTTATTTTAAGGACCGCGTTCTTTCGTGTCCCGCACTTTACACACGCAAGCCTTGGCCGTAGAAAGAAAAGATGCATTTTTGCAAGTACTTTACATTAAAATTCATATAGCTACAAAACATAAATTACTAATTACTGCAAAAGCTGTAAATAATCAAGGTTGGAAATTTTTTGCCGTACTTCCTAATATGTCATATCGACAAAAAAAGAACCTTTTGTTTTGAAACATATAAAAGATGTAAGCTAGTTTAGCTTAAGCTAAATCTTAATAGAGCCATGGTAACAAATTATATAAAGAGGGTGTTTAGAAAGTAAACTAAAAGGTTTTAGAGGATAATTCTTTAGCTAATTCTAAGCAAGAAAGTTCATACGGAGTCATGTTCGAAGCGGCTTAGTTTTCAGGATACACCGTGTTGAGAGACGACAACTAGCGTCTGGTGTGGTTTTTTTTGTTAAGTTTGGCGCTAGTTGTACCAGTCTCTCAACTAGTTAGCCTGTACGATGAAAACCATAAATCAGAAACACGTGTCAACAGTTGGTCAATTTTCATTCTACTTTAGCGCCCATCACAAAAAAAAATTATATATATATATATATATATATAAATATATACCTATCTATAATATATTTGGTGATCTATAATTACAGATTACATAGAGATCAAAGTTTTGATTATATACTATAGAAAATTCAAAAAGTTATCCGCTAACAAATGGTCATATTTAGTTACCGAGACGAAATCGCCATTTAAAGAAAGAATCGGTGTTCCTCCATGAGCTGTCATATCATATCTAGCTATTGTGGAATCTCTCATTCAGTCAGTGCTCAGTAATAGCAACAAGTTGTACGATAGACAACTCGACAGTTTTGTTTCTTAGAGAAGCAATATTAATTAGAACCATACTAAGACCCGTAACAAAAGAAGGTTTTGAAGAATCTAGTTCCTCAAAATATGTCAAGTTATCTAAAAAAATTTTTCGGGGAATTATTGGAAAATTAGTTTTTGTGGCATTCTCTGGTCCTTTGAACATGGATCGTTCTCTCCGAAGTTACATAGGATCTGTAGGCAGCGGGGTCGGCTTTCACTTCTTCTGTACTGAATTCATAAGCATCATGGAAGTCGTAGTAAATTTTATGCAGGGTTTTATCATCTATAGCAATGCCTTCAGATGCCAAAAACAGCCTGGTGCTAGTATTTGTACATCCTTTAAAGTGAACTGTCGCAGATTGATCATGTAGAAGGTGAGATATAACTGGAAGATCTTAAAAATGACAGGCTCTCTTAGTCTTGACATGAGTAAACGTTATCAGAACTTTTTTCAGCCAACGTAAGCTTCACTGTTGGGGGAGTCATTGGATCAAAAGCGTGTTTTTGGACATGATGAGTCTTCTTGGAAAGAGCATACAAGTTGTCGCTCAAAAAGGTATTTGATTTGCAGGCAGCAATAGCCTCTTTGTCTGAAGTTATTATAATGCCATTTTAAGTAACTGGAGAGGAGTCATCCAGTGCGTTGCCGGAGTTCTAGTTAGTGTGCAATTTCGTAGTTGTGGTGTGAGGAGGGTGGTTTGCTGCAGATTTTTTAGAAGGATTGGATTCAGCTAAGCATTTTATTATAACGCCATGGGGCCATAGTTTGCTGCCTAAAAGCTTTTCAGCGGAGTTTCTTTATTGGGTCCCAATTTTAAAATCAATATTTGAGTTATGGTTGATACGGTGGTAGCAGCGGATAAACTCTGTAGAGCCCAACTTTTTCTTTACGTAGTGAAATATGCTGTTAGGTGTAAAGCCTGTAGGAAGATTTTTTACGATTACAGAGTGCCACCGTTGCGTATTATTACAAGCTAGTGTGTTAGAGCCTCTAATAATAATGGGAATATCCACTAGAGGAGAAAAGTTAATCAGTTTGTGTAGAGGCGATGAAGCAGGTAGTTTCAATAGTGTCTGTAGACAAAGATATGGTGAAAAGGTATGTCTTTCTGAAAGGCTTACACTTATTTTGGTTTTCCAATCTGGAGTATAACTCCCCTACCAAGTCTGTTACACTAGTTAGGTTACTTTTTATGTTATCAATATGTGCTTTTACTTCAACAAAAGAGGGGTCCTGTACTTGGATTTTTATCGCCTCTTCAGCATTGTTGAAAGTTAAAGACTTTAACAGCATATATGGCTTGTAAGTGGAAAACTCTTCTGACAGTTTATGGATATCGTCAACCTTTTTCTCCAAGAGGCACACTACATATATATATATATATATATATATATATATATATATATATATATATATATATATATATACATATATATATATATATATATATATATATATATATATATATATATATATATATATATATATATATATATATATATATATACGTATATATATATATATATATATATATATATATATATATATATATATATATATATATATATATATATATATATATATATATATATATATATATATATATATATATATATATATATATATATATATATATATATATATATATATATATATATATATATATATATATATATATATATATATATATATATATATATATATATATATATATATATATATATATATATATATATATATATATATATATATATATATATATATATATATATTTATATATATATTAATTTTCCGTACCGCTAGCTGGCGCACTTTATAGGTGAAGCGGCAAACTATTATAACAAATAAAATAACATAAAATTTATTTGCGTAAACAAATTTTACTTTTCCGCTTGCTTAAGACTATGAACCTTTATTTTAAGGACCGCCCGGATTTCTTTCGTGTCCCGCACTTTACACACGCATTTGCCGCTTCACCTATAAAGTGCGCCAGCTAAGCGGTACGGAAAATTAATATATATATATATATATATATATATATATATATATATATATATATATATATATATATATATATATATATATATATATATATATATATATATATATATATATATATATATATATATATATATATATATATATTATCACGACAACTTCACAATTAACTTTTAAAAAAATGAATTTATTTATAAAACACAAACTTTACTTTATTATAAAAATATTAAAACAATTAAATTAAAATTCAAATATCAAACTGACAACATTACTAGCTATTTCTATTACCAACTTAAAATTATATTCACAAGAGTATTTATATTATTATATTTGCAAGCATCAGCATTGTTCCCACGGTAAAGTGGGAGTGTTTCCTGCTGATGTTGCATCCTGCGAAATATCAGGTCTCGTCGCTATTGCGTAATGTCACCTCGTGTGACCGGCAATCAGGTCAATGTATTGTATGATATTGCATATAACAACTCCCCCTTTAAGTAAAAAGTTGGGGCGATGCGGCAACTTTTAGGTTTCGTTTTGGAGTTCCATTTCTTCTTCCATACATGAGTTTAAGTGCAGGCTCAGTCTTCTCCTGGGAAGAATACTAGTCAACCTCGTGTGTCTCCGGTTCAAAAGCTTTGGAGCTGGGGGGAGTCATCGTTAGGTGTGCTCATGGTGATCATCGGCAGCTTCTTGCGTCGACATTTGCACATGACGTAGGTGGAGACTAAGAGTGCGATAAACACTATCGTAGTTACTGTGAACCAGGGCAGGTGTTTGCTGATAAATGGCTGATTGATGATCTTGTCAAGTTCCTCGGAATATTGATCGAGTTAGGATGGCTGCGGTAAGTCACATTTTGATAGTTGTCGATGGTGCTTTGGGCATGCACTCTGGTACTTCCTACAAATGCGTTGCATGCATTCAGGTCGTAATTGTAGAAGTTGGAGATGCAAATTAACCAAAGGTTTTGATCAATTTCCTGAACCATGTATTCTCGTGCAAGAATCAGATTTGATTGGCAGGTTCTCGGTAGCTGGTGGCTTAATTGGTTTAAGAGTTGAGCCTCGCAGATGGAATCAGTGTCTATTGGGTGCGGAAGTACGTTGGAACAGATTTGAAACGTGAAACGTATAGCATCGAATCATCATGTCTAGCGACATATTTTTGCGTAGTAGAAATGACGTGATAAAGCCCTGTTCGATCATCTGATATGGGAATTGGATAAATATGGTATAAAGTGTAAGTTTCAGGTTCTACTAACGGAATTTTAAGAGCAAATATTATTTTAGATTCGGATTGATAAGCTTCTAATTAGATGATATCTATGTATTTAGCAATGCTATCGGAATAGACCGGTAGGGGTAAATTATTTTTATGAAGAGCTTGAGAGATTTGTCTTAGAGAGCTAATCAAATCTAGTGGTGTTACTATTGAACTATGTAATATTTTAAGGCGTGCAAATGTTATAGCATTATGTATGTCATTAAGATATTTTTCTATGAAAGCGTAACTTTCCATTAGTGATTCGCATAAATCTAAAACGTTTACCTTGGCTTGGTAGAAGGCAACAGTGTCACTGATGTCTAGAATTGCTTTTTGGATATTTTCTACGTTGTCGTTAAATGTCTCCTCGTCTATTTGTAGTTTTTGTAAAGTGGTGTTAAAGCTCTTAATAACCGATGTAGTTACGGATATTTGTTTTTTCATTAGGGTCTCAATGTGTAGTTCGTCGTGAGTAATTTTCTCAATACATTGGTTATAGTATTCGCCATCTGAGGCGTCCAGATTGCCTGTTAACGTTTTCCAAATTGTTCCTAAGCCATTAAGAAGTCCGCGTTTTGATCTGTGTTCGGCATAATTTTGGGTATCGGCTATTGTTTCTCTGTATTTGAGGTTTACCGAATCGGAGATTTGGCCTAGAAGACTAACATGAGTTTGGATTTCTCTTTTGAATGCGATCATTCGGGGTATTTCTGCAGATATAAACGTATTCAAAAGATTGTCTAAGATTTTATCATTTTTGACTATTGCGTTCTTTATGGGTTGAAGTTCTTTGTAGACACGAAGCGTCCATTTATTGTTAGAAATTTTAATGGTTCCTTCTTCATGGAGGAATATTCCTACAGTATTATTAATGGGTGTGATGGAGTATTGCGAAAGGGTGGCTACGATCAGCCAGGAGAATCTGAAAAGAAGAAGATCTATTCAGAATACGGCTTTAGCCTATCGAAATTAAATTTAGAAGTTTGATTTGTTTGGGGATTTAGGAGAGTGTAGTAATTTCAAAAGGTCCGTTGAAAAGGTTTTCTGCTTTCGTTCTTATTTGCGATTGTTTTACGTATACTTTATCTCCAATGTTATATTCATATGGGTTTTTTTCGAAACAGACTGATCGAATCTTATTTTAGCTTTTTTTATTTGGTTTTCTGTCTTTCGTCTTGCAAGTTTGTAAAGATAGTTCATTTTATTGTTCAGGTCCCGTACGTATTTTGATATTAGTTCTTTATGGTTGTACAGGTTTTCGGGTGGTCTACTAGATGTATGCCCTAATAGCAGTTCGTAGGGTGTAAATCCGTGTGTCTTGTTTTGCGTGTTATTGTAGCAGATGACGGCATATGGGAGGACGTTAAACGGATGTTTGTCTGGGTTCTCGGCGAGATTGGTTCTAATAATTTCGGAGAGTGTCGCGTGAAATCTTTCAACTGAGCCATTAGATTGTGGGTGGCTAACACTTGAAAAGGACATTTTTATATCGAAGAGGTAACAAAGGTCTTTTAGAAGGGAGTTATTGAACTCACGCCCATAGTAGCAATGGATCCTAAGGGTGTACCGTAGTGTTGAAAGAACACTAAAAGGGTGTTGACGACTGATTTCGCTGATTTTTCTGAAAGTGGATAGGCTTGAGTAAATTTTGTTAACTCGTCTCTTATTGTAAGAGCGTGGTTTCTAGTGGAATATTTGAAAATGTCTATATTTACTCTTTCGAATGGCGTCTTTGGTGTTTCTGTTATAACTAATGGTCTATTAAGATTTTTTCGGCAAAATTTTACCTTTTGGCAAGTTTCGCAACACTTTATTAGTTTCTCGACGTCTTTCACTAAATTAGGCCAGTTGTATTTTACTTTTATACGTCTAACGGTTTCGTTTATACCTCTGTGAAGGTTTAACTTTCCTCGATGGTAATGGTCTAGTATTTGTGGTCGTTCTTCTTCGTCTGGCGTTCGGATGAGATCTTGACATATTTTGAATTTTACATCTTTATCTGCTAAGATGTAAGATAGCATTTCTAAAATAGGCAGTTCCACATTATTTTCCACGCAATATACGCTTGATTCTTTAAAATCGTTTTTGGCTTTGAATAGGACGTAAAAGAGATGTTGGGCCACGATTTCGTGGTCGAAAGGTAGATGTATTATGTAGTATTTCCTATGTCTTATAGATTTACCGTTCACTATGTTGATTCTTGCGCCTTTAAAGTCGTAATTTTCTTCGAATATATCATTAATGATTTTGTGATGCATTTCTTGCAATTTGTCTTTCCAAAAGAAGGTGACTATTTCTTTGTTCGATTTATCTAGTAGTTGTATATTCGCAATCTCTACTTTGGATAGTCTATGAGGGATCTGCTTTTGAACAACTCTGCGAATCTGTTGTAATCTTCGTGTATTTTCTGATCCTCGTCTTCAGTATTATTTTCTGCTGTTTCGTCAGGTTCGGTTTCTTCGTCATTGGTCGCATAAACGTTTATCTTAGTTTGTAGTTTTGCGCATTCTTCAAAATAGTTTATCTTAAGTCTTGAGAGTGTATCTGCATTCTTGTTTATTTTACCAGGTTTGTATTCGATCTTATAATTGTAACCTTCGAGTGTTAAGCGCCATCTTGCTAGCCTACTCCCTGGATCTTTTATAGAAAAGAGCCATGTTAGCGGTCTGTGGTCTGTTATCAAGGCAAATTTCCTACCAAAGAGATATGGCCAGAAGTGCTTGACAGCCCAAACGATTGCTAGCGCTTCTCGTTCGATAGTAGAATATTTAGATTCGGCATTGCAAAGGGTTCGGGATGCATAAGCTATAGGAAGGTCTCTTCCTACTGGTCCTTGCGTGAGAACTGCGCCGATAGCGAATGCGCTGGCGTCGCGTCCTTGCGCAGGAATTCGCACTTGTCTGGCTGAATTTTTAGATTAGCCTTGCGAAGTCGTTTGAATATTTCCTTTAGCCGGTCCATATGGGTCTGAATGGTAGGCGAGTAGATGATTATATCAACCATATAAACCGTTCATTTTGAATGCCCAGCAGGATATTGTCCATGACGCGCTGGAAGGTGGACGGTGCATTCTTAAGCCCAAATGACATACGAACGAATTCGTAATGGCCATTCTCGACTGAAAAAGCGGTTTTGGGAATGTCGTCGGGGTGAATCTCAATCTGGTGAAATCCAGACGCCCGGTCGAGGGTGGTAAAGTATTGGCATTTGCCAAGTTGGTCAAGAAGATCTGAAATGTTAGGGAGTGGGTATTTATCATCTACAGAGAGCTCATTGAGCTTTCTATAGTCGATAACGACACGCCATTTCTGTTTTCCAGAAGCGTCAAGTTTTTTGGGAACGACCCAAACGGGAGGTGACCAAGGGGAGACCAATGGGCGTATTATGCCTTGATCTAACATGTTTCCAATTTGTTTTTTGACTTCTTTTTTGTGTACCTGTGGGTATCTAAAGGATTTCGTGTAAATGGTCCTAGCATTATTCGTTCCGATGGTATGCTTGATTTCATTAGTAAGGGTTAATTTATCACCTTCGACGTAAAATATGTCGGCGTATTCAAGGCAAAGCTGAGTGATTTCTTCTCGTTCCTCTTCGTTTAGATGTTCGGTTCTTAATTGGGTTTTTATAAATTGAATTCTATCAATCAAGGTTCCGTATTACAATATTCGCTAGTATTAAAATTAAAGATTGGCTCAAGGACTTGTAAAGGTTCTATTTGGAGGTCAGAGAAGTCGATGACTTTTGGGATGACATTGGAATTTATGACTGATGTTAAAAATTCGCCATTTTTGTCTATTTTAACGAGGGCATAAGACCGTCTAACTTTTTCTTTTTCTTGTGCGTATAGTATGGCATCGGTATCAGCAAGGTCGCATTTTGAAAATTTTTTCTGTACGTCCTTCTATCAAAATTTTTTTTCGGGAGTTTTTATTTTTTTCAGAGAAGTTCTCAAGTTTGTTGCCCGCTTTGTGTAAAGGTATTGTTTTGAAATTAGTTACAATTTGTTTAGATTTTAAATCAATTATACATTTATAGTGTTCTAAAAAGTCTAATCCAAGTATTCCGTCAAATTCTTTATCCAAACTATAAATAAAAACCTTATGGGGGTCACCTGCATTAAATGGTACAAGAGTGGATTCGGTTATTTGAAGTTTTTGATTTGTCATTCCCTGAATGGTTATATTTTCGGTGATCTTTGAGGAAAATTTTCGGCGGTTTTTTCTTTGAAAATGGTTATACCCCGCGTCAATTGGGAGTTTATATTTGTTTGATGCGTCGTTAATGAAGTACAGATTTTTTGAATTTATTGCCAGTAGGGGATTTAGAGAAAGCTCTGTTCTGTAAAATTCAAATTGGGGTTCGTGTCGTCTAGATTGAGAATCTGATCCTGGACTTTTTGTAATGGGTCTACAGATTGATTGGTGTTGTTCGGGGGATGGTTTTGGCTCGGGAGTCCCAGAAAATTTTGATAATTTTCGTTATCAGGGACTGGTTCGAAATTTTCGTAAAATCCTTGATTGTCTGCACTATATGCGCGGTAATCGGACTGTTCTGGGCTATAATCAAAGTAATGGTTATCATATGAATCATTTACATATTGGTCGGGGTCATATTCATGGGAATGAGAGTTATAGTTCATATGAAGGGTTCTATGTTGATTCGACTGAAAATTAGGGTTCCTTTGCATTCCTGAAGAGCGAAATTGAGCTAACTGATTTTGTTGGGAAGTAGCAAATGGTCTGGATTGGTTAAAGGGTTGATTTTGGGAAGGACCTGGGCTTTGGAAATTAGTATTATTTTGGAAATTAGGTCTATTTTGAAAATTTGTACCAAAATTAGAATAGCTTTGATTTTGTTGGGCGCGGCATTCATTAGTAATATGTCCCAAACGTCCTCAACTGAAACACTTTTGGGTTTGAGAAGGGGTTTTCCTGACCGAAAGGTTGGGTCTAATTGACATGGGTGCTGGTTTAAGGCTTTTCTGAGTTTCGAAATACGATAATTGTATTTCTCGTCTAATTCTTATTTGGGCTTCGATAAGATTTGAAGGATTTCCAGCCCTGATAATCTGGCTAAGGCGTGGCTCTAATCCTGTGAGGAGGGTATTAAGGGCCATTGTGTCAATAAGGGAACACTGTGCATTTTTTTGTTCAGGACTTAGACCAGGAGTTTTTTGAATATTTGCAAGCATTTTTGCATGGAGTACTTGCAAACGATTGAAAAATGTTAGGGGAGATTCGTTAGATAATTGTTTAAGACGTTGCAGGTCCTGAATGAGTGAAGAGAGGTCCCTTGTATCGCCAAAATGAAAGGTGAGTAATTGTTTAATGTCGGCATAAGTAGAAGGGATTCTCGAGTTTATAAGTTGAGCCGCTCTACCTCGTAGTTTATTTTTTACGAAAATCACTAATAAATTTTTTTGGTCTGCGACTGCCATATCATTTGCACAGTCACAAGCATTTAAAAATGTTCCTAACGAGATTTGATCGCCCTCAAACTCCGGGATAATGGAAAATATCGCGGATAATTTATAGGCCTCGATAGCTTCTGTAACAGTATTTTTTTAATCTTGTGCCACAGTGGCAGTAGCTGCGCTACTCATTTGAGAGCGTGTATCAGGCATTTTCTTTAAAATATTATTCAATATAAAAGAAATAAGCAATAACTAATATGGAAATATCTGATTTTCGAACAGAAATTCAACAAAAATCACTTCAAAACACAAAATTCAATTTTAAAAATAAAAGAGATGATTCGTTACTTACGAAAACACTCCAAGATGCATGAATTGTCTTGTTCTCGACTTTGGGCAACCAGGGGCTTCACTTGGTGTTCCTTCCGTTCCTGTCGTCGAGTGAGGACTCTTCACTTGAGAGGGTTGGTCCTTTTTCCGGGGATTAAGGATTAAGGATTAAGGGATGAATCCGCCGTCACAGTTGGAGTTCTCCTGTTCTGTTGATGTTGACGAAACCTACCACGACTGCGCCAATTGTTATCACGACAACTTCAAAATTCGCTTTTTAAAAAATGATTTTATTTATAAAACACAAACTTTACTTAATTACAAAAATATTAAAACAATTAAATTAAAATTCAAATATCAAACTGACAGCATTATTTCTATTACTAACTTAAAATTATATTCACAAGAGTATTTATATTATTATACTTGCAAGCATCAGCATTGTTCCCACAGTAAAGTCACGTAGAGTGTTTCCTGCTGATGTTGCATCCTGCGAAATATCGGGTCTCGTCGCTATTGCGTAATGTCACCTCGTGTGACCGGCAATCAGGTCAATGTATTGTATGATTTACATATAACATATATATAAAGAAGAATAAAAATATACTTTTTCGATTTTCTGTGTTTTATTTTAATTCAGAAGACTCGTGTTCGTGTGAAAATTTTCAGTACCACAATGCGGCAAATTTTTACAAAAATAAACACTAACATACCATGTTTCGAACTAATTGGTTATATTTAATTATTCTATAGGTTATCTGAACGTCTACGGTTTTGTCTGGTTATTGTTCAGAAAGTTTTAAGCCAGATCAGGTTCATCACTGTGGGTATGACATGCTTAAAATGTATAGTATAATCTGGTTGATATATTGATAGGTAGTAGATGCATATGTGCTCATCCTTCGCAAAAATTGGACAGATTTCTCTGCGTTTCCAACAATTCAGGAATGGCTTTTAATTTATTGTGATTACACAATTATGTGTGTAATAAAAACGCACTGCAGATTTGGACAAAATACAAGGTATGAAATTTTTACACCACTTTTATTTCCTTTTCGTTTCTAAGCAGCAATTTTTTTTGTCATGACTTTTACGTTGTTTACCAGTGAATAAACCGATTTACAGTATATACATAATTTCGTTTGTGGAAAAAATACGCTATTCGATGGTTTGGTCTGAACGATTACTAATACAACTAGCAGCTTAGATTAAGAAAACACATATATTATTATCTTAATAGATATATTACATTTTTTGCAAAACCAATAAACAGTTGTTCCTACCTTATTTTCGAAATAAAATGTACGAAGATGATATCAAAGAATTTGACTACCTCCCAGTCTTATTCATTTAGGCAACGCAGTCTTCTCTGTCATTTATTGCTTGTCATATGTAACTTTGGGTTAGCGCCATATGTCTAGTTACTAACATAGCCTCTTGCAGAAAACCGCTTTACAGATTTTATTACGTCTCATTTATGATATTTGTATAAAATAATTATTTTAAGAAACTCTAGCAAGAACTAACTGTCTTTTTTTTAGCAAATATTTACCAACATATTGACATAACTCAAAAAACTATACTCTGTAGTAATTCAGAAACATAAACACATAAAAAGGTAAAAGATTACTTTTACTTTTAAATTTTTAATAACTTTTGTATTTATTATTATTAGTTAACAAAACTTTAGTGATACACAGATATTTTGGTTAATAGAACGATATATTTAAAATGAATGAGATTTTTTTTTATTGAACAGGACGACGTAAAAGATGAGTTTTGATTAAAACGCAATTATAAAATAATAACGTGCATCACAGTCAGTCACAAGGGCCATAAACTTTTGAAGAGTAACTTTAGCAAACATATATCAAAAATGGTGTATACATTGGACAGCCAGTCAGTACCAAAAAAACAGAATACAAGGACACAAGTATGACAAAAAGAACACGACGGCGTTAACAAAACATATTAGTAAAAACCAACATTCATTTGATTTTGATAAGGTTAAAATTTTAAAAACCGGAAACCATAAAAAAAAAAGAAGATAATTCTATGAAATGAAAAAATAAAAACTCAATCAGTCAAAAACCGATACAAAACAACTCACTAAAATATATCATAATGTTATTAAGTAATAGGCAAATTTAAAATAAAATGAACAATTAAAAAACTGAGTTAGACCCTTAATAAATAAAAATTTCATCTAGAAAAATGTATATTTTAGTACGGGAACGAATCCTGTGTTGTTCTTGCAAGTTTTATTTATGTCCCACCTAAATGTATAATTTTAAAAAATTGTTTATTATATTGTCATATAGTCTTCAGATTTTAGATTTAAGATTTACTTATTGTTTTCCAAGAGAACCTTTTAATTCTTATAATTTATATAAATAGGTCCCAAGACCGAATATGTAGGGATTCCACTTGTAATCACTTTACAATCAGAATCAGAACCATTTGCCCTTACAAATTGTTGCCTATTCCCGAGATAAGATTTAAACCAATTTAAAGAAATACCCCGGATTCCATAAAAGTTCAGCTTGCTTATCAAAATTTCATGACTAACACAGTCAAAGGCTTTTGCAAACTGAGGCATTGAGGTGGTTGTTATTGAGGGATAAGTAGACGTTGCTAAGCAACGAGAACATGTCGTCACTGGTGCACATGTTGGGTAAAAATCCAAACTGATCCGGGATATTATCTAATGTTTAAGGAGAAATGGCATAAGGCGATTCTTTAGTAACCTTTCAATGATTTTTGATAGCACTGGTAGTAGAGCGTTTGGGCGATAATTGCAAGAGTTAGTTTTTTCGCCCCCTTTACGAAGAGGAATAATTATAGCTGTTTTAAGGCATTCAGGGAATATACCTTGTATAAGGGATTCATTTATTAGTGTTGTAAAGGCCTCTATGACTGGGAGCGGCAGGTTCAGGAATATTTTAATTGATAGGCCATCAGTCCTACACGTAGATTTGCTTGTGATGTTATTAATTTCTTTCAATAGTTCCATGCTGGTAACAGGGCTTAAGAAAAGGCTATCAGCGACATTTTTCGATGGAGGGAGAAACGAAAGAGGGTCCAAACTTGGCGAGATACCAGGGGTAACATTTTTGCTTACATTAATAAAATAATCATTTAGGTCATTTCGGCTTGGCAAGATTTGAGTCACAGAGTTTGATTTGTTTCTGAGGTCATTGATAAAGGACCAGGTTTCCTGTGAAACGTTTTTCGACTTTGTTAAACGTTTTTGACAGTATATTTTTTTGCCGACTCGAATAGTTTAATATAGATCCTCCTATAATTAGAGATATAGTCGAGAATAAGAATGGCGTCGGTGAATTTTTTTTATATATAGGAGGAAACGCATATTTTTAGCAGAAATGCGTAGTCCTTTCGTGGTCTATGATTTATGACGCTTAAGTTTGATAGTCTTATGCGGGAAGGCCCAATTAAAAGCACTTAAAATTTTATTTAAGAAAGGTCTAAAATTTGAGCTAACATTTTCAAATTTAACCAGTCGGTGTTTAAGCAAATATTATGAAATTCTGAAAAATTGGCGGGCGGGAAAATTCCGCCCCTATGTCGACGTCTCTGTAAGGGTCTAAGAGGAATACTAAATTTGGAAAATATTGCTTCGTGATCGGAAAGACCTTTGTTACAAACCTGAGATTGAACCTCTGATGGAGAAAAATCAGATGTTACGTAATCGATGATAGAAGAAGGGTATTCTACTTGGAGACGATACATGCATTACAAGACCGAAAGAGTCGAATATAGAAGTTAAATATTTCTGGGTGGCGAAAAAAGTAGCGTAGTCAATATTAAGGTCCCCGCATAGAATTTTTCTGCTTTTTTACTGGTAGACTATCTAGCAAATTTAGCAGGTAATTAAACAAAGATTGTACATCAGAATTTGGTGATCTATAATTACCGATTACATAGAGATCAAAGTTTTGATTATATACTATAGAAAATTCAAAAAGTTATCCGCTAACAAATGGTCATATTTAGTTACCGAGACGTAACCGCCATTTAGAGAAAGAATCGGTGTTCCTCCATGAGCTGAGTTATTTCTGTCATATCTAGCTATTGTGGAATGTCTCTCCATGTAAAAGGGTTCGTTTAGATTCAGTCAGTGCTCAGTAATAGCAACAAGTTGGGGGAACTCCATTTCTTCTAGAAATAGGTACAACTCGTCAGTTTTGTTTCTTAGAGAAGCAATATTAATTAGAACCATACTAAGACCCGTAACAAAAGAAGGTTTTGAGGAATCTAGTTCCTCGAAATATGTCAAGTTACCTAAAAAAATTTTTCGGGGAATTACTGGAAAATTAGTTTTTGTGGTATTCTTTGGTCCTTTGAACATGGATCGTTCTCTCCGAAGTCACATAGGATCTGTAGGCAGCGGGGTCGGCTTCCACTTCTTCTGTACTGAATTCAAAAGCATCTTGGAAGTCGTGGTAAATTTTATGCAGGGTTTCATCATCTATAGCAATGCCTTCAGAAGCCAAAAAGAGCCTGGTGCTGGTATTTGTAAATCCTTCAAAGTGAACTGTCCCAGATTGATCATGTAGAAGGTGAGATATAACTGGAAGATCTTAAAAATGACAGGCTCTCTTAGTCTCTCTCTATATATATATATATATATATATATATATATATATATATATATATATATATATGAACTTTCTGTTGAAGTAAAAGCACGTATTGATAACATAAAAAGTAACCTAACTAGTATAACAGACTTGGTAGAGGAGTTATACTCCAGATTGGAAAACCAAAATGAGTGTAAGCCTTTCAGAAAGACATAACTTTTCACAATATCTTTGTCTAAACACACTATGGAAACTACCTGCTTCATCACCTCTACACAAACTGATTAACTGATTCTCCTCTAGCAGATATTCCCATTATTATTAAAGGCTCTAACACACTAGCTTGTAATAATACGCAACGGTGGCACTCTGTAATCCTAAAAAATCTTCCTACAGGCTTTACACCTAGCAACATATTTCATTACGTAAAGGAAAATTTGGGCACTACAGAGTTTATCCGCTGCTACCACCGTATCAACCATAACTTAAATATTGATTTTAAAATTGGGACCCAATCAAGAAACTCCGCTGAAAAGCTTTTAGGCAGCAACCTATGGCCCCATGGCGATATAATAAAATGCTTAGCTGAATCCGATCCTTCTAAAAAATCTGCAGCAAACCACCCTCCTCACATCACAACTACGAAATTGCACACTAACTCGAACTCCGGCAACGCACCGGATGACTCCTCCACTTACTCAAAATGGCATTATAATAACTTCAGACAAAGAGGCTATTGCTGCCTGCAAATCAAATACCTTTTTGAGCGACAACTGCTATACTCTTTCCAAAAAGACTCATCATCAGTGAAGCTTACGTTGGCTGAAAAAAGTTCTGATAACGTTTCCTCATGTCAAGACTAAGAGAGCCTGTCATTTTTAAGATCTTCCAGTTATATCTCACCTTCTACATGATCAATCTGGGACAGTTCACTTTGAAGGATTTACAAATACCAGCACCAGGCTCTTTTTGGCTTGTGAAGGCATTGCTATAGATGATGAAACCCTGCATAAAATTTACCACGACTTCCAAGATGCTTTTGAATTCAGTACAGAAGAAGTGGAAGCCGACCCCGCTGCCTACAGATCCTATGTAACTTCGGAGAGAACGATCCATGTTCAAAGGACCAGAGAATACCACAAAAACTAATTTTTCAGTAATTCCCGAAAAATTTTTTTAGGTAACTTGACATATTTCGAGGAACTAGATTCCTCAAAACCTTCTTTTGTTACGGGTCTTAGTATGGTTCTAATTAATATTGCTTCTCTAAGAAACAAAACTGACGAGTTGTACCTATTTCTAGAAGAAATGGAGTTCCCCCAACTTGTTGCTATTACTGAGCACTGACTGAATCTAAACGAACCCTTTTACGTGGAGAGACATTCCACAATAGCTAGATATGACAGAAATAACTCAGCTCATGGAGGAACACCGATTCTTTCTCTAAATGGCGGTTACGTCTCGGTAACTAAATATGACCATTTGTTAGCGGATAACTTTTTGAATTTTCTATAGTATATAATCAAAACTTTGATCTCTATGTAATCGGTAATTATAGATCACCAAATTCTGATGTACAATCTTTGTTTAATTACCTGTTAAATTTGCTAGATAGTCTACCAGTAAAAGGAAGAAAAATTCTATGGGGGCACCGTAATATGCTACTGTTTGTGCTACCCAGAAATATTTAACTTCTATATTCGACTCTTTCGGTCTTGTAATGCGTGTATCGTCTCCAAGTAGAATACCCTTCTTCTATCATCGATTACGTAACATCTGATTTTTCTCCATCAGAGGTTCAATCTCAGGTTTGTAACAAAGGTCTTTCCGATCACGAAGCAATATTTTCCAAATTTAGTATTCCTCTTAGACCCTTACAGAGACGTCGCCATAGGGGAGGAATTTTCTCGCCCGCCAATTTTTCAGAATTTCATAATATTTGCTTAAACACCGACTGGAATTTTAAATTTGAAAATGTTAGCTCAAATTTTAGACCTTTCTTAAATAAAATTTTAAGTGCTTTTAATTGGGCCTTCCCGCATAAGACTATCAAACTTAAGCGTCATAAATCATGGACCACGAAAGGACTACGCATTTCTGCTAAAAATATGCGTTTCCTCCTATATATAAAAAAAATTCACCGACGCCATTCTTATTCTCGACTATATCTCTAATTATAGGAGAATCTATATTAAACTATTCAAGTCGGCAAAAAAATATACTGTCAAAAACGTCTAACAAAGTCGAAAAACGTTTCACAGGAAACCTGGTCCATTATCAATGACCTCAGAAACAAATCAAACTCTGTGACTCAAATCTTGCCAAGCCGAAATGACCTAAATGATTATTTTATTAATGTAAGCAAAAATGTTACCCCTGGTATCTCGCCAAGTTTGGACCCTCTTTCGTTTCTCCCTCCATCGAAAAATGTCGCTGATAGCCTTTTCTTAAGCCCTGTTACCAGCATGGAACTATTGAAAGAAATTAATAACATCACAAGCAAATCTACATGTAGCACTGATGGCCTATCAATTAAAATATTCCTGAACCTGCCGCTCCCAGTCATAGAGGCATTTACAACACTAATAAATGAATCCCTTATACAAGGTATATTCCCTGAATGCCTTAAAACAGCTATAATTATTCCTCTTCGTAAAGGGGGCGAAAAAACTAACTCTTGCAATTATCGCCCAAACGCTTTACTACCAGTGCTATCAAAAATCATTGAAAGGTTACTAAAGAATCGCCTTATGCCATTTCTCCTTAAACATTAGATAATATCCCGGATCAGTTTGGATTTTTACCCAACATGTGCACCAGTGACGACATGTTCTCGTTGCTTAGCGACGTCTACTTATCCCTCAATAACAACCACCTCAATGCCTCAGTTTGCAAAAGCCTTTGACTGTGTTAGTCATGAAATTTTGATAAGCAAGCTAAATTGGTATGGGATCCGTGGTATTTCTTTAAATTGGTTTAAATCTTATCTCGGGAATAGGCAACAATTTGTAAGGGCAAATGGTTCTGATTCTGATTGTAAATTGATTACAAGTGGAATCCCTCCATATTCGGTCTTGGGACCTATTTATATAAATTATAAGAATTAAAAGGTTCTCTTGGAAAACAATAAGTAAATCTTAAATCTAAAATCTGAAGACTATATGACAATATAATAAACAATTTTTTAAAATTATACATTTAGGTGGGACATAAATAAAACTTGCAAGAACAACACAGGATTCGTTCCCGTACTAAAATATACATTTTTCTAGATGAAATTTTTATTTATTAAGGGTCTAACTCAGTTTTTTAATTGTTCATTTTATTTTAAATTTGCCTATTACTTAATAACATTATGATATATTTTAGTGAGTTGTTTTGTATCGGTTTTTGCATTGATTGAGTTTTTATTTTTTCATTTCATAGAATTATCTTCTTTTTTTTTTATGGTTTCCGGTTTTTAAAATTTTACCTTATCAAAATCAAATGAATGTTGGTTTTTACTAATATGTTTTGTTAACGCCGTCGTGTTCTTTTCGTCATACTTGTGTCCTTGTATTCTGTTTTTTTGGTACTGACTGGCTGTCCAATGTACACACCATTTTTGATATATGTTTGCTAAAGTTACTCTTCAAAAGTTTATGGCCCTTGTGACTGGCTGTGATGCACGTTATTATTTTATAATTGCGTTTTAATCAAAACTCATCTTTTACGTCGTCCTGTTCAATAAAAAAAAATCTCATTCATTTTAAATATATCGTTCTATTAACCAAAATATCTGTGTATCACTAAAGTTTTGTTAACTAATAATAATAAATACAAAAGTTATTAAAAATTTAAAAGTAAAAGTAATCTTTTACCTTTTTATGTGTTTATGTTTCTGAATTACTACAGAGTATAGTTTTTTGAGTTATGTCAATATGTTGGTAAATATTTGCTAAAAAAAAGACAGTTAGTTCTTGCTAGAGTTTCTTAAAATAATTATTTTGAAGTAAAAGCACGTATTGATAACATAAAAAGTAACCTAACTAGTATAACAGACTTGGTAGAGGAGTTATACTCCAGATTGGAAAACCAAAATGAGTGTAAGCCTTTCAGAAAGACCTAACTTTTCACAATATCTTTGTCTAAACACACTATGGAAACTACCTGCTTCATCACCTCTACACAAACTGATTAACTGATTCTCCTCTAGCAGATATTCCCATTATTATTAAAGGCTCTAACACACTAGCTTGTAATAATACGCAACGGTGGCACTCTGTAATCGTAAAAAATCTTCCTACAGGCTTTACACCTAGCAACATATTTCATTACGTAAAGGAAAATTTGGGCACTACAGAGTTTATCCGCTGCTACCACCGTATCAACCATAACTCAAATATTGATTTTAAAATTGGGACCCAATCAAGAAACTCCGCTGAAAAGTTTTTAGGCAGTAACCTATGACCCCATGGCGTTATAATAAAATGCTTAGCTGAATCCGATCCATCTAAAAAATCTGCAGCAAACCACCCTCCTCACATCACAACTACGAAATTGCACACTAACTCGAACTGCGGCAACGCACCGGATGACTCCTCTCCAGTTACTCAAAATAACATTATAATAACTTCAGACAAAGAGGCTATTGCTGCCTGCAAATCAAATACCTTTTTGAGCGACAACTGCTATACTCTTTCCAAAAAGACTCATCATCAGTGAAGCTTACGTTGGTTGAAAAAAGTTCTGATAACGTTTCCTCATGTCAAGACTAAGAGAGCCTGTCATTTTTAAGATCTTCCAGTTATATCTCACCTTCTACATGATCAATCTGGGACAGTTCACTTTGAACGATTTACAAATACCAGCACCAGGCTGTTTTTGGCTTCTGAAGGCATTGCTATAGATGATGAAACCCTGCATAAAATTTACCACGACTTCCAAGATGCTTATGAATTCAGTACAGAAGAAGTGGAAGCCGACCCCGCTGCCTACAAATCCTATGTAACTTCCGGGAGAACGATCCATGTTCAAAGGACCAGAGAATGCCACAAAAACTAATTTTCCGGTAATTCCAGGAAAAATTTTTTTAGATAACTTGACATATTTTGAGGAACTAGATTCCTCAAAAACTTCTTTTGTTACGGGTCTTAGTATGGTTCTAGTTAATATTGCTTCTCTAAGAAACAAAACTGACGAGTTGTACCTATTTCTAGAAGAAATGGAGTTTCCCCAACTTGTTGCTATTACTGAGCACTGACTGAATCTAAACGAACCCTTTTACGTGGAGAGACATTCCACAATAGCTAGATATGACAGAAATAACTCAGCTCATGGAGGAACACCGATTCTTTCTCTAAATGGCGATTTCGTCTCGGTAACTAAATATGACCATTTGTTAGCGGATAACTTTTTGAATTTTCTATAGTATATAATCAAAACTTTGATCTCTATGTAATCGGTAATTATAGATCACCAAATTCTGATGCACAATCTTTGTTTTCTCTTGCTAGAAAGTCTACCAGTAAAAGGAAGAAAAATTCTATGGGGGGACCGTAATATGCTACTGTTTGTGCTACCCAGATATATTTTAACTTCTATATTCGACTCTTTCGGTCTTGTAATGCGTGTATCGTCTCCAAGTAGAATACCCTTCTTCTATCATCGATTACGTAACATCTGATTTTTCTCCATCAGAGGTTCAATCTCAGGTTTGTAACAAAGGTCTTTCCGATCACGAAGCAATATTTTCCAAATTTAGTATTCCTCTTAGACCCTTACAGAGACGTCGCCACGGGGGAGAAATTTTCTCGCTCGCCAATTTTTCAGAATTTCATAATATTTGCTTAAACACCGACTGGAATTTTAAATTTGAAAATGTTAACTCAAATTTTAGACCTTTCTTAAATAAAATTTTAAGTGCTTTTAATTGGGCCTTCCCGCATAAGACTATCAAACTTAAGCGTCATAAATCATGGACCACGAAAGGACTACGCATTTCTGCTAAAAATATGCGTTTCCTCCTATATATAAAAAAAATTCACCTACGCCACTCTTATTCTCGACTATATCTCTAATTATAGGAGGATCTATATTAAACTATTCGAGTCAGCAAACAATATACTGTCAAAAACGTCTAACAAAGTCTAAAAACGTTTCACAGGAAACCTGGTCTATTATCAATGACCTCAGAAACAAATCAAACTCTGTGACTCAAATCTTGCCAAGCCGAAATGACCTAAATGATTATTTTATTAATGTAAGCAAAAATGTTACCCCTGGTATCTCGCCAAGTTTGGACCCTCTTTCGTTTCTCCCTCCATCGAAAAATGTCGCTGATAGCCTTTTCTTAAGCCCTGTTACCAGCATGGAACTATTGGAAGATATTAATAACATCACAAGCAAATCTACATGTAGCACTGATGGCCTATCAATTAAAATATTCCTGAACCTGCCGCTCCCAGTCATAGAGGCATTTACAACACTAATAAATGAATCCCTTATACAAGGTATATTCCCTGAATGCCTTAAAACAGCTATAATTATTCCTCTTCGTAAAGGGGGCGAAAAAACTAACTCTTGCAATTATCGCCCAATCGCTCTACTACCAGTGCTATCAAAAATCATTGAAAGGTTACTAAAGAATCGTCTTATGCCATTTCTCCTTAAACATTAGATAATATCCCGGATCAGTTTGGATTTTTACCCAACATGTGCACCAGTGACGACATGTTCTCGTTGCTTAGCGACGTCTACTTAGCCCTTAATAACAACCACCTCAATGCCTCAGTTTGCAAAAGCCTTTGACTGTGTTAGTCATGAAATTTTGATAAGCAAGCTGAACTTTTATGGAATCCGGGGTATTTCTTTAAATTGGTTTAAATCTTATCTCGGGAATAGGCAACAATTTGTAAGGGCAAATGGTTCTGATTCTGATTGTAAATTGATTACAAGTGGAATCCCTCCATATTCGGTCTTGGGACCTATTTATATAAATTATAAGAATTAAAAGGTTCCCTTGGAAAACAATAAGTAAATCTTAAATCTAAAATCTGAAGACTATATGACAATACAATAAACAATTTTTTAAAATTATACATTTAGGTGGGACATAAATAAAACTTGCAAGAACAACACAGGATTCGTTCCCGTACTAAAATATACATTTTTCTATGATATCTGGAGAGATGAAATTTTTATTTATTAAGGGACTAACTCAGTTTTTTAATTGTTCGTTTTATTTTAAATTTGCCTATTACTTAATAACATTATGATATATTTTAGTGAGTTGTTTTGTATCGGTTTTTGCATTGATTGAGTTTTTATTTTTTCATTTCATAGAATTATCTTCTTTTTTTTTATGGTTTCCGGTTTTTAAAATTTTAACCTTATCAAAATCAAATGAATGTTGGTTTTTACTAATATGTTTTGTTAACGCCGTCGTGTTCTTTTCGTCATACTTGTGTCCTTGTATTCTGTTTTTTTGGCTGTCCAATGTATACACCATTTTTGATATATGTTTGCTAAAGTTACTCTTCAAAAGTTTATGGCCCTTGTGACTGACTGTGATGCACGTTATTATTTTATAATTGCGTTTTAATCAAAACTCATCTTTTACGTCGTCCTGTTCAATAAAAAAAAATCTCATTCATTTTAAATATATCGTTCTATTAACCAAAATATCTGTGAATAAAGTTTTGTTAACTAATGATAATAAATACAAAAGTTATTAAAAATTTAAAAGTAAAAGTAATCTTTTACCTTTTTATGTGTTTATGTTTCTGAATTACTACAGAGTATAGTTTTTTCAGTTATGTCAGTATGTTGGTAAATATTTGGTAAAAAAAACACAGTTAGTTCTTGCTAGAGTTTCTTAAAATAAATATTTGATACAAATATCATAAATGAGACGTAATAAAATCTGTAAAGCGGTTTTCTGCAAGAGGCTATGTTAGTAACTAGACATATGGCGCTAACCCAAAGTTACATATGACAAGCAATAAATGACAGAGAAGACTGCGTTGCCTAAATGAATAAGACTGGGAGGTAGTCAAATTCTTAGATATCATCTTCGTACATTTTATTTTGAAAATAAGGTAGGAACAACTGTTTATTGGTTTTGCAAAAAATGTAATATATCTATGAAATAATAATATATGTGTTTTCTTAATCTAAGCTGCTAGTTGTATTAGTAGTCGTTCAGACCAAACCATCGAATAGCGTATTTTTTCCACAAACGAAATTATGTATATACTATAAATCGGTTTATTCACTGGTAAACAACGTAAAAGTCATGTCAAAAAAAATTGCTGCTTAGAAACGAAAAGGAAATAAAAGTGGTGTAAAAATTTCATACCTTGTATTTTGTCCAAATCTGCAGTGCGTTTTTATTACACACATAATTGTGTAATCACAATAAATTAAAAGCCATTCCTGAATTGTTGGAAACGCAGAGAAATCTGTCCAATTTTTGCGAAGGATGAGCACATATGCATCTACTACCTATCAATATATCAACCAGATTATACTATACATTTTAAGCATGTCATACCCACAGTGATGAACCTGATCTGGCTTAAAACTTTCTGAACAATAACCAGACAAAACCGTGGACGTTCAGATAACCTATAGAATAATTAAATATAACCAATTAGTTCGAAACATGGTATGTTAGTGTTTATTTTTGTAAAAATATGCCGCATTGTGGTACTGAAAATTTTCACACGAACACGAGTCTTCTGAATTAAAATAAAACACAGAAAATCGAAAAAGTATATTTTTATTCTTCTTGTTTTTGAAGAGCATTACCCGTATTCGAGTATTGGCGATGGCCAGTGAGTGCCTTGAAATCTACCTCTATGACTTCTTTATTGCACTACACTAGATCATGTTAGTAAGGAATGAGTTTTACTTAGTGGTTTATCGTTGGTTTTTATGCAGTTGTGTCGTGTAGTGTACCTATGTATTCAGTATGAAGCCTCGTAATTGTTCGCAGTTGACCTCAAATCTACGAGCCGTTATTTCGTTATCCCAATCACTAAAGGCACCTTTAGTACTGAACAAGATATGCTGAGCACTGAAAAAGTGCCAGCCGCACCAAGTTTCGAATATACACCTTTCAACTGGAAGGCAAGCTCTTTTACATTTTATTTCTACTGGTATAGTTACTATGCGCTCAATATCAGATTTTGATCTAAATAAATTTAAAACGCATTTTTTTTATTGAAGTAATAAAAAACATTAAAACATTCTTTGTATTCTAAAAATATATTAAATTAAGGGTTGTTTACAGCTTAAATATAAAGTTTTTTACACGGTACGATATAACTGATATCCAGCACAAAAACTTTAAATTAGATACATCCTGGTTTTCTATACATATATTTCTCTGCAACCAAGAATTCCAACTTTAAAGTCAGAACTTTTTTAATCCGTGAGCTTATTTAGCTTCAAAAAGTTTTGGATAAACTACTAACATACGGGGAAAAGTTGCTATTTAGGGCTTGAATAAATAAGGCATTAAAAGTTATATTAAAATTTAAAGAATAATATTATTTGACAAAAAAAGTTCTTTCGTCAGCCACAAATATTTTATATTTATTAACCTTTATTCATAAACATTCAGAAATATTTAGATGACGCTATTAACGCAACTTATGATGAGGCTGATAATTAAGTTATAATAATTATTATATTGTTAAAATAGTGTTCTAAAAATTGGCTGCGTGTCAGTAACATCTACAGGTCAGCATCTGATAAGGAAGGAAGATGGGAATTAATAATTTGTAGGCAGTATAAGTATTTACGATTACAGGTGAATCAAAGTTAAAACTATTTCGAAGCCTGTAGAAAACTGTTGGTTCAATTGATTTGTCGAAGGCGGGAAAACCATAACCTAAAATATATGACGCTTGAAAACCAATCCGTTCCAGTTCAGTTTTTGTTCAGTGATCATTTCTGTATAGTTAACTAAGTCTTGTTAACATAGATGAAACTTCTTCAGGTATGTATAAAAGTTAAATTTAATTCGTCAGGATTTAGTTAGTTAACGTCTTGCAAAAAAGCAGGGTTATATCAGCTTCCCAGAAACATTTTTTGTTTATTGTGAAGGTTAAAACTGACACTCATTAGAAATAAAAGAATTCTTTTTTGATTAGATTGGGCGTATAAAAATATAATTTCGTTTGCAGGTACTAAGTTAACCATATAGTTAATATTTAAAAAAACATTCGTCCAAAAATAATTTTTATTTTTTTTGGATCAGCAAAAATGTCTCTAAATCTAAAATTTGGAGAAACTGGTACGACACCAATAGAATACGACAATTTGTAAAATGATTTTTGTAAGATTTACGCATTTTGCAACGTTTTTGAGTCACCCTATACAATTCTAAGAACTAATACAAATTTTAGAATAGCAGCTTTTCTTCCGATGGAAAGTTGGTGCATCGAGACTTGGCGTGTCGTACACTTTTTCAGTGTCCGGCATGGTAACTTCTTAAAGTGTTTTTTTCGTGGATTCTTGAGGTCGACTACGAAAACAATCTGCTTACTTAAGATACATACTAAACTAAGTATATGATATTTCACAATTCCGGGTGCATTAAAGCAACCTGATAAATTTTAATAACAGACATATTTCACGTTACACAATAACTATCGCCGCATTCTAGAAGAATGAAAATGAGACGCTGCTGTAGGAACAATTCATTCAACATTCAATATACACACATATTTTTATTAAACACATTTTTCAGAAAATTTAAAGCAAGCATAAAACACCTTTCTATTAGCTGTTACCTGTTTGCACTTTAATCCTGCCACTCTGCGTTACCCCGGGCAATGTCAATTTAAGTAACATCTTATTGACAGTTTTTTTAATTTCTTTAGTCAAAATGAGTGATTCAGAAAGAAGCATTCCTTGGGATATTGAGCAGGAAGCATCCAGGACAATTGACGGGTTGCTTCCCGAAAAATCCAGGCCAAAATATGAGTATATTTTCAATCGGTTTCAACAATGGTGCAGAGAGAAGAATATGCAGAACTATGGAAATGAAAAGGTACTTATTGTATACTTTGGGGAGTTATCTATTAACTATAAGCCTTCATCTCTCGGGGCGTTTTAAACTCAATATTGATATTAGCAAATTTAGAAATTTAGTCGCTCTCCTCAAAAGAAAATCTGGGGGATATCAATCAAAAAATTCAAGGGCATTAACTAAAACCAATATTACTTCTAGAAGCGGATGACAAAAAACTACTTATTTATAAAAGTAGCATTGATTATTGGGCTGGTAGGAGCTTGCAGGCGAGAGGACTTTGTTGTTGGAAAATGTCAAGGATAAAGGGCGATGTTTTCATTTTTTTTACGGACAACGATAACGAAAATAGCCAGGGAATTCTATGTAACATCTGGAAATATCCAATAGATAGACATGGTTAAATTAGTTCGAAAATATATTAATCTTCGTCCATGTAACATTGAGCATGGTAGGTTTTTCATCCAATTTCGAAATGGTGTGTGTATAAAGCAACCGGTTGGAATTAATTCTTTTGGATCCTTGCCAAAACAAATTGTTTTTTATCTCAAACTTGAACATCCAGAATAATATACAGGGCATTGCTTCCGAAGATAATCTACGTCCCTATTGGCAGATTCAGGAGCTGACATTCTAACAGTAACGCGTCATGGTGGCTGGCGATCCAACACGGTTGCGGAAAGCTACACTGAAAATTCTGCAGAAAATAAACGAAAAATAACATCCAAAATTCTGGGTGAAACAAAGCCATCAGACGACCAGTTTAAATAATGAAAACAATGTATTGATTACAAATTTAGCAAACGTGGCTGATTCGTCATGAATTTACTTGAAAGATTGCAAAGATTGTACTATTAATATTTATAATAAATAATTTTTCACTATTCAAAGTTTTAATAAAATAATTTATAAAAATCTTATTCGCTTTTTCTATATTACAAATTTCAAATTAAAAAATAATAAACGTAAATGAAATAATACGTGAGGTAATAAAAAAGAGTATGGTATTGAATCTCTAAACTCACACAAAATGCGTGGGTTGAGAGCTTCTTAACTCACGGACGTAGGTAAAATATTTTATTTCATATTATCTTTATAATCTTTTTTAATATGAATAAAAAGTCCTATTTATTAAAATTTAAGGAATACTTGTTGGCAATCTAACAATCGTATCACTTTGACGCCATTGTTTTCCATAGCTAATTATCATTGCTGGTCACTGTCAAATAAATAAAGCCAAATATATTATTTCTTATATTTTTAAGTGAGAAACTATGAAATTATTTGTTAAATCTGACAAATAATTGCTTCCTAATAACAATAACATGGTAGTGTTATTATGCAACACATTACGGTATCAGATACTGTAGTGTTCGATTAATCTGCCACAAATCATTGTAAGGTAAGTAAATTTACTAGACAGTATGATGTAAAAATAGATATAATCTAGCCCAGTGTTCTTCTTTTACAAACATTGAGCTGCATTTTGCGATATTAATAATTAACGATGCCCATGTATGCTGACTTATAATGTAATATTTACCTATTATCTGAAGCGCTAGATTTAACATCCACCAGGTTGCAGACTGAAATGTTAAAGGTACCTTAAAGTATGACACAATGACTTATTGAAATTTTGTAAGGTTGGTTTGATTTTTATATACATTTAGATTTCACGTTATATATTAAATCTAATATTTTGCACCCGCAAACATAAACAGAAAGCGTCCAATTACTGCGAACATAGGACAATCTTAGAACAGTTCGTATGTAGGCACAAAACATGTAAGAACGAAAGTTGAATGCCTGACAACAAGTGCTTTTTTGTGAATACTTATCTATCTAGGCTTATTCCCTCAATGTCTAATATCTATCGGTTCATAAAAAAAAAGTCTGAAGGGAAAGAGAAGGGTGTCTTCTAGATATCATAGGCGTTTCTCTATGGAAAAAAAATAAGGGGAGATAAAGAAAATTTTGATTTAGCAACAGGTAGACAGAATCTGACAACGTTAACCAGGGTTAATATAGTTGGTATTATTGATAAACCGTTCGAAAGACTTGAATATTTGAAACAGAGCATATCCAGAAATTTCTAAATAACACGTTTCTAAACTAATCCATAACAGAGGAAAAAAACATTTTATTGTGGCCAGCCCGATATTCCGATCTATCGCCAAATGGTTTTTTACGTGGATACGTAAAATCTTCAATTCAAAGAAGCAAGTTAATAATCTAAAAGCATTAATTTTTGAGTTAAGTTTAAGAATCGCTTTTTACTTTTCTTTGACAGGGACCATGAAACACACATACTTAGTTTCGCATCTAAGAAAATTCTAAGGTGAAATATTTCTTATGAAAGAAAAACATCTCCTATTTCATAAGCTGTTGGCCCAAAGAGGATATACGAGCGATTTAAGGAGCCTAATCGCTATGGCTCTTTGGCCATATTTCCCTCAGTATAGAATACAGAAATACAAATATTAATGAAATCAATTTTATGTCCAGTAAAATATGTTAAAACCAGATGAATAAAATTATTAATTTACACTGTGCGTTCAATTCGATGTAATTTTTTGCCCGAGTCTGAAATTATATTCATTCACAATATTTACTATTTGGAAATAGAATATTTGTATGTATTAAAGTTTATATTGTGCTGGGTAAGCTAGGAATTAGTATTTTACGTGTATATCTTAAAAATGACGCAACCTAAGGATAAACAATAATCCAATAAAAATGTGTATAACGTGTTGGAGCTTTCAGTCTAAGTGGTTATAAAACGGCAGAAAGGAAGTAGAACTTTATTATCTATTTAAGCAGAGTTTATTATTCGCATGCTAGAAATGGGTTCATGCCGGAAATATATAATAGACGAACCCCTTACAAAATTCGATATTGGAAGCAACTTTTTCTATTTTTATAAACAATGAACTTTGTGGGAGAGATCTTTTGCTATTATGTCTTATATAAGGATCTTAAGTATTTTTGTCTATAAATACTAGAATCTAGAATTACATAAAAAAATATAGGAAAATAACTGTAAACTGTAAACTTTGTCAAAAGTTTCTATGTTTTTGTTTTAAATAGACTCTGAAGGTCGGCAGCGTGTTTATAGTTTCCATACAGACTTTTTTGGTTTTTCGCATTCGGGATTCTGCGTGAGAATTCCAGTCGTTTCGGGCACGCATTGCGTCACCCGGGTAACAGCGGGTTCAGCTAACTTGATTGCTTCAGTTGTTTTTAGTCTGCCACATACACACACACACGTATATATAAATATGTATATATATATATATATATATATATATATATATATATATATATATATATATATATATATATATATATATATATATATATATATATATATATATATATATATATATATATATATAT
The DNA here is from genome assembly GCA_030620095.1 of Kuschelorhynchus macadamiae. Classification (NCBI taxonomy): domain Eukaryota; kingdom Metazoa; phylum Arthropoda; class Insecta; order Coleoptera; family Curculionidae; genus Kuschelorhynchus; species Kuschelorhynchus macadamiae. The sequence goes on along the minus strand of JAUTXW010004054.1, from coordinate 483,342 downwards.
ATATATATATATATAATATATGTTTATATTATATATGTTTTATATAATATATAATGTTTTTTTATTATTACATGGTGGACGACGAGGTTAGAGAGGGTAAAGGGTGTGGGATTATATTTTTTATATTTCAGAAATCGTAATTTTTGCACTATAACTTTGGAAGGGTTTGAGATACTAATTTTAAACTTGACATACGTATTATAGCTCATGCTAGTAATGTTCAAATTATTTTTAAGAGCTTAGGTTTAAGGGCAAGGAGATAAATGACGAGGGTTAATTATATTTAATCTATTATTTTCTTTTTGCTTCCTCGTAAAATTTTGGTCAAGAATTAAGGGTCATATGGGGATGACCTGGTGGTAAAAATGACGAAACAAAATGACGGACTAGTGAAGCGTTCAAAATGTATTACTAAAAAACTAATTATCCAGTTTACCTGAAATTTTGCATACAACTCAAATGTTGCATAAAAATAAACTGGTAGCATTTTGGTATGAATCTAAGATGGCGGCTTAGACAGGCTTAATAAAGTATTTAAAAAATCAGCTTGAGGATACTAATTATTACATGTATTTCAAATTTTGTGCAAGCATTAGGTCTACTATAGAGTAAAATTGTGGTATGAATTTAAGATAAAAATTTTGGGAGAAAACTAATTAGAAAAATGAAAAAAATTTAAAATAAAAAAATTAACCTTTAAAATCTAATAATAATATGTAATTAGGGCCGATGTTCTCTACGTGTACTTTATTTCTTTACTTCTATACACAGATAAATAAAAAGTTTATTTTTGATAGATTATTTGTTAAGTCGAACAAAAATTCCATGTTTTGTGTATTACTACGTCCCCAGTATTCAAATAATGTATCATCAATATACTCGTGTGTTCATACTTTTTATTAAAATCGCCGAAATATGTTCTTTATGTATTGTAATTAAACTCAAATTAATGAGTATTTATCCCCGGAGTAACCTCTCAATTTCACAACAGCGGTGTTTTAAAAAAAAACTTCGATTTTAGTCCCAAACCATTTATTATTATTACTATTATTGTAATTGTAATTATAATTATTAATATTAATTTGTTCATACGTCATACGTATATAGTAATATAGTTTAATACTGGCGTATAATACAGGGCACGTTAGAAACAGTAGACTCTTAATTTTGTTGTGACAAAATGGAACATGTCATTGTTGTTACTTTAAGTGCTTTCCTTGGTATTATGATGGAAATCCTAGAGATTCATGTGGCTTAATAATATCGGAGCGTCGCGACGGGCGCCCCTAGAAGCGTCGTTAGTTGGCGCCGGCATTATTGTTAATTATTGTTTCGACGCCTGTTGATGTCGCATGCCGTCCTAGAAATTAAATAACGGTTGACTTACCATGATGGCTTTTGACCTTATTTAACTTAAACACATTTGCCAGGGCTGGCATAGGAGTTAATTTATGGTCATGAATTAGTATATTGATATATGGTCTATCTCTAATTACATAAAAATATTTCAAAATAAAGAACAGGATTACAAGTTTGAATTTTCCAGATTATGTATTTTGATATTAGTAATGAATAAAATGTACAAGTTAATTTATTCTAGATTTAAATTTCTATTAATTTATCCCAGATTTAATAAACAAGACGTACATTTGAAACTAATAGTGCAAATAAGTCAACAGTATAGTCAATTACCAATGTGTATCCAGTGTGCAGCTTTGTGATACAATAATACATGATACGTCAGAATCTTAGATAAAATTATAAAAATGTATTTATTATTATGTAGGGTGTCAAATAGGACGAAACATCCTTTAGTAGTAGTAGCAAAAGTGGTAGTAGTTGCTGCCAGATCTATTTACATAACTCTGGATATGCTTATCCCTCTGCAGGACTGCAGGGCCTAATAAAATACTACCTTTTAGTGAAAGAGAAAAGAGGTAACTGCAGCGTGCACGTAGAAGAAAAGAAGACAAGGGGCTCACCATCTAGCCTCCAGCGTCCCTGAAAAGGATTTAAGGAGTTTAGTGGCAAAATTCGTGAGATTGATTTTATCGAAAAATTTAAACACATATTTAATCTTTATGAAGCCCTCAATTCTTCTTATAAAATAGAAAAGTTTTCTCGTACATTTCAATAATAAATACAATGAATGCCCAAGGATTGGTATATCCCGGAGGTACCTATACCCTCCTCACATGACAATCATTAACTGAAGAAAACGTATGCAAATGACCACAAGGATAAAAAGTTTTGGGTGCCACATTGGCTCGTGAACTAAATTTTGATTCTACTAATGCGCTCATATTTGCAAAACGAGCATTTTAGTAACAAACGGATTACTATTGGGTTTCTGAAGTTTATGAAAAATGCAAATTTCTTTACAAGTTCGGTATCCCTGAGTAGATTATTCTTGTTTGGATTCTTCAATATATCTAATTACTTCTTGCTTTGCATCAGTAAATCTTCCAGAATCATAAAGGCGGTGAAATATATCATCATCAGCACCACCATAGATCTGTTCTTTTCTAAGTCCTCCTACCTTTTTAAGTATTAAATTAATAAATTAACCACAGCTAGTTAACATATGTATGGAACATCTAGTAAGGAACATTTCCATGCCATGTTCTTGTCTTGTCTCAGTCGAACATGAAGTACAAAACCAAACGCTAACCTTCCTTTTTCAGAATCTCCCCTCAGAAGACCCAATAGTCTTTTTACTAAATTTATCATTAAAACTCTACCAGCTAAAGTTTGAGAAAATTCGAACTTTTCATAAACGGAATATGAGATAACAGAGAGGCAGCTTCCGAAGAAGTGGTGGAGTAAGATAGATAGACAGATAATTCATGTAATAGACCCTCTGAAAAAGTTAAATTTATTAAGAGTTCTTATTAAACTTAAATATTTTACCGGTATGTAAATACAAAAAAAAATGGTCGTAAAGAGTATAGTTTTTAATGGTTCAGTGCCGAAAGTAAACTAATGATCCATTGAATCGCAACCGCTAATTTTTTGGTAATTTAAAAGTTATCATAACTTTGGAATAAAATAAAGTGCGATAATGGGGTTTTTTGAATTAAATAAGCTACTTCTTCTAAAAAAGTCTTTTTTCAAAATTTTCTTAATTCTTCGAATATCAGTAAATATATTTTAATTCCTGTATATAAAATTCATTGTAACATATCATATATGAAAAAATATTTCTCGAAATATCGATATCGGTCGATAGAGTTATAAAGGAGGAGAGACAGCCACAGAAAGAGAGAAAAATCCAGCCAAGGTCCCCTCCACTGTTACTTGTTTGTGAACAATTACCATTTCAGTGTTCCCAAGTTTGCTAGGCGATATTAGCTACTTCTCAAATCTTCTCTCATTATATTTTTTAATTATAATATTACGGGGTTGATGTATTTTTGAGAAAATTCTATTATCGTTTGTTGCTAGAATTCGTAAGGTATGGGAGAGTATTTCTGAAATTATTAAAATTGGGGTACAGATAATGAAACATACCTTACTGTTTAAATTCATATATATTATATTAATTGAATGTTCAGCTTCTTAAATGTAGAGATACATATAGATATATACAGAATAACATGAGGTACTTAAGATTAGACTACATTGGAAACCATGACAGAAACAAAGTTGATTAAATTAGGAGAAATTTAGTTTCAGTTAAAAGTAAGTTTTGGTATGATACCAATTAAGGTAGTTTCTACAGCATGCCCAATAATTTTAAAGTATTACTTTATAGAACTATATAGTTTTTAATTAATTTTTTTTTTCAGATAGCTAGTTTAAATAGAACAAATAAACATGTAAAACACTTTTAATAAAATTTATGAAGTTTTTTCCACAACACCCTGTATTTATTACTCTAAATGTATCATTCCAAAATTTACGTTTAACTCATGAATTAACTTTTTTATATTTTAACCTACTTTGTATCTCTTAATGCCGTTGAAAAAAAATACTTTTAATCAAAAAAGTATATTACTCCCTAAAGTACATCGGAAAAGTTTCAGGGGACCTGCTCGTACGTTTTCACTTGGAAATCTTTGGTCAAATACGCTTTCCTATGATTTTTCTTAACTTTGGATGGAAAAAAACATGTTTTTCGGTATGTAGGGAACATGACTTGTAAAGATCTAAAAAAAATCTTACCAGGGAAATAAATATTAAGTTAAAATAATATCCTAACTCTCAGAATTCAAAATATTTACAGAGGAGAGTGCCTCTTATTTCCAGTCATGCTTTGCTGAAGAAGCCATGAAAAAAAAAATAGAAAAAGTTTGACTCAATAATAGAAGCAAACAGTCCAAACTCAAATACTTAAAAGTTACTATATAAATTATCTATCATATATTTTTAAAGAATGCGCAAGTATTTTGATCACAAGAACACGAAGCCGCTCACCAACTTAACATTTAAATCAGATTTTTTTACCTTTCTTAGCGTCTACTAGTAAGTGCTCTTCCTATTGCCATAGTAACATATTTAGCAGGAATATTATCTCGTTTTATTGTTTTTGAACTAATAACTGTCCATAATCATAACAATTTCATATTAGATGATTGCGTATAATAAGAAAAATTTTAAAAATGGAATAATATGTCTGGAATATTTAAAAAGGTAATAGTTAACTTGGTAATGTTTTGATATTATTTCTAGATATATTTGAAAGAAAACTATATTTATATGAAAACAATATTTCGACTTCCTTGACAATTAATAGCCATCAAAATAATAAAATATCTTTTACACGTGGAAAATGAAAAATTATCATCAAAACTGTTATGAGTTTTTTTAAAGTCATCCAATTAATATAAACAAAGAAATATAATAAGCCTTTGTCCTCTTAACTTAAAAGTAATACAAGTTAATGAAGATAGCTATTTATAGATTTCTTCTCAGTACGCTTTTATCCTCTTCCTAATTTAATCAAGGGACTCGTTCTTTGTTTCGAATTTCCCAGCAGACAATCTAAGCCTTATTGAAATGACCTTAATCGATTTACTTGAATATCCGGCATTCCTAGTTCTGTTCAGATTTACAATGTAATAGACGTTTCTTTAGACCAGAGGAAATGAATAGACAGTTCAAGAATGAGTTATTCAAGCTTATTTTGTCTTTATTTTGTTTGATGCAAAATAAAAGAATAATTAAATAATGATTGATTGTGCGGGAAGACGGTTCGCAAAGGTGAAAATAATCACTGTCACGTCGAGTAACTGTATTTTTGATTCACCAAGTTACCTTTGGTTTCTATGATTCTATGAATTTGTTAAGAAATCTTGGTTTTTGGGATTACACCTTGTCAAATTGCATGAGACAACTTTAGGGATCTTTACTCCAAGAGATCTGAATACTGAATAAACTCGGAGAGATTCAGCTTTTATACATGAGTTGTTCTCACCAAACTATGACCCTGTGTTAGGATCAGTTTCCACGTGTGATGTAAACCGTAACCCGTATATCTATTAACGTTTTTGTATGTTTAAAAATTTCAATATATTCCCTAATTTTTATAAAATCCTGGAACCGATGCTAGAACATTGGTTCAATTTAAGCATTATTGAAATGACCTTAATCGATTTACTTGAATATCCGGCATTCCTAGTTCTGTTCATATTTGCAATCTAATAGACTTTTCCTTAAACCAGAGGAAATGAATAGGCAGCTAAAGAATAAGAAATTCAAGCTAATTTTGTCTTTATTTTGTTTGATGCAAAATAAAAGGATAATTTAAAATCAGTAGTATTTGTCAATGTGGGATAATGATTGATTGCAGCTTTAAATGCATTCATCGGACGCGTATGGTTCATTCGTTATTTTAAAGTCCGACTAGTTTATTATTGACAAATAATGACATTATTTCAAAGCCAGTTAAATAAAAAATAACACCCTAGGGCGTTATTATAAAAAATAACGCCCTAGAGCATTTTAAATAATTAGACAAAAAATAACGATGTCGGGCATTATTATAAAAAATACCGCTCTAGGTAATTAAAAATATTAATTTGGTTTATTATTATTAAAACTAGGTTTTTCACAAAAAAATACCGTTATTAAAGAATGAAGGCACCACGGGTATTATAAAAGATAACGCTTTTAATCGACGTATATAAACACTATGTCTAACTCAAGCGTTATTAGCGTTGACCCTTGGTACTTTAATAACTGTTTAATTGCGATGAGGAAATACAACACATTAATAGTAAATTTCTAGCTTTCAATAAGTGTAGTTTAGTTCTGAAAAAAAACTCCTACGAATCTTCTAGGCCTTAGATCTGAAAAATATATTTTTGTAAGAGTGTATGGGAAATGACTCTCCCCACACTATATTTTGTGCGGGAAGACGTTTTTCCTTTACTAGTGCGGGAAGAGTTCGCAAAGGTGAAATAATAAAAAATAAATTGTTGATTCACCAAGTTACCTTTGGTTTCTATGATTTTTTTAAGAAATCTTGTTTCTTGGGATTACACCTCGTCAAATTGCACAACTTCAGGGATCTTTACTCCAAGAGATCTGAATACTTAATGAGAGTTTTCGGGCTTTTATACCGGGCTTGTGCCCGCCGAACCATGACCCTGTGTTAGGATCGGTTTTCACGTATGATGTAAACCGTAACACGTATCTCTATTAACGTTTTTGTATGTTTAAAAATTTCAACAGATTCGCTAATTTTTATAAAATCCTGGAACCGATGCTAGAACATTGGTTTCTTTTACATTTATAATATTGTCAGTGGTATGCTGGTGTTCAGCTACAGCAGATGATCTTTAAGTCCCACATATGCAATATCTTCAGTGAGATAGCCATTCCCTCTCAGAACTTCGGTCAGCTTTGATGTTTGCGATGTTAGGGAATCTTGATCAGAAACTCAAATAGCTATAAATATTAGTGAGTTAATAGCCGATTTCTTTTGTGCTGGATAATGGTGGAAATTTACTTTTAAGTAGGCACCTATTTGTATGCGTCGATTTTATATATAGAGAATGTCCTAAAGTACCATTTTCCTCTCTTTAAAGAAATACATCTATATGGAAAATCGCCCCATCTAATTCAATTTACACTGTGAATTTAATATTATGATGTTGTTGATAAAGGTGGTCCAGAATTATAAAGAGAGGTTCCTGTCCGTGAGGCCAAACAATAAAAGTATCATCTACATTTCTGAACCCGTGTTTTAGTTTTAGTGGCGCCGATATTAATGCAAGATCCTCAAAGGCCTCCATAAAGATATTTCCTACCACAGGAGATAGAGGAGATCCCATGGCTGCCTCTAAAGTTTGTTCATAAAAAGTTCCCTGAAAAATTAAATAAGTAGATGTAAGACAAACTTCCATTAGGTCTATTAAGTTATTATAGTCAAAAGCGGTGTTACCGCGCGGGTCATACGATTTATCAACGACAAACTTTTTAAGTTTGTTTTTCTTTTATTACGTGTAATCATATCCTCCGCATAAAATCCAGAAGATGAATTAGATAGACCTATGATATTTTCATATGAAAAAAGGTGATAAACATATAAATACCAGCAGTTGCAAAAATTTTTTAGCGATGTCACTTCAAAGTCAGATTGACAAGTCAGTGACAAAATGAGTAATAGAAAACAATTTTCGGGTTTTTTGCATCCACAAGCGAAAAAAATGGTATTAAATCTAATAAAATATTACGAAAATGAAAATTCACTGGCCAATATCCAGGAGACAGTAGCAAAAGCTCTGGGAATCGGTGTAAGGACTGTGCAGAAAATTGTGCATAAACAAAAGCATAATTTACTACCGAAGAAGATTAATAAATGTATACGAAAAAAACCAAAGACAGAAGACTTAAGTGACAATGTAAAAATGGATGTTCGTAATGCAATTTATGATTTATACACATCAAAAACTAATATAACCCTTCAAGTTCTAAAAGAAGCTTAAAAAAATCGTGGCATATTGGAAATTGGACTAAAATCGTTGTTAAAATTAATAAAAATGTTGGGTTTTCGATATAAAAAGGACTGTAATCGAAGATTTTTATGCGAGTTGCCACATGCAGCAAGTCAGCGTATCCAGTTTTGAAAGAAATACATGGAAAATGTTAATTCAAAATTTAGAAAAGTGGTATTTTTGGACGAGACTTGGATATTTTCTAATGGAAGTGGTTCGAAATCTTGGCAGGATGAGTCTGTAAAAAGTGTCAAGAGAAAAAAGGGATGTGGGACGGGAAAACGGTTCATCATTTTGCATGCAGGTTCTTCAACAGGATTTCTCTCAGGTGAAAGTTTACTGTTTTCTTCAAAATCCAAAAGTATGGACTACCATGATAATATGAACTGTGAACTGTTTCAAAAGTGGTTAAAAGAACAACTAATTCCAAATTTAGATGCTCCATCTTTAATCATTCTAAACAATGCATCTTATCATTCAAGAATTTTAAATAAACAACCTACTTCATCCTGGAAGAAAAGTGATATTTATGACTGGCTAATAAAACAAATCCTTTACCCAATATGCTGAAACTAGAACTTCTTTTAATGGCAAAATCTATTGAAAAACCAACAACATATGCCGTAGATGAAATATTATGAGAAAATGGACATGAGGTTTTACGACTGCCGCCATACCATTGCCAGTTTAGCACAAAAGAATTAATATGGGCTGGGGCAAAATCATATTACGAAAAACACGTGAACGATGCTCTTACATTAGATGAAGTGCAAATTGTTTGGCAAGATTCATTAAATTATATTACGTCGGAGTACTGCAAAAAACCTGTGGAACACACGGAGAAATTAATATGAGATTGGTGAAATCGAGAAGGAGTTCTAGACGTCGAAATAGCACCAATGATCATTGCGCCATATATGAATATCCATTTTTGCATTGTAACTTAAGTCTTTTGCCTTTGGATTTTTTCGTGTACATTTCTTAATCTTCCTCGGAAGTAAATTATGTTTTTTTTATGCACAAGTTTCTGTACATTCTTTATTGCCACTGGCTCCTGGATGTTAGTCAGTGAATTTTAAAATTAAAATTTTTTTTATTAGATTTGACACCATTTTTGTGCTTACTTTTTTAGTAAATTTGTAATTTTGTAGGCAATAAATAAATAATTATAGAATACTTGTTTTAATTTATATATATATATATATATATATACATGTGTCATATATTTGGCTTACATGCATTGCTATCTCGTAAACCGCTATAGCTACAGGGTGGGTTAAATTAGGAAAGTTTTAGAGAATTTTATTACAAATTTGATGACGTTTTGAAGTTTAGGATATCTTTTGTGGTTTTCAAGATAATTGGGAAAAATCAAAATGGTGCATTTTCAACTTTTGCCCGTAGCTTCTAAACGACTCGTATTATGGTTTTATGGTTTATACATTATTAGGTCACTTTTATTAGAGGAACATTATGCAGGTAGAACGAAGTTTCTAGCTTCAATTGTTTTTGAGATATTGGCATCAACTTTTTATTTTCTTACCGACGCCATATTGGATTATTGTATTTTTGGAAAGATCTTTTTTTCCAATGATGTATAACAAGGTAAGATTATTATTTTTCTTGAAAAAACCAAAATAATTGTTTTTTTTTAAGTAGGCTTTGATTACGCATGGCGGCCATAATGAAACAAAAGAATGCCGCATGTCAACAATCATTTTGTGTTCCTGAATAGTACTTGTTATCATTTTCTCATTGTGCCGAGTTTTTACAAAGTTTATTTGAGTTTCTTATACTACTTAAAATGGAGGGTAATTATTCCAACGAAGAGAATTTGGATATGATAGAACTTTATTTTAAAGCAAATAGAAATACACAAGCAGCTGCGCGTTCATACGAAGAACAATTTCCAGACCGACATCAACCAAGCCAAAGGCATTTCAGATTTCTAATTGTTAACCTGTTAGCCTACGGGTCTTTTTTGAAACCGAAACCAAAGACCTATTCAATAGATAATGAAGCAAGAAACGCAGCTATAATAGAAAGTGTCAGGGACAACCCAACAACCTCAGTAAGAAAGATTGAAGAACAAACGGCAATTCCCAAATCAACCGTCCAACGAGTCTTGAAAAAACTTCACTTTCATCCCTATAAACCTACTATTGTACAGGGTCTTCAGGTAAATGATTTTGCTAGAAGAATCACGTTTAGTGAATGGTTCATCAACAAATGCCACAAATACCCAACTTTCATTCTAAAGTACTTTGGACAGATGAAACACGATTTACAAACTGTGGAATTTTCAATAAACATAATACTCGTTACTGGAGCACCGAGAATCCTCATAATTTAGAAGAAAGACGTTTACAAACAAAATTTGGGTTCAATGTGTGGTGTGGCATTATAGGTAATTCCAAACAATGCACTTCTGCTTTAAATCACTCATAACAATTTGTATTTTAGATAACCGTTTGATTGGGCCGTTCATTTTCCAAGAAAATTTATCGGGTAACAGATATTTGCAACTATTACGGGAACAAATTATTCCAGAAGTTATAAATTCTGTTCCCCCAAACGACCTGCAAAATATTTGGTTCCAACAAGATGGCTGTCCGGCTCACGGTACCAGAGAGGTGATGGCGGTCCTCACTTTCGGGGAAAATATTATCGCTAATAATGGCCCTGTTGCTTGGCCGGCAAGGTCACCGGATATTACTCCTCCCGATTTTTATTTATGGGGATACGCAAAAAATGAGGTCTACGAATTTTCTCCGCCAGAAAGTCTCAGAGAGCTAGAAGACAGAGTCCGAGATGTTTTTGCTAATATGAACAGGAACACCTTAAGAAGGGTTACACGGAAGGTATTGGAGAAATGTCAAAAATGTGTGGAAAATGGAGGGAGGCATGTGGTGTAACTTATATTTTTTTTATGTGTTAATTTAAATTTAGTTTAGGTATTTTCAATAGTGTGATAGTTACATTTTAGTCACTAGGTATTCACTGTTAGTATAATATCTTAGTTGAAAATCTGAAACATCGATGGTTGAATTAATATTTTTACCCATAAGCTAACAAGTTTACAATTAGAAATCTGAAATGCCTTTGGCTTGGTTGATGTCGGTCTGGAAATTGTTCTTCGTATGAACGCGCAGCTGCTTGTGTATTTCTATTTGCTTTAAAATAAAGTTCTATCATATCCAAATTCTCTTTGTTGTGTAATATAAGAAACTCAAATAAACTTTGTATGTGAGAAAATGATAACAAGTACTATTCAGGAACACAAAATGATTAAAAAGACATGCAAGCATTCTTTTGTTTCATTATGGCCGCCATGCGTAATCAAAGCCTACTTAAAAAAAAACAATTATTTTGGTTTTTAGAGCTCAAGAAAAATAATAATCTTACCTTGTTATACGTCATTGGAAAGCTCTTAAAAAGATATTTCCAAAAATACAATAATCCAATATGGCAAAAAATAAAAAGTTGATGCCAATATCTCAAAAAGAATTGAAGCTAGAACACTTCGTTTTACCTGCATAATGTTCCTCTAATAAAAGTGCCGTAATAATCTATAAACCATAAAACCATAATACGAGTCGTTTAGAAGCTACGGGCAAAAGTTGAAAATGCACCATTTTGATTTTTCCCAATTATCTTGAAAACCACAAAAGATATCCTAAACTTCAAAACGTCATCAAATTTGTAATAAAATTCTCTAAAACTTTCCTAATTTAACCCACCCTGTAGCTATAGCGGTTTACGAGATAGCAATGCATGTAAGTTTTTGGGACACATTGTATATATATATATATATATATATATATATATATATATATATATGGCCTGTAGTTTTTTAGCTATGCACGCACATTTTACAGAAATCATGACTGACGGATTAGACATACCTACATTACAGAGGGAATTGAGAAAACATGTTTTCCGGCATCTAGGGACCCTTAAACGTAAAGATCTGAAAAAATCTCACGAGGGAAGTAATAACTAATTATCTTGTGTTTTAAACAAGTGTATAATATTTTTGCAAAATAATTTTTTTTTGTTATCACAATACAAAAAAAAAACAAATTTTTCTTGAACAGGGGTGGCCCGCATTTAAATAAATGACACTGTATAAGTGGTTAGATTTTTAGGTCAAGGGTGGCTCATAATTTTTGGTGATTGATAAAAAATTTCACTTTCATTAAGTGGCTGTATAAACAGAACATATCCTGATTGTTCCAGTAATTCGAACCGCCTTCCCACTTTACTAAGGCGCTTGCCATTTTGTGTATTTTTGTTTTTGCCAACCAAAAAATTTTAACCAAATACATACCTATTTAGCGAATTTTCTTATTTAGTCCCACGGCATTTAATATATAAAATAATATTAAGTGTATATCTTAATAATATTGCTTAATATAATAAAAAAAACTATTTTCTTTCTCCCTGTATAGCCCATCGAGTTTTAATATCTCGATAAAAAAATCACACATCGTTTTGGTATTCACTATGTTTTCTGATTTGAATCCTAATGTTGGTGACCTTACACCCGTACGATAAGACCGCATTCGACTATATCAAGATTATTATGTTCCAATAGGTTACTATAAACTAAGTCGTTAACAGGAACATTTGTGTATAGTGATTCTACTTCGAAACTGACCAAAATATCTTCGGCATCAAACTGAATTGACTTAAGTTTTTCCACGAAATGTGCAGAGTTTTTTTATAAAAGAATCTATAATTGATTAAGACAATTTGAAAGATATTTACCTAATTTGCATATGGGCAAGTCTATTGCACTGACGATTGTTCGAATTGGTATTCACTTAACCCACTAGCATTTTCGATTTCTGATCCAGATTCTCTTACATTAGAAACATCGAAGCCGACTTTTAAAAGATACAGTAATCCATGCGCGTTCATTTAAAAGATATAGTAATCCAACTCCGCAAAAAGAGAATGATAAGAAGTCACCGTTAGGTAGTGTTGTTCTTCCCTATATACATGCCACTACAGACAAAATAGGCCGATTACATCAGTCCGTCATCGTACAATCTTCAATACACAGGAAAATTAGACCATGGTTCCCGAAAGATGTTGTACCTTTTCAAACCAAAGTAGTATATAAAATTTCTTGCCGTGTGAAAAAGTGTATGTGTGAGAAACAGGATGCTCAGCCTCCACTCGATTAAGAAACATGAACGATGTATTAAAAAGAAACAAGTTGTTCGATCTGCTGTAGCTAAAGACCAGCAGGTCATATTATTATTGTAAAAGAAACCAATGTTCTGTAGTCGATTCCAGGAAAATTGCTTTTCATGCAAAAAACTTCAATAGAGAATCGGATTACGGTCTACATCACACGTTCGGCGAGCACAAGTTTGGTACAAAATTCCGCTTAAATCTCTCCGAGGTCATTCAGTGTTTAGATCTCGTGGAGTAAGAATCCCTAAAGATACCTTCTGGAATCGAACACGAAACGTCGGATAGTAATCCCAATTTCACACGGTCTAATCCCAAAAACCAAAATTTCTTAATTGAACAAAGCCGTGAAAGCTTTCGATGTACGATAAGTTTTTATTGACGATCAAAATAAATTTTTAATTTCGCCCTCTGAACACTCACATTTTAAGAAATCATGGTTCTTGGGATTAGACCGAGTCAAATTGGAATTACTGTCCGAAGTTTCGCCTTCTTCTACTGCACGAGGCAACTTCAGGGTTCTTTACTCCACGAGATCTGAACACTTTCAGTGTTCCTCGTGCAATCGAAGGCGAAACGTGATTTCTTGATTGGCCATGTTAACTTACATTTTATTTAAAATATATTTTTCGTATCATCACCTCTAAATACCCTCGTAGAAAAAATATAGTTCCAAAACTTGCTGCGAAAATTACTTATTAGGAAAATAGTACTTATTAGGAAAATAGCGATTTCCCATTTATCTCGGTTTGTCGGTCTGACTGTTCGGGGGATATAACTACTTACCACATTATTAAAATTTTGCTAAAGAGTCAAGAGTTATATGTGGATGAAACTAATGACATTGTCGTAAAAAATCAAAATGACAGGATTGGCAACAGCTGTCTGTTAAAATGCTGCTTAGAAAATTAGTACCAAAAAACTGCTTATTCAGTTGCTTTGAAATTTGGCACCAAAATTAGATGTGACATTTGGATAGACTTGGTGGGAATCCAATATGGCGGGAAAAAGTGGCAGCCTAATGAAAGGTTGAAAAAGTCAGTGTAACTGGTAAATGCCAACTAAAATGTTTGGATATCACAAAAGTTCTTTTCTAATTAACTTCATATTTTATATATAAAGATGAACGGCATAATTTTGGTGCAAATTTAATGTAATGTAATAAAATGAGATATTCTTTTTACTTAAAAGAAATGGAAATTATACAATTTTCTTATTTTAAATTAAACTAGCGCGTACCCGCGACTTCGTTCGCGTATCGCGATAACGAAAGGCATATAAAGAGGTGCTTAAATCGCTTTATTTAAATACCTCTTTATAAACCACGTTTTTTGTTGTATTTTCTTTTAGTTTTTGTAAACAGAGGCTTGGTTAAAAATTTTTGTTTATAAATCATTTCCGATTTTTTGGAACACCCTGTATAAATGTTAAAAAAATAAAATAAAAATATACATAAAATATTACATATACATTATATATACAATAAAAATATTGTAATATTTAACGGGCGGTTTCATCCCCTTGAAAAACCCTTCTTATCGAACTTCTACATTCTGTCATCAACCTGTAAGCCAAAATGCAGTTTTTTACGTCAATCGGTTTGAGCGGACTCGTGATTAATCAGTGACCCGATTTTTTGAAATACCCTGTAAAAATTTAAAATACAAAAAAATGGTGTTAAAAGGTCTCAAACACCAGCCGATCATTAAAAAAAATCTCTCTCAAGAACTTGCTGAAAAATTTGGCTTATTGGAGTTATAAATATATAGAGAATTGAAACTATGAAATATAATAAATAGGGCTTCTATGACAAAAAAAATAAAGCATGAAAAATAATAAAAAAATAAACAACAATTCTTTAAATTATCTGTTTCTTTAATATGCTTTTTTGGCACATTTATCGAAATTAAATGCACCTCAATGATGAAACATTATTTAAACAATTTTATATGGTTAAATTTCATAATGGGCAGAGGAACTTCGGTTAATGGCTTATCGCAGTCCGGGTTTGAGTATGTCAATAGAAATGTGACAATAAATAAATAAATGTTAAAATAGATATTTAGTAAAAAAACTTAGAAAAAGTCAAAAGAATAAAAAAACGTTAAAGTCGCTTTACTGGGAACTTCCCTCGTAATAAAAAAGAAAAATAAAAATGCAGTTAAATTCTTAACACCAAAAGAATTTAAAAAAAGGCCGACAGTTGGATTTACCCGGAACTTTCCTCCTTATGAATCCTTGCACTTGCTAAAGAAAGTGCAGCCTGACACAATTTATATCCTCGAATACCTAGTCAGTAGTTACTTACTAACGTACAGGGTTGCGCTTTTTCAAGGTACATGCAGGGTTTGGGCAAAACTATAAGACATCGAAAAAATCGACCACGCACACCCGAACTCGATTTTGAATATAAATTGATTCCTGCCAAGAGATCAAGGCTATCTTTAATTAGTTTTTATATACAGAGCATTTTTAAATTTTGTCATTTTTAACTACTCTCGGTTAATAATCAAGACAAAAAAAAACTTCAAATAAATAAATAACCCGATCCAATACGGCGAAACAAAATAGTGACCTAGTGAAATGTACTATAAAACTGCTTATCCAATTTACCTCAAATTTTGCAGAAAAATTAAGTATTATATAATTATAACTAGTTAAATTTTGGTACGAATCCAAGAAAATGGTGGCTTAATAAGAAATTTTAAAATTCAGCCTAAAAAAGTTCTTAATAGATTGATTTAAAAGTGTATGCAAGAACTAATTGTAGTATAGAGACGAACTGGTAAAATTTGGTACGAATTTAAGATGGCAGAATAAAATGGCGCCGAAATAAAATGTTTGTACCTAATCGTGAAAAAAATCCAGGGTTTACAAAATTGTTATACGGATTCAACGATCTTTTTATTCAATTGATTTAATATGTTGCAGCAAAATTTATTGTGATACAGAGATTAACTGACGATACGAATGGCGGTCTTAAAAAGTCATGGTAAAAACTTCTTATTCAATTTATTTTAAATCATGCTCAAAAAATAAGTGTGGCATAGGCAGGAACTGACAAAATATTGATACGATTCCGATATGGTGAAACAAAATGGCGGCCAATAGAAATGTTTGAAAAACAGTAAACTTAATGACTATATGTGCCGAACTAAACTGGGTTATACGTTACTAGTCCTAATAAAAGGACAAATTCATACCGAGGGAAATTCCAAGTAAAGGAAATTTATCGATTTTTTTTCGGTCCACTTCAATAATATTTTTTTTGTTGAAGCCTTAGGATTGATTTCAACACAGCAAGTGTATTTATTTCGTCTAACATTCGATTTTATTTGTAGTAAGTTTTGGGTAGAAATTTAGTCAACGAACCATATGTTTTTAAATTCCGCTCTAATTTTCCAAATAAACGGATATTAGGTTGACGCTCTTCGGGATATCTCTCCAAATACAAAGTAGATGCAGCGGCACTATGTTTTCTACATTGAAATTAACTTATTCACTAATAAGTAACGTAAATGTTATTTAAACATACCGAACAGTCAGATATTATTTTATCGACTACTTGCTAAATAATTATGTATAATCAAAAACTGGTTTCGAATTTTAATTAGTACTTATTTTATTATTTTGTTATCAATTATTTATTTATTTAATTAATAATAATTAATTAATTAATTAATATATTATTGTTAGGAAAAAATAAATTATTAAATAAAAATTTCAGTTGTTCAAAAATATACCATAAAATAACCTAAAATTCAGTCATATCTTCGAAATTGGTTTTGTTCAAAAATTTGGACCTAAACTAAGAACTTCTAAAACTTTATTTGTTATTTGTATGTCGGTTAGATTTTCAGTCCAGTCGTCGATAGGTATGTCAGGCCTAGGATTTCCAGTTGTTTGTTTAAGAATTATAATCGTAAAAAACTCACCATCTGAGATGTTTTCAGATCACTGAATCCAATTTATCTCGAATTTTGCACTAAAAACAAGTACTACGTAGATATGAACAAGTAATTTTGGAACGAATCCAAGATGGCGAAACAAAATGGCGGCCTAACTAAATATTTAAAAAGCAGCTTCAAATTTATTTTAAACTACACCCAAAAATCAGGTGTAATATAGATAGAAACTGCTAAAATATTGGTAAGGATCTATGTCTGTCTGGATCCAAATTGGACCACACTTCACTATTCCTAACAAAAAGAAAGATTCATTACGAGGGAATATCCGGGTTAAGGACATTGACCGATTTTTTTATAAGCCCGTTTATTTTAACTAATCTTTTTGTTAAATTATCTTACATTTTTTTTCATTTTTGTACAATGCCAGCTGTAAACCCATCTGAAATTTGTTGCATTTTGTTGCTTGAAAAATTATTTTTCTTCTTAGCAAAGTTGTATATTTTTTCGGTTTTTACCTGTGATGAGTAGTTTCAGTGTATCAATCTTAAATATATTTAAAGTATTTTCCTCAAATTTTCGTTGCAAACAGTTAAATCAGAATATATATATATACATATATATATATATATATATATATATATATATATATATATATATATTGTATTAGGTACTTCTTTTCTTGGGATGCGCGTTCACAAAATTAAAAAGATTTTTTAATTATTTGTCACATTTAATTCCAATTTGACGTTTCGGCAGGTAGTTCCATGTCTTTTTCAGAAATGTTTTTCTTTATTTTTCCTAAAACATGTTGCATAAAATAAGTAATCTAAGATTTAAAAAAATGTAAAATATCTTACCTCGAGACGTAAATTAAAAGGTCAATAACTTCAAATAAAATTAAAGCAAATTAAATACACGTAGCACATTTTCATTTTGTCAAACAAACACATACACAGAACACCTATTGGAGACTAACTGATATATATGGTGTAGGAATTCATTCTTATCAGAAAACTTTTTTAGTGGTTACCGGAGAATTTTTATTATTTAGATATATTTATATTTAAAAGAGTTGGGGAACTTATATGATGTTGAAAAAAATTCTGATTACTAAATTAACATCTTTTTTGTTATTAATTGCATTTTTATTTTTCCCGATTCCAATACATTCATATATCTCTCTTTTCCGTTTATGATTCCGTTTTTAAAATTCTTACCTTGGAAAAACTCAACTTATGGTTTGTTTGATTTTCGTGTTTAGTAAGCGGTTTGCTTTGCCGTATTTATGTGAATTTAGTCTCGATTTTAAATACTGACTAGTTTGGCCAATGTAAACTACACAGCAGTCACTACATGGGATCTCATACACAACGTTGCTTCTTTTTAAATTGGGTGTTTTGCTTTTTAGAACGCTAAAATTTTGTTTCAAGTAAATTAAAACCTTTATGAGCCACATTTATGTTATATTTAGCAAATACATGCTTCATCGGACAAACCTTGTACATATGGTATTTGTTTTATTATAAAATTTATGTATTCTCTGTTTAAAATTTTTTTAAATTAAATCTTCAATGCAGTCCTCAAAATGAAGCTGAGTATATATTAAACACCTTTAATAGTTATCACGAAAAACTCCACTTTACCATTGAAATCGAACAAAAAAATTAAATAAACTTCTTAAATGTCACTTTACAGAGGAATTAATACAAACAGAACAGAATAATACACTAAAAAAACCTGGTCATCAAGGTACACAAATTATAAATCTCAGCATCCCCTCTCCCAAAAAAAATCGGTTATCATTGCTTTAGCTGACAGAACAACTCAACTGTCAGATGTTGGATATTAAGAAAATTGGATAAATAAAGCCAAACATGCCCTCCTAGAAAATAGTTATTCTGAACATGTAATTAAAAAAAATTTTCTTAGATTGTTTATTTGGAAAAAAATGGAACTACCTGTCGAAACATCAAATTGGAATTAAATATGACAAATAATTAAAAAATCTTTTTAATTTTATGAACACGCATCCTAAGAAAAGAAGTACCTAATACAATATATATTTGAAGGTTCGAGAAAAATATTTGCTAAACTATATATATATATATATATATATATATATATATATATATATATATATATATATATACATTTTTGGACTAATATACTATTATATACTAATTTAGTAACAATTTTGCGTAACATTTATTAAAAAAATATATAAAATCCCAAATTTCCCGAAACAGTTATTAAGAAATTATACAGTTTAGAGGTAATGTTTTCTCTCAACAAAAGCTTAATAAGCGAAATGTTACCATTAAGGGTAAAACTGACTCCCACAGATTGCCCCCCGTTTTACTAATTAATAGATAGTAAAAAAACTGCTATTCATCGAATACAAATTCCAATTTTTATAATAATATGCAGCTGTGTGAAATGTAAAAAAGAATTAAATGAGCATAACCTAACAATAATTAGTCATATGAGCCAAATGTTATTTACCATTTTTATAGAAAATATATGTGGGTATTTTGTGTCTTAATAAAATGTTTTTTGATTAAATCAGAAAATCTCTGACGATTTATCCTTCAGTTCAGAAGATTTCTTCTCTTTCTTTTCTGAATAGTTATTTTTAACACCGACTTTTTTCAGGTTAAAAACTGGATGGAGTGTGAAAACGGGCAGTTTGGGCGGTTTTATTTCCACTGCTTCATTAAATCAACCGCTCGGTGAGGATGAACAGCAAACTATAGTCGGTGTTATACAAAGAGCAGAAAAGCTGGACCTCACAGAACAAGAAAGGGTAATATAGTAACCTGTTAATATTACTTAAACACAAGTATAGGTATATGTAAAAAAAGATATTAATGAAATTAACCAATTTAATTATTATAGGATTTTTTTTTGACTTATAATGACCATATAACCAACATTATCTCAAATTTTTTAATTATATTTAGAACAACTCTCAAGGACTTTTCAAACATTAGTTAATTTGTTTCAACTTAAATAAAGCGCTTTCCTGTGCTCCAAGGTATCTCTATTTCTTCAACCCATCTAAATCCACTCCTGGACGTAAATCTCTCCTAGTATTCTCCATTGGTCTCTACCGAGATATACAAATGGATAATGTTGAAAAACCCGCAAAGCAAAAAGGTTGGAGACACCAAAATTTAAATTTAAGGAACGCAAACTATTTAAAATAATTTGGGATTCAATATTTTTATTTTTTTTTCCTTTTTTTATTTGTTAAAAAATTATGAAATTTTAAGGTGCATATTCTGAAAAGGTTTAACAAAGGGAGAATGCTCGGAACGCAAAAATTTCCCTGGCCGTTTTTGGGTCGATATACAGATTAATACGGTGAAACAATTTAATAACATCTGCATCTGAGCAGTTTTTTTTATTAACTTCAACTCACAACAATGTCTGGTAGGTTTTATATTTTCCAACATATCCTATTTTCGAGACCTGTCAGTTTTCGCCTGTAAGTGTTTGAATTTGCGTAAATAATAATCTTCAAATATGTACATGTGATCTTGACGAGACCGGGAAAGTCTCAAGAATCAAAACGGTGGCCCGTCAAAATGACAAAACCTTGTTTCCGGTTTTCAGTGGCGATTCCACTTTGATTTTCACTTTGAAATTTGAAAACATATACTTTTGAAAGAGAATTATATTTAAGGTATGAACTAAATTAAAGAAGCCAATTAGTGTGATACATTTAACAATTTAAAAAAATTGGTTGAACATTAGAATGTCTTTAATAGATCACTTTAGATATTAAATTCAATATATCAATAACAACCTTTGGCCTATTTGGAACAACTTGCAAATCATTTGAAGGTTATATTTTGCTTTCATAAGGAATTTTTTTATTTCTTTCGTTTCGACTATCCTTTTGTATTTCTGTTCTCTTTTTGTTACTTTACTTGAATTTATTAAATGGAATTTAATGATTTTTTTTTAATAAGCAGAATGGTTATTTTTACTTGAACTAGGAAATTATATTTTTTTCTAAGCAACTAAAATTATTTAGAAAAATTAAGTAGATAAAAAATATCAACGCATTTAAGTCACAACAGGCCATAAATGATTAAATATAAATAATTTTATTAATACAGCCTAAATTACGTTTTAAATAAAAACTAGCACACGTATTATTATGTTATTTAAGTTTACTCAAATTTAATACAGAATAAAACATTAGATAAATACGAAATATCAACATCTAAGACACATTAGGTTAGAAGAAAATTCAGTATAATTAATATTAATTACAGAGATAAAAACAAAACTACAACACAAAAATACAAAAATAATTTATAACATGAATAAAATAATTAATATAGAACTGCTATTCTATGGTACCAATAAATTTTATGGGTTAAAAATGCTTTAATATATTTTAGAAAATTATTAATATTAGGTATCCAATGTTTTAAAAGTACTACCTTTAAACATTCTAATTTGTAAAATAGTGCCGTCTTTGAGATGCAGGTTATATAGGGACCAGAATTTCCTGCGCCTTCATTTTTATTTAGTACTTCCTAGTTTGCATAAACTCTTATTAAACCAAAGTACCATATTCAGTTATGATTCTTATTACGAAGTGCAATAACACTCGCATAAGATGTCAGTGTGCATTTTTTTTTGTAGAAAAAGCAATTTATTCTTTTTACCGTAATAGACATAGTTTTCGAGAAAATTAGTGGTGAATATGTAAAAAATGACTCAATTTGAAATTTTCTACTTACTTATTGACCATTAAATTATCCAAAAACCACACCTCGTACAAAAAACTTTAAATGACTCTTTATCTCATCTCTCGCTAACTATGTTAGGTATATATATATATATATATATATATATATATATATATATATATATATATATATATATATATATATATATATATATATATATATATATGTATTACTTTGCGATAGTTTGACCAATTTAAACCCGTATTCAAAATACAAGGAAGAAAGGAATTCGGTGCATTTGTATTTTTATAAGTAAGAAATTAACTAGACACTTTTAAATCCGATTTAAAGGCTAAAATAATTGTTATTATAATGATAATTCCAAAAGTCAGGTTAGGAACCAAGTGTTATATAAAAATCATAGTAGCGTAACACTTAAAACATTTAAATTACCGTAGGTATGTTTTAAAACGAAAGAAAAAAAGTTGGAATTATGGGTTTCTAGGAACAATTTTATAGGATAAAATAAGTTTTAATATCTAACATTGTATTTTTTTGGGTCTGATACTGTGCTGAAGGGGAAACAGTGATTATTTTCTCAACAAATGTGATTTGCTTAACAGGTAGTAAAGGGAAGAAAAAATATGAAATCCTTTGTTGGGGATAAATGATTTTAATTCATAGTTTTATAGGAAAAATAAAATATTCCAATACATTTGTGCTTCGATGAGCTATTCTTAGCGTAATTATATATTTTTTGTCTAACTCAAAATTAATTTAAATCAGTTAAAAACTAAGCTAATCTAACTTTACATCGTTTAAGATATCCCAAAAATACTAACAATAAAAATTTGGATTCTGTAAGCGTGAAAATAACTTAACCAGACCTACCTATCCTTCTTTAGCCTTAACTAAACAATTGCGAAAAAAGTTAAGGGGCCCTTGCCTCTTCCATTACATTCTTTTCACTGATCAAAGGCGTGAAAGCTTCCATTCTATGAATATTTGCACATTTTGAAGAGAATAAGGTGATAAATACTTTTATGTTGGTCACCATAGGAGATATGGTGTGTATTGAATTTTTTGTAATTAAATATGCTTTTATCTCGGCTTTTATTAATATAAAAATAAACACATCACATTGGTTTTTTTCCGTATTATCTTTTCCGTAAGATGACACAGATCCTGGATTTCAGTAGTTTTTTCGGAATTTTTTTGTTTGCTAAAATGAACTATCATGGTCTAAATTGCCATATAACTTAGACTACGCAGGATCTAACATATGTCCATTTTTGTGGAATTAATGGGTACACAGTTAATAGTTAAACAATAAATACTATATATAACCAAATTTATTTTGAATAGATGAAACTTTTCGGTTTTTAGAAATCGGTCTACTGACATGTGTAACACGTCATTTTCTCTTCCTACTGTTCTGGTAGAAAGTTGCGGATTTTCTTCTAAACTCATTAAAACGTTAAGAGCCTTATCTCCATCTGTTGCGCTTTTAGGACTGTCAGAACGTACAGCATCTTTTACCTTTCCACTTTGAAGAAATTTTTTGTTAATTTTACTTACAGTAGATTTAGTTATTGGATATTTGTCAACAGTTGCGTTTCATAAAAGGGACTCTTAATAAAAAGTATTGATAATTATACGCAGATTTTAAAAGTAATATAATATAGAGTATTCCATTAAAAAAAATATTCTTTTAAAACTGAAAAACGGTAAACTTGGCAGCAACGTGGAACCCGCCGTTGGATCTGGCATAATTTCAATTTCATACCTAAGTTTACATATTTTCATTAAATTCAGGTAAGCCGTACCTGAGATATTTCACCGTTACCTTACTCTTGCTACACGCTTTATGAAAATAGGCTATTCTTAGTGTAATTATATAAGTCTAACCCAAAATTAATTTAAATCAATTAAAAAAAACTAACCTAGTCTAACCTACATCGTTTAACCCTTTCAAGGCGGCACTATTTTCACTAGTTTTGCCTTGTGGACAGCAGTTTTTTGCGTGACGGATAGACGGGTGTCATATATATCTGCCACATAGTATTTATTTAAAAAAAATGAATTTTTGACGTAAATGCAAAAAACTATATTAAAGTATAACAAAACAAACAGATAATTCGTATTGTGTAATCAACAACAACTTAAAACTAAAATTGCAACAACTTAAAACTCTACTTTGGTATGAAACACTTGGAACCATGGAAACAACTTAAAATTTTCCTTTGGTGTGAAATACTTGGAAACATGGAGCAACGCATAATCCCACATTACAATCTCTACATATGTATCTGGAAACACGTCTCTTCTTTTCTCCTAGGTTTGTCTGAGAACAGACAATGCACCTTCTTGAAGCTGATTTAGACTTCTCAGTTGCAGGGTTTGTTTACTTGTCCATATCTGAAAACATTTAGTAACGATAAAAATTATATGCAATAGGTAATAAAAAACACAAACCTTTCTAAAAGTTGACGAATAAGGTTCAGTTGAAATTTCGCAAGTGGTTGTTTGATGGTCTGTTTTGTAGAGAACATAGCATGGGAATTTAGTACACATATGTCGAGAGTATGCACAAACAATTTTTTATACCATTTGATAGATTTACGTAGACTATCAATGCTACTAATCATCATGTTAGATCTATCCACGGCCCCCATTCTACCATTATAATCCATTACACACAATGGTTTCTTGACATTCTCCTTTATGCTACGGTCGATCCTGTCCAAAGTTACCATTTTATTTTCATGCGTAGTAGTGATCATCATCACATCTCTTCTCTCTCTCCACTTCATAAATATTAGAACTTCTGTAGACAGCATCTCCTTTTTTGAGTTTTTCCTCAAATTTGGGCATGTGGAGCCTATTAGACCTAACGGTCCCACACGAATTGGTCATTCTGTTAAATAAATACTTTGAGAGTATCGGACTACTATGGAAGTTGTCAGTGTAGACCGAACGTCCTTTGTTTAGATATGGCTCTGTAAGCATAGCCACAACATTCCCCGAGGCTCCCTGGCCAGTTATATTTTCTGGTTCAACGTAGGTGTCTTTGCCAATATACACAATGAAATCCAACACAATTCCAGTCTCACAGTCACATAAAACAAACAGTTTTATGCCAAAACGATGACGTTTCGTCTTTATATATTGTTTGAATCCAAGACTACCCTTGAACAATATCATGCTCTCATCAATCACCAAATTTTCAAATGGATAAAATTGTGATTTGAATCTACGCGTGATTTCCTTTAGAACATACTGGACTTCTGTCTCCTCATTATTTGCAAAATGAAGATTTCTAAGGATTTGTAAATATCTGTCTCTTCCCATGAACTTCCCAAAAGCTGTGGTGTATAATAATGGGTTTTTGACCAATTTTCTTTAATTTCCAATTTTTTATTTCTTGGCATTAGCATGGTTAAGGCAATGAAAGTAACAAGTTCTCCCACATCTAATTCTTTCCACTTCTTCTCATTCTGTTGAATTGCATATCGGTTAGTTTCTACTACTATATGCTGAGCAATATCTTCTGTGAAAAGATCTAAGAAAAATTCAATATCCGGTGAATTTTCTGTCAGATATTGGTTTTTTACTCCGCTATTACTATTATCAAATGCATGTAATTTGGGTACAAAGTTGTGTTTTGTCCACGTAAAAATTAGGTCTCTATAGTCTGTTACGTCGGCGTCAAGATTATTGTCGCTATTTTCAACATCTGGCACATTTCTATCTTCGAAGCTTATTTTATTTACCTCACTGTCGCCGCTCTCCTCCTGGTCCTTGTTATCTCCGCTTGGTAGATATTCGCTCCCGCTATCGAAAAACGGCTCGTCTTCACTATCAGAGCCAAATTTATCATTGTTTGAATTGATATGACGAATCTCACGTTCATCCAATCCGCAATAAGTAATATTATCGAAATCACTTTGCACTCTAGCCCGCTTTTTTGAAGGCCCTGCCTGCTCCTCTGCCGACATTGTAAACGATACTAATGTGCCACTAGTCACGCAGGCTACGTACTCTCCCGAATCACCCCGACGGCTGTCGTATATTTCCGCCACTAGCAGATATACCGGTCGTCACTGATAGAATTTGCCACCCCGGCGGCTGTCATCTATATCTGCCACGGGCAGATATATCGGTCGTTCGTCGGTATGGCATGGATGTGTGGTCACGATTAATCGGTCAGCCGTCTGTACGGCAAATTGATTTTTAAAAGTTGTCCAAAATATATGACATTAGTCCCAGGGGTATGAATAATGCGCTGGCATATATGTCGGTTAGCTTTCTGTGTGCCAAATTTCTTTGTGGCAGATATATCAGTCAGCCGCACTGAAAGGGTTAAGATATCCCAAAAATACTAACAATAAAAATTTGGATTATGTAAGCGTAAACTAATTTAACCAGGCCTAACCTAACACTATATATATATATATATATATAGGTTAGGTTAGGCATGGTTAAATTAGTTTACGCTTACATAATCCAAATTTGTATTGTTAGTTTTTTTGGGATATCTTAAACGATGTAAATTAATTTTGGGTTAGACGTATATAATTACATTAAGAATAGCTCATGGAAGCACACACATTTGGGCTACTTAGGGTTAGTTTTTGGTTACCTGCCATAAATAACTAAATTAATAAATACAAGAAAAATACTATATTTTTGCAAAAAACAAAATATCTTGAGTATTTACAGAAATTTAAAAAAAATAACGTATGTACCTATAGTTATAGGTATATTCTATTTTTCCTAAAAAAAGTCTAAAAAATTAACTAAAATCTCCAAAATAGATTTTTTTTTGTTTGCCTTTACTGCCTGTTAAACAAATAACATTTGTTGAGAAATATAATCAAACTGTTTCCCCTTCAGCATAGTATCAGACCGAAAAAAGAGAATTCAATGTTAGATATTAAAACTTATTTTGTCCCATAATATTTGACCGAACAAAATATTACATAAAGTGTTACGCTACTGTGTTTTTTATATACCACTTGGTTCCCAACCTAACTGTTTGACACTTTAAGAATTATGATTTTCATTATAATAATATTAAAGTGTCTAGTTAATTTCTTTACTTACGAAAATACAAATGCACTTCGCGTTGAGACGAAATTCTTTTCTTCCTTGTACTTACAAAACACCAAAAATGTGTTTGTTACGTTTTATAACACACAACACAACTTTTTAATCAACTTTTATATTAATTCGAAGTGCGTATTATTTATAAACTGGTAAAACTTAAACTTAAATTTGCAAAGCCGACGGTTTGACAACACACGTCAACAAACTAAAACGTAAACATCAGAAAAATAAGGTCCCAAAAATGACGTAGTTTCGTCAAAAGCCTGCTGATTTAAAATAATGCATGGGGCTTTTTCCTGTTGTCTATTTATTCAATGAGGTGGCTACACTATTCAAGTCAGAAAATAAAGAAATTCTTTATGACCTGTGGAGAGAGTAGCATGTTTCGGATACTTTGCAAAATGTGTCTAGTGAACTATAAAAATGTATCATTTGATTTGCTGTTCCCCTTTTTCTAAGCTTGTTATTTTTGTTTCGTTTTTTTATTGACAATCATTTTCTTAAGAATCTTAAAGAATACATACATATATTTACACCAAAGCTATTCAGTATAATGTGTGACAAAATACGCACTTTTCTGTTATCTGTCTATATAACAAATGCTTGTTAAAAGTTAGTTACTTCCTCTTTTAAACGAGAAAACCTATTTTCATAAAGCGTGTAGCAAGAGTAAGGAAACGGCGAAATATCTCAGGTACGGCTTGCCTGAATTTAATGAAAATATGTAAACTTAGGTATGAAATTGAAATTATGCCAGATCCAACGGCGGGTTCCACGTTGCTGCCAAGTTTACCGTTTTTCAGTTTTAAAAGAATATTTTTTTTTTAATGGAATTTTCTATATTATATTACTTTTAAAATCTGCGTATAATTATCAATACTTTTCATTAAGAGTCCCTTTTATGAAACCCAACTGTTAACAAATATCCAATAACTAAATCTACCGTAAGTAAAATTAACAAAAAATTTCTTCAAACTGGAAAGGTAAAAGATGCTGTACGTTCTGACAGTCCTAAGAGCGCAACAGATGGTGATAAGGCTCTTAATGTTTTAATCAGTTTAGAAGAAAATCCGCACCTTTCTACCAGAACATTAGGAAGAGAAAATGACGTCTTACACATGTCAGTAGACCGATTTCTAAATACCGAAAATTTTCATCTATTCAAAATAACTTGCAAGAGCTCTCTGAGGATGATCACGACAGGCACTTGGAATTTTGTGAAATTAAGATGGAACGTTGCAATACAATATATATTTTTTCTGCCAAGCAACTTTTTTTTGGATGGAAAAGTTAACAGGCATGATTCTCGATACTGGGCCAGAGAAAATCCACATTGGATTCGTGAAAATCATACCCAATTTCCTCAAAATATAATTGTTTGATGTGGTATAAAGGGTGCAAAAATAATCGGTCCCTTCTTCATTGAAGAACATTAACTGGAGAAAGATATTTGAATCTTTTAAGGACCGAAATTGTGACAGCTATCGCAGAACTATTTCCGAATATCCGTAAGTTCGTTACTTTACCTGCTGTATTAGGTATGTAAACTTTATTTTTTAAGTAATGGTGCACCAAATGTTGAAATATGGTTTCAGCAGCGTGGTGCTCCATCGCATTTTGCTCGTAATGTTCTGGAATATCTAGACAGAAGACGGATACGTAGGGGTTCAATAAAGAGGCTACTTTAGTCTCCAGACTTGACGCCCCTCAACTAATTTTTGTAGGGACATCTTAAACATGTGGTGTATAAAACTGAGCACAATGACCTCGAAATTTAGCGGATAGAAATC
This sequence comes from Kuschelorhynchus macadamiae, assembly GCA_030620095.1. Classification (NCBI taxonomy): domain Eukaryota; kingdom Metazoa; phylum Arthropoda; class Insecta; order Coleoptera; family Curculionidae; genus Kuschelorhynchus; species Kuschelorhynchus macadamiae. The sequence goes on along the minus strand of JAUTXW010004054.1, from coordinate 454,687 downwards.
GAATGTAGACCAGACTTCTAATGTATTAAATGTTTTTCCAGAGCATTTGGCGTACTTTCAGGAAATAAATACAAAACTTTTTAAACACCTTACTTCGTTTTATTAATTTATTTTTGTTGTGTTAGATATTTCTTTTTTTGTGTTGTATTGTTTCCGTTGTTTTTTACAACCGACTTTTAAAGTTGAGACGCTGTTTTCCCTTGCTAGTGTTTTGGTAAAGTGGGGGACACGAAAGAAAACCGGGCGGGCCTTAAAATAAAGGTTCAAAGTCTTAAGCAAACGGAAAAGTAAAATTTGTGTACACAAATAAATTTTATGTTATTTTATTTGTTGTAATAGTTTGCCGCTTCACCTATAAAGTGCGCCAGCTAAGCGGTACGGAAAATTAATCGAGGATTTAGTAAATTTCGCACTAGTCCACTTGTAATTGGGATGTGCCTAGAGTCTCCATGCACTTGCCGCTAGAAGGTTCTAGCTATTTCCAGTGGCGCCTATACATATCGAGCATCTGTTTTCATTTCTATATAAATGCGTTGCGTTGAATTTGAATTATTATTTCGAAGTAACGATTGCGAGCAAAACAGGAAAAACAATTCGAAGCGGTGCACGTGAAGTTATTGCGAGCGTTATAGAGGCCTGTACTAGAGAAGCTGAAAATAATAGTTTGACTATTCCAATTCAAAATCGAGCAGAATGCGCTGCATTTTACACTGGTTTCGGAAAGTAGTGTAAGAAAAAAAAACATAATGATCGCTAATATTTTACTTCACCTTTAAAATCTCCTGGTAAAAAAAGACCCCGATTATCATACAAAGATAAAATTGACGATGGTGATTTTCAAGTAATTCGACGAACAATAGAGGATTTTTATATAAACTTGAAGAATGTTCCCACCTTCAAACCCCTACTTCGTGCTGTAAAGAACAAAATAGATTTTCCGTATGGGTATAAAACCTTAAATTGGCTTTTACGATCAAATGGTTTTGTTTGGCGCCAGTGCCAAAATAAACGAAAATTGCTTATTGAGAGACCAAATATTTTTCACTGGCGGGTGAAATATCTATCAATTGTGAGGCAATATAGGCAAGAAGGACGCAATATTGTGTATCTAGACAAAACCTGGGTATATAATGATATGACAGTGAACATATGCTGGCAAAGTGAAAGTGTTACAGGTGTTGTTCAGGGAATCCGTTCTAGTAGTCGCTTTATTATACTTCATGCTGGTTCAGAAGCCGGATTTGTTCCAGGTGCTGCGTTAGTTTTTCGCTCAGGACTAACAACTGCAGACTATCATGGAAAGATGAATAGGGATAATTTTGAAAAGTAGTTGCTCAAGAAGCTTCTACCTAGCATTCTTCCCAAATCAGTCGTGGTAATATATAATCCGTCTTATCACTCTCGCGTAGAAGATAAAGTGCCAACTAAATACTCTACAAATGCTCATATGATATCGTGGCTTAAATCGAACAATCTTGTATGTCTATGCAAATGTAAATACAATTATATGAAGTAATATCAGCCAACAAGCCTAGAGAAGAAAAGTTTAAAATTGACGGTCTTTTACGTAACCTCGGTCATACACCTTTAAGGCTGACTCCATACATGTGCGACCTCAATCCTTTTGAACTTGCATGGGCAGGAGTAAAAAAATAGCAACGAGAGCGCAACACCGGTGAACTTTCAATTAAAGATTTAAATAAAATAACATTAGAAGCGTTTGACTCAATATGGCTGAAAATCGGAAATCGTATTCACACTGGGATCTTCAAGTAGTGACGACGAACCTCATCGTTTTCAGAGGAAGACAACGATTTAGAAATAATCGAACCATTAGAATCACAACCGTCAACCTCAAAAATGGCTTAAGTTTTTTTTCATATATTTTGTAAAATTGTTCATAAAGTCGCTGTCAACAAACTGCTTCAAAATAATTAATTTTGTGTTCAATACCGGGTATCAAAAAATATCTAATATTGCAATTAATATTTGAAAAACTGCAGAACCCATATTTTTCCAAAATTAACACATCAATAGTAGTTATAGTGGGGAGCCAACACTTATTTCAGTGAACAAGATTTATCAAAATTTTAACTTTTGCAGTTTGACTTTGGGCTATTCGGGTATGTCAAAAGTGACTGTGTGTCTCCGTCTGTCATATTACTTTCTACAGGGGGCGTCATTTACCTATACAGGGCGATTCCTAATTGCGTGCTAATATTAAAGGGGGGTGATTCTTGGACCTTTTTAAGAAAAAAACTGAATATGAACCTGAAAGTCTTAACCTTGGAGATACAGGGTTTTAAAAAAACATTTTTTTTAAATCCTAATTCTTATGCTATTATAGATAAATAACTGTGTGAAATTTGATACTTGTATTTTATGCATAAAAGGGCATTTTTATTAACAATCAATTTTTGAAATTTCTACCAGTGGCGTGCATATGTAATTAACCTGGGTAAATCCGTATGCTCCTTAATGAATAAAAGCGGTGTATCAAATTTCATACAGTTATCTACAATAGCATCAGAATTGGGATGAAAAAAAAATGTTTTCATTTTAAACTTTATCATCCTGTATCTCAAAAGTTAAAACTTTTAGGACATAAAAACACCCCCTTTAATATCAGTACGCAATTAGGAAACGCCCTGTATAGTACTTCACAATGACGGCCCCTGTATAAAGTAATATGACAAACGGAGACAGACGGCCACTTTTGACATACCCGAGTAACCCAAAGTCGAACTGCATAAATTAAAATTTTGATAAATCTGGTTCACTGGATCTGAAGCTGGCTGCCCTTGTAAAATCTGGACTTGTAAATCGTGTATCACTATACTGGGTGGTCCAATAATAGTGGACGTAGGCAGTAGCCCGGGAACCGTTAATGACAGAACTCAAGAAAAAATATATTTATAGGTAAATCGATCAAGAAAAATCAAAATTAAATCATTTTAAAATTCGAAAGTTGCCGTTTTTGCAACACAAAAGAGATATAGAAGTGCGGTACACGAAAGAAAACAGACAGTATAATTAATGTTTCAATTCTTTGGGTTTCCGGTAAACTTGGCAGAAATGCGGAACTCCTATTAGGTTCAGCATAATTTCATACATAAGTGTACATATTTTCATTAAATGTAGGTAAGCAATACCTGAGATATTTCATCGTCTCCTGACTTTTGATACACGCTGTATAATAATATACAATTAAACCGAGACACCTAAATAAATAAATAATTGAGGGTACACATTTTTTTTCCATTACCTACTAATAAAATTTCACAAATAATTCAAGCTTTTGACTGCCATTTCGCATATGGGTTAACATTAAGGTATAAAAAATAAGGGAATTTATAACTTATATATAAATGCTGTAAAAAAAAATTTCCAAAAGTCGGTTTGTCGCAAAAATAATTGAAAAGCATTTGATTTTCTGTAATTATACTTGTTTTGTTTTCTCTTAAATAACACTTAGTAATAAAATGGTATCAAAAATGACAACCCACTAAGTAACACGGGAAATCATGGTAGTGGTTATTTTGAGTATGAGATCTTTAAAGCTTGATCAATCTGAGTCAAGGCGTTGTAAATTTTAAAAAGAAAATACTTTTGTAGGTCGGAAAATTAGTTGACAGGCTAGAAAGCATGCGACGAAATGCACTTGGTAGGGGTCCAAATCAATGTCTATTATGTGGTGATAATTTTGGAATTTTGGGACCCCAAAAAATCAGGTGTGTTGATTGTGGACGTTGGGCTTGTCAAAGATGTGCCATCGACAAACTTACTACAAAAAATGCTTGGTAGGTATTTTGTTAAAAATAGATATACATCACCAGAAAAATTTATTTCATTAATTAAAGTGTAAAAATTAATGGTTATCATCGTATTAGCCTTATTCATTAAAAAGGCTTAATAGTCAGACCAGATTTAATTATCATGAGAAATAAAATTCAGTTATGTTTCGCTTATATGAATCTCATATTTTTGAATTATGACATTTGGAAAAAATGTTCTATTGTTGTATAGTATCTTATCTTAAAACTATAACTGGTAGGTTAGACCTAGTTTAAATTTGAAGCTCTTTAATCAATACAGATTTGTCTCCCGGAAAGTTTAAGAGTTTGGTCAGATCTATGTATGGCAATTAAAACTCTTAGCTGACCCGTTAAGGTTTGCTTATGTCACTAGGATTTGCAATTTTATCATTAACAGAAATTAATGTTCTGTTGTTGCATTAGTCCTGTTTTGACAAGTTAGACTAGCTTAAATTTAAATTTTTAGTGAAAATGGGTATACGTGTTTAAGATGATATAACCAACAAATAATTTTTCTAAATGTCGCAATTACAAGATACGACAGTGACATAAACAAAAGATCACTCTTAAACTAAACGTTAGAATTGGCAATTAGTAATGGGTTAACTAACCTTTATGTCTTATTATCGGTACTTGAGTTATACATTTGCTGGCGAGGCATATTAAACACATAGAAATCATGGTTCATGGGATTAGACCGTGTCAAAATGGAATCACTTTCCAACGTTCCGCCTTCGATTTCACGAAGCATCTTTAGGGATCTTAACTTCACTAGATCGGATAAATTTGAACATTCAGTGTTCCGAATATACCAAACTCGTGAAATAAAGATCCCCGTAAGTGATACAATTTCGATACGGTCTAAGCCTTAGACACATAAAACATAAATGAAGTTACCCATTTATGAATAGTAAAAAATACTGCGCCAACAATCCTTAACGTCTTGCCCCGCCTCAATATACTTTATCAATGGAAAAGGTAATTACTGGCCCCAGCTATGTATAACATAGGCGTAGCGTGTAGAGGGTCATACATTAGGAGATCTCAATTAAGTATTAAAAAATATGAAGCCACTTATTGGTAATATTAGTGAAACAGAATTACATTTCATCAACTTGATTAAACAAAGCATAGGTAACCTGAAACTGAATGAGTAAAGAATATTGCAATGAACATTTGTAGAACCATCTTAAATTTGGTTGTTGGAGGTACACCGAAATATACAAATACAAAAACCATCAAAAAATATAAACGGAGTTAGTAATTATTTGAAATAGGATTCATATCTAGTACACAACAGAGCGACATTTAAATACACTGATAAATTGTTTCTCTTAGCTAAAGTAAATAAATTCGTTTTTCTTACCACCACAAGACGTAATATAACATTTCTCTCAGGGATTGAGGATGCAAAATTAAATATTTTGGCCTTACAGAGCAAACATCACCTTTGAGCCTAAAAATATTGTCAACACATTTAAAAAATGTTTGCTTTTCGTTTAGGGTGATAAAAATTTTTCTTTTGTACGCAAAATACCATTTTAGATTCGAGTAAATTGGTCCCCTGTTGATGCTTTTAAACTACAGTTTCTAGCTAAAGTTGAACTTAATATTTTTAGCCGAATAATAAATCAACCTATATGGTAGTCTGTTATAAAATATAACTTTAATACTTTCAACTAAATACATTTCTCCATAGCAGATATATTTATTAATATAAACTTATTTAATGTGTTAAGACTTACTAAAATTTTAGGTACTTCAGAAAATTTAAACAGGCAATTTAATTAAAAAGACATTTAACGAGTTCAGAATTGGGTGTGTAAATAGGTATTCGTAGATAATATTGTAAAGTTACACAGAAAATATAGTTGTTCAATAACTATTTTCAAATTTTCACACTTTGTAAAAAATGAATAATCTTCAGAAAGAAGGAAACTTGCTATTCAAACAAAATTTTTGGTTTTTTTGAGAAACATAGAATATTAAAAACAGATTTTATAATAATTTTTACATATAATTAACATTAAAATAAAAATCAGTTAGTTTTGTTTGGGTTGGGTTCAAAAAATGTGTTATAAATAATAAGAATGTGGCCGAAAAATGTGCCCCTTCCTATTTTTGATCTGTTTTTATAATGAAAAAATCGATACATTTCTTTTACCCAGAACTTCCCTTGTAATAACTTTTTCCTTTTATTAGGAATAACGTGAATTGTGACCCACTTTAGTTCCGCACATAGTATTTTATTATTTTATTAGCACTTATATACTGTTTCTTCAAACATTTGTATTGGACGCCATTTTGTTCCACCATACTCGATTCATCACACTTGATTTTTGGGCATAATTTATAAATAAATTAAATAATTTTAGTTTTTACACTAATTGTTTATAAACCACCATTTTGCACTGTCATGATGAATTCGTACCAGTTAATCCCTATATCATATTAAATTTTTGTGCAAAATTTAAAGTTATTTGAATAAGATATATTGACGTTAATTTTTTTAACATTTGATTTGATGATATTTGACACTGTCAATAGATTTTGAGTACATACAGTGAATGCAATTTTTTTTAGCGAATTATTGTGAATTAAACTTAATTAAAAGGAAAGTTGTTTATGGCTGAGGAAACATAAGTTATGTATGTACTTATAAATATGATGGTTTCGATTTCCAAGTAGGCACATGATATATAAAAAAATATATTTTAATTGATACTTGCAAATACCCATTTCTCTTTAAAATTTTGATTTTTATTTTAAGATATCTTATGACTTCTACTTCCGTTCCAATTATATTAAACCTAGTTTATTTATTTTTAAAATAATCACATGATATATTTAAACAAAGCTATATATATATATATATATATATATATATATATATATATATATATATATATATATATATATATATACATAAATTTCGATCACATTGCATTAAATTGATAATTCAAATCTAGTTTTAATTTTAATAGTTAATTTGAAAACCAATTAAGATATGTTTTACTGTGTTACTATGCACATGACTATTCAAAATAATACAACTGCAATTATTAGTATATCTTGTTTTCACTTAGTTTACCACTACTATGTAATATAATAATTAGGCATTTTAAACAATTTATTTCTTATTTTTCTTTCAGTAAACTGAATCAAGAAAATTTGTACCTAATAAAACACGTATTGTAATTTTTTTCTAATCGTTTATGGCATCTATATTGCGATTGTTTCACGCTCTTCCGAAGTGGTTTCTGTGTGCATTTTGTCGAAGATTTTTTTTGTTACAATCAAGTACAAACTCCATGTTTCGACTAATTTTAGGTTTCCAAATCAACTGTTGTTATTTCAAACAAACGCCACTGGCTCATTGTTTGTTTATACAGACGAAAGTAGGGTTAAAAAAGTTTTAATTAAGTTTTTTCCACACCTGGCATTTAGGAACGATATTAGTCATAAAATATAAAGCCTCTATTAACTTTAACAATAGAAAAATAACTTAAAATGCATTAAAAACGATACGTCGTCACTAGATGCCCAAAAATTTGACACACACAAACCCTTAACCAGTTTAGGCATATGCCTCATGATTTTACGTTTGTGTGCATACTACTTAAGTTTACTAACATAACTCTTAATTTTAGAAATTCGATTCCTGTTTTTTTTTTGAAACACATACTATAGACCAAACACATAGTTATGATATCTTTTGCCACAATAATAATTTTGTTATTATAGTTGTCTTGTTAGATTGCACTAATAAAACGCAGATTTGACAACCTAGAGCCCAGAAGGTTTATAATGTAAAGTAATCGTCCTAAAATATTCATAATAGCGTACTCTTTTCTTTCATATTCTAAGGTCTAAGCCCAATAATTTCTTAATACTGAATGTGAATGCTGCCATTCTATGTTAAGCACATAGATACAATAATTAACGATATATTTTATCATCGTACCTTTAGAGTCAATATATTACAAGATATTAGTTTTTCCAACACTAACATTTTTTTAAGTATTGAAATTAATCAAAAGGTGGATTAATTCAACATTACCTACTGCAAAACTTTAAATTAAATTCACGTATCTGTGATAAAACAACTAGATTAGGTATACTGTTACCTAGAGTTCAAAAACATGTTAACACGTGTGGAACTAACTTTTGAGGCTGAACTTTCCAGGTAACTTTTCTATTCGAACTTTTAGAAATATTTAATATTCGAGCAAAGTAGAAAAGGCAAGGCAAGATATACTAACAGATTATATTCTATAGTTTTTTATAATTTATGAACTACTCCTTTGAGTGAAAAAAGTAATGTTTGTTGACCAGATATTTAAAGAATAGAGAAAAAACGTTTATCATATAAGCTGTTACAATGAAAACACTCTGGGAATAAATGATCAAAAAAGAGAGATGTCCTTGGTCCCTGAATTTGAATGGTGAAAGAATGCTTGCGGCTCGATGCTTATTGAGTTAAATAATTAAGTTTCAACAGATGATATTTTCATTAAACAAGAATCCATGGTAGAACCTGTAGAGCAGAGACAGACGTGAATAGCGGGATAGACTCAAGTTTTTTTAGGACTTAAGAATAATCTGCTCGACATATAAGGGAAAAGCATTCAAGGCTGGGTCTGATTCGTGAAGTTTTATGTTTATAGACGTTAGCATGAGAAAAGATCTATTTTGGAGCTTCAAAAAGAAATATCTGCTCTTTATTCGACTGACTGATTCAATTGATGCCCTGTGATCATGTCAGTGGGCCTCATGTTGATGCAACAACTATTATCAGTTGCAAGAAAATTTAGTATGTGTTTAAGAACTATTTTTCAAACCAATTGAACACTATGAAATGAAGTATTTAAATTTTTAACGATTTTTCAAAAAACATTTGAAACACCTACTACTAATTTTTTTTGTACTTCGTTCGTTCAAATGGTGAATTATAATTTCGGTCAAACTACTATTGTGGCTTGTGAACAAATAAATAATTTTCATTTTTAGTGCTTCCAAAGACCACTACCTTTGCATGATATGTGCAGAAACAAGAGAAATTTGGAAGAAATCTGGGGCGTGGTTTTTTAAAAGTCTTCCGAAATACATCTTGCCAAGCGAACCCAGGTTTACAAGAAACAGAAGCGTGAGGTTATCTAGAAAATATAAAGAAGACGAGAGTAGTTCAGATGAAGAAAAGAAAGTTCAACCATGGAATCGGCAAAGAAGGAATTCTGGAACTGAAAGCACACATGGTAAGTAAAATTTAGAAATAGTGGTTTATTAAAAATCTATATGACGATTTTCATATCTATTGTATTTTACGCAATTTTGGCTTGATATTATTGGGTTAGGTTGCGAATGCGTGAATATTCCCAGCCCTTCACAGCGGCTCTTTAATCTGTTGTTACTAACATCTATAATATACACTCCAAGCAAGCCAGCTTTTCTAATATGTCTTATTATTACATGCTGGGAAGTTTATTTTACGTCCCCCTTTGTATTTTAAGGCTTCAACCGAATATAATTTGGCAATTATGTGATCTTCTACGAATAGATGCCATGCAGATGTTTATTTAGGCTTTATTCTGTTTATCTAAAGCCCTAAAACCAGTGGCCAGTGAATATACTTGATAGTTTTGCGCTACTTTCTACTTTGATTCAGAACTATTTTATTCCCAGTAGTAACAGTAATCACAAATTATGTGACACAGGCAGCCAATATTAATTGAGATTCTTAACAATCTAGTTCGAAACCACATGCTTGATTCTATCATGGGCTACATCTAAAGTTCGTTTAGGTATCTCCTATTACCGATCCATTTTTCTAAACAACGTTAATCCAAAAATTCTAGAACCTCATGAAGAAACCTCGGAGGCGCACCATCTTGTTGCAGCCTCATGTTCCTGCGCTGGTATATACTAAAATCTTCAAGAATTGGGACCAATTATTTATATAAGAAATGAAGGTAATTGGGTATGATCATCAAGAAGAATAGTAAAAAATTACCGGCATTTAAGGGTTCATTAAAATAGTGTGGTCTAATTATTGTTGTGATAGATACCACACCAAGCATTAAATGACCAGTGATTTTGGTGCTCCATTGCTTTTAAAAGAAGTCTCAACAGAACACATTATAAAAGGCCCGGATTTAGTTCAATCTGCGTTCTGATCATGATGACATAAATGTAAACGCTTTTCAAAATCTTCACCACGTAATTCAAAATGGCACGGGTAGTATTTATACTTCCTGGTTGTTCTATTTGCTATTCACTGTGAGGTTTCACACAATATTGCTAACTGGGGGCTACTGGTTTGGCGATATTCTTGGAAATTCATTAAAATCTCAATCTCCTTATCTTCTTGGTAGCTCTTCTATTAGTTACTTCACGTTTTGTATAATCAACACAAATATTCTTTGGAGGTAGCTTTTTAGCCTCGCCTAAGTCATGTTAAAATTATAAAACGGACAAGAAATGTGAAAAATAACTACACGTTTCCACAATTAAGTCACATGAATAAGAATTTTGACACAAGATTTGATCTAGACGTTTACAACAAACAATCCTTAGAAGGAATAAAAATTACCGTTGCCCCTTCCACACTAACGTGAAAGAATCGTCGACAAAGCTTGTTTACATTAAATAAGAAAAATGTTTAAATGATGGCTGTATTGGCAAACCTGGTGTTAACTGGACGGGGGGATTCACCCAATAGTATTGATTTTGTTAAAGAAATTCCTTGTTTTAATATAAAAACCTAACCATATCTTACTTTAAGAAAATAAATAGTTCGCATTTATATTAATAGATAATGATTTGGTAAAAAAAGTTTCGTCCGTTCCGGTATTTGAAGCTACATCCCATACGACTCGAGTTGAAAACTCTACCACTGTGCCACCCAAGTTTCTCGACGAGAAGTAAATAAATAATTTATATTAGTTAGCATGGACACTAATGACGTTACATCTGATTTAATGTGAACCAACATTTAGAAAGCCCATTCACGTTAGCGTAGAAGGAGACATTGTCTAAAATAATCGGTAAATTCGTCTTTATCCACAACTTCCCTCGATCAAAATTCGTTCGTATGACACACTCTATATAAGCATATAATTATTTTCTAATAAGTTCCTACAAATCCTATTTTTAAGATTTTAATATATGTAATATTTATATTATTATTATTATTTATTTTTCATAATTTTATTTATATAATCTGTAAAAAATAAACTATGTTTGTTATTGCTTTCCTCCATAAAAATGTTTCAGTCCAAGAATTTTATCGAATATTTAGACATCTTATTAAGCAGCCATTTTGTTTTGCCATATATGATTCGTACTAAACTTTTGTCTATTTCTGTTTCACACTTGTTTTTTGAGCAAATTGTGTCTGTTCCGCACTTGTTTTTTTGAGCAAATTGTGCCGATAAGTAGTTTCTGAAAAATGATTTTTTACAACTTCTGAGGCCGCCATTTTCTTCCGACACTAAATTTTTGTTGTAAGTTCTTGAGCTATGCCGCGTAGAGACGAAGGTACGAGTACGAGGAGAGTTAAAATTAAAATATTTCAAAAACCATTAAAAATGGTTATAGGACGGACATATTTTGCAAAAATTGATGCTTTTATGGTTTCTAAGGGAGAGAGAGAGGGAGTAAAAATACAAAGAGGTTCCATTTGAAAAAAATTATATTTTCTTCTTTTAAGTTTTTTATACTTAGAGAAAAATATTAAATGCCCTGTAGCCTTAATCTAAAATGTTTCACAGAAATCCTTTTTATTCAACCCTATACCTTGTTAAAAAATAAGCTTTCTCACGCAAATATAAGGACGTTACTTGCCAAGAAAAATATGTTTGAATATACTAGTTTTTTAAAAGAAGTTACCTTAAAACTCTTAGTATTAAACCTTAACCACAAAAGATTTAGAAATACACATTGAATTAAATTAAATAACATACGTGCTCAGTTGGTAACTTCATCATACAAATGTGGTTTGCGTAAACCATAAAGCATAAACTCGCTTCAGAGCAGCGGCGTTGACTCACCCTGTACTTGCTGTCCCGCAAATTTTAAATTTTTATTTGAGGGATATATTCCCTGATGGAGTCCAACTGAGGTATTTATACTTCCCGTAAATAATATGCATGGAATAAAATCGGATATACAGGCATTTCGTTATCTTACTGAGCTAAGAGCTAATTTTTTGTATTCTGCTTATAATGAATCCTAGAAAAGTTTTATAATTCTCGTTATTAGGATGTAAACAATCCCAAATTACACTTGATGGACAAGAGAACTAATAATGGAATCATCTGCGTATAGTTTCAATGAAATGTGTTAAAATTGTAGCCCCCTAACCTTAACCCTTTAAGTTTGAATGTTATTTCATTCTCCATATCCAGTGGACTCAGAGAAAGAAACAATGGCATATATACAAACCTTTATTGACATGAATGTTATCCAAATTAAATTAATCCAACACTACATCTTTTTTAATTGAATGGGTTTGGAATGCTTAAAATTGTTACACATAAAAACTTTCAATAACAATGTTATTAGTGAATGCAGTAATCAGCCCCACATCCTACTAAACTTGAAAACCTCACTTTCTCTATCGATGGCTTAGACTTTGTGAATTGGGAACTGATGCACATGCAAAATAATTGCTACTTGTATATTGCCAGTGGCGCAACTAGGGGAGGCTGGAGGGAGCTTAGCCCTCCCGACCTTAAAATTAGCCTCCCGGCCAATCAAAACATTTAAACTCCATTTTGTTTGTAAAAATGGCTAAGAAGGTATTTTTCCGTAGCATAGTTTATTTTTCTCTTGCATATTCCGTTTTTTAGTTAAGAAATAAACATAGGTTTTTTTCTAATTTAGCATCTTGTATATTTTTGACCAATTTAATTGGACACTATATGGGCTTACAAAAACGTAAGGGCGCGCTTATTTTGAAGTTATGGATCATAAAAGTTTGAGAAATAGTGAAAAGTGTAAGCGATATTTTTTAAGGGGTTTAAAAGAGTAAAAAAAATCATATTTTGTTTACGCAAAACCGATAATAGTCAAACTGAAAACAGAAATAGGTGGGGAAAATGGTCTAACATCGAAAAAGCATAGAAGTCATTGATGTAGATTCTTAATCTTTCTCGACTATACATATTTAAAATAAAATTGAGGTGATATTCCAAAAAACGCCGTAACTTCTGTTATTTAATTTTTTGTATCAAAACCATGTTCGTCTCTCAAGTAGCACAAATTAGCTGATGAGCTTTTTTGCCTAACAGTTATCCATAAAAAAACCATAAAACCAGAGATTTGTCAAATTTTGGCAAATGATTCTTGGTTTGTTTTCTAGCCATGAAAGCTCGCTTCAAATTAGATTTTTTGGCTCCAAAAGTAGCAGTTTTTAATGTAGATAGGCTATAGCATAATTACTTGTCCGAAAATATCTTTTATAGTATAATTAAACCTCCAACTTTTTTTTGTAATATTGGATGGCCAAAAAGTAAAAATATCTGTCAATTTTGTTGCCACAATATAACCACATATATTCTAGTAAGTATTGAAGTTAAATTATCGTAAGCATAGCTGTTTAAAATGCCAGAATATGGCATTTTTAATCAATAGAAGTCGAGGTCAGAATATAATCAATAAGTAGGCATTTTTCCCAAATGCCAACCAAACATATTTTAGCAAGTATGTAAGTTTAATTATAGGTACATAAAAATGCCAGATTATGACATTTTAAGACAACAAAAATTGAGAGGAAAAAATATGCTTTTATTATCACATTTTTGTCTCAAAATTAAACTAAAATTGGGTAGTTTTATTTCGCTTATATTTAAACCAAATTGAAGATTTATTTAGAAAAACGAAATATAAATTATTTACCATACAACATGTCTAATAAAAAGATTAAATATTTCACCACATATTATAGAAAAACTCCGACTTGGGATAATCGTCGTTTAATTTTGTTACGCTGGCTCCTGTGTCTTAAATTAGCCATTTTTTAGCGAGTACTAAAGGCAAACCAAGTAGGCATTTTTATTGGCAAAATTTTAGTAAATGTTCCTACATTTGAAAACTATTGCCGTTTGATAAATATTTGCTTACAAGGTGGCCAATTTCAAGGAATATTTGCTTAAAAAATAACCCAAAGCTTTTTATGATCCGCCATGATTGAAGTTAAAATTAAACTAATTTCCTACCAACCATTACTTGATTACTTTAAACAGACATATTCTTTCTACCTATAAAAACTTATTTTCATGCCTGTTTTTTTACGTTAGGGACTCTTTAGTAAATTACATCTCCAAAAAAAAGGCTAAAAACAAATCAGAATTCAGCTAAAAACGCTCGATTTTAAAGTCAAAAAGTAGCTAATAAACCCAACCATAAAATCAAAAGAGTGGGTCATCCAATTGGCCATTTTTACCTCGTTATGGCCAAATTATTATTCCCCACTTTAGCCATATTTCCGTCTTTATACTATAACAGAACTGTTATTTTGGCTAGCAATTTTAGCTAATTAGCCAGAGATATTAGCAAATATCACAGCATTTTAGCCCATATATGATTATATGTGCTACTTGGGCTGGTATACGGGGTAGACCAAAAAGGAGGAGGCACTTTGGCAGGTTTCTTGTTAACAGGTCCAGTAAAGCAGAGGAAGTGATAACTTTGAACTCCTTAAAATATTTATATACGAGTTTCATCGTTCTATGTAACTTTAAGTGTCGTAATTTATTAAAAAATATATATATTTTTTGACAGCTGTCATAGATATTAATCAAATCGTATATAGCCGAAACATAAAAACTTAAATTATCAATATTATCTTTTAATTGTCAGGGCTTGAGCCCCCCCAAAAGTCGATGTCTAGTTGCGCCACTGTATATTGTACAACAATAATTGTCGCAGTTATATAATTAAATACAAAAACATCTTTTTCTTAAAAAATGTACTAAAAGGGAGATAATAGATATTAGTAAAAAATATTTTATAAGCAAGCCTTTATTTATAATGACGTGAAAATAATTATAATAAAAAATTTACCGGAAAATTTCCATAATGTAGATAATTAAAAATTATTATATCAAAGTCATATTATAAACGTGCGGTGATTACACTTGATTTTAAATTTAATCATACGTAAATATATATATATATATATATAATAGTCATATACATATATATAACTATTAATCGCCATTCGCCTTTTTTAGATACCTGCTGACACGTTTTTAACACTTGTTGTTACCACCGTGTGTTTATAACATGATTTTAATTTAATAAGTTTGAAAATCTACATTATATTTATTACTCCTGAATCCAAGGTCGTTCTTAAGGTCAAAATCAGAGAGATGGTTACAATCAACGCCATTGTTAAGGTCAAAACCTCAAAGTATTTTATTTCATACGGTTAAATAACTACTTACCGGTCTCATTTGCGATCGATAAATTCTTATTACAGATCTAAAGCGTTACCTAGCAGTGCATCTAATTGTGTCAAGTCAAGCGTCATTTTGACATTTAAATGTATGCTATATTAAACAAGTGACAGAATGACAGTTCCATAACAAAAATATAGAACGACATATTAATATTATGATTTCTAAAATAATTTATAACATATAGAAATATAACATAACATATTTCTTAGTTTAGAAGAAAAAAAACAACAGTATGAAGTAAAATATTATACGAAACATGTCCGTTAGGGGTTATTACAGTACTCGTTTATATTCCAAAAAACCACTCGTTCTATAACCTACCTACTACTACCTACAGGCCTTGTAACGTAAATTTCTGCTTCATCCGATCCATGAACATGCAGAAAATTTCAAAGCAATAGGTCAAGATGAATTTGTTCAAAATTGACTTAAAAATGTATCAGTTATTATTATTACAGTTAAGAAATTACATCAAATTATTGTATTGTCATTGTATCTAGGTGCGCAAAGCTTCAAAGCAACA
The DNA here is from genome assembly GCA_030620095.1 of Kuschelorhynchus macadamiae. NCBI lineage: Eukaryota > Metazoa > Arthropoda > Insecta > Coleoptera > Curculionidae > Kuschelorhynchus > Kuschelorhynchus macadamiae. Next base: position 438,887 of record JAUTXW010004054.1, on the reverse strand, counting down.
GATCAGATGGAATTAGTCAAAATTTACTTGAAAAATTGATCAAGGTCGAGGTCAAGGTCAGACCATTTTTGTAGTCATTAGACATCAGGCAAAAGATCTTAAGCAGTAAGTCACGTATAGTGGTTTAAAATTGACGTAAAATAATATCAACGTCACGGTAAAGGGCACAAACATGGTTTAAGTTAGACCAGATCTAGTTGCCATGGTACTTGAAATTTTTAGTTCACCGGTTATGTTTCGCTTATGTCACTGTCATTTTGTAATTATGACATTTAAAAAAATTATTTGTTCAATTGTTAAAAATGTCATCTTAAACCTTTAACTGTCAAATTAGACCTGGTCTAAATTTAAACCTCTTTAGGCAATACGGGTGGCATATTCAGTAACAGCAGAGGTGCTAGAAAACTCAACATCGCTTCGGCTACGCTCGGATTTTAAGCAGTAGGTACATGCCGTCTAGAGCAACCAAGGATACTGCTGGTTGGAACGGCCAGCATGTTAGTTATGTGTGCCTTTTTTGTTATGTTACTATCTTAGCCGTATATTGTGTATTGTATGCAATAATTTGCATCTAATACATTATAAGTATTATTTAAAAAAATGGAACTATTACCAAAAAATTATAGCGACAAGGAAATAAATAAAAACACTATAAGATCTAATTTATATTCAAAAACTGACGTAGAGGTAAGTACATTTTAGTATTAAATAAGAATAAGGTAATTTATAGCTTTGCCAAACTAGGAGCACAGGAAAGTAAAGATATAAATTAGTGAGCAGTGGCACTCATCGATTAATCTAAATAAAATTACTTAATTTGTACGTTAGAAGTGTTAAACCCAAAATATAAACGCTCGATACGATTAAACTTTTCAGTATGACCTTTTTTTTAATTACACTTATTCATACGCAATTAAAAGGAAAGGACCAAATTAAAAAATATACTTAAATAATCAAATGCAAATGCGTGGTACATATACTACCAGAATTATATTAAATTTTCGTACTGCCTAATTTTATTTTACACTGCTCGTCAACTGAAGCTTTCTAATTTATCAAGCTTAGTAGAGTTACTATTTATACTGTGGTAGAGTAGTACCTATTACGAATTACCATGCTGTAATAGCTATTTGAGAGTTGATCACGTACGAGGTTACTTTGAAAATATAATAGTTTTATGTTTGTAGTTTGTACATAGTGCAGAGGGTGGCTTAAATGTGGCTATAATAGGTTACTCAGTTTAAAATTACTATTACTCTGAATTACCTCCAGATATTTGCTTTCAATTTACATGATTTTGATATTAAATTAATATTCAGTATGGTATTTTAAAATTTATCTGGATATCCCAAAATTATAGGCTGGCTGCTCCGAATAAAATATAATAATTTTTAATACAACTTGACTTATTTTTTGGGGATTATACCTAACTAGGTAATTAATTTTGAAGATGATCGACTATTTTCATGTTGATAATATACAGGGTAGAGAAAAAAAAATAAAATTAACAATATGCTCCAATTAAATTTCAATTTTGATTGTTTTTCAAATATTAATTTTTATAGCAAATTAATAAATTTATGTTGATCACATACAGAGCAAACCAAAAAATAAACAGGATTTTCTTAATAATTTATTAATTCTTTAGTTCGTTATCCCAATTATTCGCACTTGAAAGAAAAGGTTTGAAATAGTACATACACATAACACATCCGGCTTTTATATTTATTAGATCGCTTTATTCTTAGATTAGATTAAAATGTATGTTTAAATGAGTTTTTACATAGCATACAGGGTGTTGCAAATTCAGTGGAACAGAACTAATATTATCTATAAAACCGTAAAGAGATACGAGGTTGGTTAAATTATGGTAAAGTTTCAGCGTTTAATATCGAATAAATAATTTTCCATTGATAAAATTCGAAAATTCTGACTTTCGAAGATATCCGCAAAAAAGCGAAATCAGCATTTTCTTTCTATCCTTCTCAAGGTGTATTTGGAAAGATATTACAAAATAAATTAACAAGCATATGTCAAATTCACAAAGAAGAATTTCAGATACACTATATGTGTGAGTGCATGTCCATTACATCATTGAGATCAACTGTTGTTAAAATGGAATAATAAATCCAGGTAGACTTTAACAACAAACTTCGCCCGCCAGTCTTGTTAGGAAGGGGGTAGCACCTTTATGTGTATTCAAAAAGCGAAAATATTCGTAATGTCATCGGATGCGACCGTAAAAGAAATTAACCTACAAATAGATTTTCAACATGGCCAACACAATATGCGTTAATTTACATAAAAGAAAGAAAATGTATAAAAACCAGTCTTAAATTTCACCTAAGTACTTTTAGTTTTAGTAGAGCCAATCTCCCCTCTCGAGATTTTTGTATGAAAATGTAGGTGGCATCATTTATAGAGGAAGGGAGTTGTTCTAAGTTTTCGCATTGTTCGATGACCGAAAAATGTTTTTTCCACTTTTTGGAAAAATTACATTTTTGAAAATCTTTTTAACAAAATCATACGTATAGCTGCCTATATCTGACTTATACCAGCTTACGAGGACAACACAAACCACATGTCACAAAGAATGTTTGTATTTTTTTCAAAAAGCTACTTGTGTTCAATTGATTTTGTCAAAAAAAGCATGGCACAAGATTCAACTAAAATTCATGTTTTTGTATTTTGACTTTGACATGTGTATGAACTATTTTTTTGCGCATATGCATCATCGAGTTAAACCACATTATCAACAGATCGACCAAATGAACACCAAGATCCAGGTGTTGTATCCGATATTGAGTTTTACAATTAAAATATCTGAATTATTATTCTTTAAACTTTGGAAAAAAATCTTGAGAGGTTTTTAGTATTTGATTGTAATTTGCAGTTGTCATACCCTTTATTTGATTAAAAGACTTAAAATTTGATATGTTTAATATTCACCAACAAATATATTTATAAAACACAAGTAAAATTATTAAAAAAGTTCGGAATTTCACGCGGGTTTTGTTGTTTTCTTGTTAGGTATGTATTGTTGTTAATAATAAAATACCCCAGTGTTTCATAGTGTTTTTTTTTAATAAAAGTTCTTATAACAAAATATATCGAACAATTTATTTTAGTTTGTTAATTTCTTCTTTTTCGAATTGAAGGACTGCTTCCGACGTCCCTGTCGGAATCAACGACATGTTAATTCAGCGTTGAATTTCGCAGGTTTGGTCTAATTCAAACAACTTTGCATCTCTTACGGTTTTTGAAACTCAATGTTATCCCTTAGATTTTGGAGAACCCTGTACAGTTTATGTAGAATACCTATTTGTTTCAGCAGAAGTGGATAAACGAGCTAGAAAGCTTAAAGAAAGAAACATGGAGTGTTGTAAAAACATGGTTGAACACCGGTAATAAACAAGGACGAAACGTGTAAAATAATTTATAAATGCTACAGAAAAACAAGAACTAAAGTTGCAAAAGCAAAGAAAAAAACCGGAAATATAAATAGCTCAGCAGAATTAATTATCACTGTAAAAAAAATATATTCCAGGTAGTAAATCTACCTCTGCAGACCCATTTCTTCCTGATTGGCCTTGTGTAATAATAACTAAATAAACTAAAATTAAAAAAAATGCGCACCTCTCGCGTGCACGGTAAGAGTTTAGTAATAACAGACGTGCTAGCTCTAGACCGTCTGCCGTTACTGGACGCCTAGGTAGTGTAGCCAATCAGAGCCGAACGCAAGCCGATCGTCTAGCGCGTCTGCTGTTACTGAATATGCATACGTGTTATAGTTTTATAGAACCTAAACATTTCTATAAAATATGAGGCAATACTAGATTAACTGGAAATACTTGAGTTAACATCAATTATTGTATTGTGATCGGACCTATGTATGTATACAACATTCTAAATCAGTAAGTCAAGTGGAAGTGATTCAGAATGCCTTACAAAATTTGACTCTCGAGGTTAAATAAAAGCTTTTAAAATGGTTTCCACATGCCTTGGAAGCCTAGAAAATAAAAAATAACCTAAGCTTTTTTATGATTTGAAGTTAATAAGAACAGAAAAAGTTAAATTGACAATGCTAAATGGCCATGACTAAATAGGAGGAAAAAGATGTAAATGACAGCGCTTGTATATCATACTGATACAAAGATTGCAAGCCGTACAGCACGAACAAGAGAAACCCCATCTGTGTATTGACTTTGTTATGTATATAAATAACCCCTCATGGTTATCTGTCGATATTAGTAAATAATTCGAAGTAGGAGGACCAACATCTGCATTTTCTCATGGATGTTTTTCTATGCCAAGTATTCTGCCGCGGATAGTAATATTTAGTATTGCGACGGTGCGGTTTTTGATGCCATTATATTTCACAGGTTTTAAATTTAATAGTGCGTAACTGTTTTTACTGTAATGGCCGTTAATAGAAAGAAAGTCGTATTCAAAGGTAATTTATAATATGTTTGTAATAATAAATAGCGGAACATTTTTTTTAAATATGATTTTATGAAAAAATGATTGAGGAAATTTATTTTAAACGTTTTAATTAACAAAAATGTTTTTACCGATTTAGCTAAATTTTTACTCTCATATATGTAAAAAAACAATGTTTGTATAACTTTTTACATTACGTTGTATGCGGTAAAGCGAAATAAAATAGTTTGTAAGTCTTTTTGGATATTCATGGTGGCTTTTGACTTTTTTTTTCTGTAGAACTAAAGCATTTATATGAAAAAAACTCAAATAAAAACTATTTATATTAAAGTAACTCTAACTATTTGATTTCAATTCGATTTTTTTTTTATAATTCTTTATATATTGAGCAACATTTCAAGGCATATTTTTGTGAAAATACTCAGTAATATCTTTTTACTTCCCTCGTAAAAGGGAAGAATTGTAATCGTAAAAAAATGATCCTTCTAGATGCCTAGATGCCAAAAAACATGTTTTCTCAATTCCGTCGGGCTGTCTGTACGCGGCATAGCTTAAAAATTAAACGAACTAAATCCAATTTACCTGAAATTTTCCACATCAAGTATTACGTAGAAACAAACTGATAAAATTTTGGTACGAATCCAATGTCAATGACGACACAAATGACGGCTTAGTAAAATATTTAAAAAATTAGCATGAAAAACTATGAAATGAAATTAAGGGAGAACTGTACGCAAAAAGTGAAAAACCAGCGACAAGGTCTAGTCAAGTTCAAAGTAAGATGAAAAGGTACCTACGTATTAGAGAAAACCTTCTGCATGTCCGACCTCAAAAAAATGTGTTATGTATAGGCAATTTAAATTACATTTCGTTTAAAAATGGGTTCAAAAGGGTTCACGCGCTGCAGAAATACAAAGACATGAGTACGATTTACCATTTCAAATTTTGCAGTTACGTAGACAAAACATCAATGCAAAGCGGTAAAGAGCCATTTTGTGGAAAATATGCGACGGCATTTGCGTCGAAAAGTGGTCGAAAAGGGACAAATCTACTTCTATTTTATAATTCTAGATTTGATTTTTGATAAAAATTCGCCTTTAGCGCCCAACTATACATATTTCCCTATTAAAATCACATTGAAGCTAGTACATATCTCTTATAGTTTTAACATAATATTGCAGCGGCGGTAGGTTTGCAAATGATCCATAATACTGCGTGCAGTTCCCCCTTAACTGGTAAAATTGTGGTGCGAATTCAAGATGGCGGAACAAAAGGGCGGACAAATAAAATGTTTGTAGTGTTAAAAAAATTATAATTAAAAAAATAGCCGTTTAAATTACCACGAAGCATAAAAATCAAGTGTTACATAGAAAAGAACTCGTAACATTTTAGTGTGAATTTAAAATTTTTCACAAAAAATAAATGCGATGAAAATGTGTTACTAAATGCTCTAATGAATGTAGACTAGTCTGTCTACGGAATGTTTCGATACATTTTTTGAGGTATGTAATTTAATTAAATATTTGCTTCAATTAATTTAAAGTTAAATATTTTTATTCAGTTGCGAAAAAGCCAAAAAAGATTTTTGTTTGTCAGCCTGTTACTTGTTAAAGAAAAAATAAAAAAAGCTCATTTGGAAAAAATGTTCAATACTCCTTAAAACTTGAATAAAAACTTTCACATTTTAATTCGTTAACAGAGTGTTGTAATATACGTAGAGGTAGGTTTTTAATTAATCTTAACTTATTTTTCGAACACTCTCTATATCTGCGATGCTCAGACACTACAGATTATAAAATAATTAGGATATACATATTTAAATATATACATCCGCAGTTGGGTAAAATTATTAAGTCATTTTAGTGATTAGTGACATTTATGTGATGTGTAGTAACACTACTACACAATCTAATCTATATCGTACTAAAAGATCTGTGAGTTTAATTTGATGACTTCTATTTTAATTTGCTTACTGACGCAATTCAGCAAATAGAACCCTAAAGGTTACATAATTTTTTTTAAACACCTAGTAACTTTAAAAGCAATATGTGTTTTAAACTGATTCAAACCCTGCTCTCTGATTTTAATTCATTTGATTTTACTAAGGGTGTTAGAAAAAGATCACTAAATACTGATAAAATAGTCCTAGCTTATAAATTTTTACTTTTGATAAACTTACTACTATACTATAGTTTAAGTTACTAACTAATTATTTCCATTTAATATAATATAGTTGTTATTTACTTTTTAGCAATGTATTATCCGATTATGTATATGAGAAATGGCAATAAGTTTAAAATTATTCAAAAATAGACTTATTTATTTGTTCTTTGTTTCTGTGTTGCAGATATTCCTGATCAAGAGTCATCTAATTATTCCACGACAAATAATGTCAGGTATATGTCAATATTTGCTCTAATTAGTTTAATTAGTAGTTAGGTATATGGCAAGGTTTAATCTTATATGTGCATTTATTTTGGATTTGGTAGAGTACTATTTTGGATCCTAAATATCATCGAACCAAATATGAAAAAAATTGTATATTAAGTTTAAGTTAGTTTTATATTATATTCAATTATAACATGATTAATTTTCAAGTATTACAACGTTTTTTTTTATTATATTTTTATTGCTGTACGTTAATTCCATATAATAATCTTATAAAGTTGACTTCGAATATAACATAAAACAGTTTAAAGTAATGTCTTAATGATGTGACGTTAGTTTTCAGTTGGATAAAATAAAATATCAAAATTGTTATTAAATTAAATATATCTTTTTTTTATAACGTGTCTTTAGAAGACAATCATTTTGGAACTTGGTGAAAGCAATAAGCTACATAAGTACCATATCAGAAGTATCTTTAAAATTTTTGTGACTTAAAATTTTAAATTGTGATACCGTCAATTTTTACAAATTTGGAATCTAGAGACTACTTTGCACACAATAATACCAATTTGGCTGCTATGGTAGTAATTTAAAAATTTTAAGAATGATTTTTGATTTTTAACCTAGAGTAATATGCCCAACATAAAAGCATTTCATTAGAAGAATATAATGGCAAATAATTACTTTTTATTGTTACTTATTTGATTTTTAAAAACATCAAAAGTTGACATTTTTTTTGTTTTTTATTCGGAAAATTTAAAACTATTCATCCCACATTCTTACTTAAAAGCAATTTCTCAAAATGAATCGAACGGCCTATTACAAAGCCAAACTTCTTTATATTTTTTTGAACGTATATTTTGTCTATTTGCAAGGTTCTGTAAACTGCTCTGCATTATCTGATTTGAAAAACATTAAATAGATGGTAGTTTAAAAGGCCTAATTTGTATATCTAACTCTTTTTCTTCTTTTTGTGTTTAGTTTATTGGCCCTGAGACATATCAATTAGTGTCGTATTGTTGTACCAACCAAAACCATATTTTGACACCTAAAATTATCATAGCCTGAAAGAAGAACCAAAGGTTGTAATACAAGCATATTTACTTCTCGCTCTCAAGCCATATAGTCCAGTCACCTGAGGCACTTTGCAGGCTGTCATAGGAATATATTTGTGTACTTTTTTTCGCTCTCAAGGGGCTGTTTAGGAATGTGCAGATTGCTCACACGTAGGCCGCCCAGTTCAAAAAAAAAATGGCCAAAGACAAGCCAATATCTTCCAACTTATTGCAGAAAGAGCAAAACTATTTAATCAAAAACCGTAGAGCAGATTATTATCTAAACAAAAGTGTTCATGCTTTTTTCTGCAGTCCTCATAGTTTTTGAAAAAATTGAGTTTGAAAAAAATTGTTTTTTTGAGGTTAGTTTTGTTATGTAGCTACGGGTGTTATCTTCCAAACGCATTTTGTATTATACAATAAATAGTTTCTATTCGAGTTATTGCGAAACTTTTCATCGCGCTTGCTAATAAATTCAATAATTTTTCTCTTGGTCCGTAAAGAAAGGATTTTGTAGGTAATGATCTGCCCTACATTTCTTAGTAAAACAATTTTGTCTTATCTGCAATATTTTGGGGGATATTGGACAAAAACTGATTTTTTTCTTTTTGATCATTTTTTGTGAACCTAATTGTTTACTGTGAGCCCTCATTTACAAAAAAAAATAGTGCACTTTAATATTTTGCGCCACCTCAAACCCCTGATTAATGGACTAATAGTAAATATTTATAAGAGGAAAAACTGATTTCTAATAATTTTTATGATTCTAACTAAACTGCTGGCCAGACGAGCTTACCCGAGCAAATTTTAAGCAATATTCAAAGTTAAATAATTTCTGACAGGGTTGAGGTATTGATTTGCGGTTTTCGACATTTGATCGCTCGGAATTAAAGCAATGTTCTCAAGAATAGACAGCTTCACCGCTACATCACAACTGCCCTATACAAGGCGTTAGGTTATACCGTGTAATTTGTGCAAAATTTTATATCAACAGAACTGTTTTAAAAAGGGTAATTTTAATTATTTTTCTAAATGGGTTAATCTACACCTAAATACCAAAAATTAATTTCTAGCGATTTTTAATTTTTTTTTCTCCATTCTTGATATACCAAGTTTTTTCAAAATTATGTACATTTCAGTATTTTTCTTTTATTTGCGCCTTCTATATTTTTCAAACAATTGGTTTTGACCTGATTTATATAATCAAGGGTAATGCCTCTAAAAATGTTAATATCAAAAGCTGGGCACCACCATTTAAATTCAAATATTCTGTTTTTGATTTTTTTAATTTCTTAACCAACTAACAAGTTATACTAATTCCAAGAATATTAGAGTTCACAACTTTTAGTACCAACTTTAGCAATAATAGAATTTTGTGTCGAGACGGTTTTAACCATTTGAAAATTGGTTCAATTTACTTTATTTAACATAAGAATAGAGTAGTCAATAATGAGTACTTAGTTACTCCTTATCCACAAAAAAGATAAAAACTTTAAATAAATACTGACTGTTTAAGTTTTACAAAGATTAAACTAAGATAGGAAAAGTGCAAACCGTTACACCATAATATATAAAATGTGCTTAGTCCCATTAATAAAAACTTTATCCATGGCGTAAGCCTTTTGTTTTTGCTTCAAATATTTTTTTGTTTAATTTTTGATTTTTTGAAAAATACAGGAAATGTCAAAATTTTCCTTTCCAGTCCTCGTTGAAACGCCATGTACAATAATAATTTACCTTAATTTTTTTTTCGTATAAACCTGTTGCAACAAAACAGAGATGAAAAAGGTGTAAACATTCTGCTCTATGGTTTAGGGGCATCATTAAAAAACAAATCTCGGGGGGATTCGAGCAAAATAAAGAAAATGTCGACAATTTTCTTTAGAATATTTTGATTACATTTGTTCTTTTTTTACTTTATTTTTCTACATTAGTATATTATTTAGGTGTTTTTTTTCATTCTTGCACTTACGTACATTATTCTAATTATAATAATTATGTTTTATTATCCAAGTTTCTATTTTTATTATAATTTTGTACAAACAAAATTTTTAATCTATCCTACACAAGTACAATTCTAGGTGTAAGCTTTCGGGCATAGCGCATTATGTTTAAACTAACCCCACAGTTATTTATTGCCCTTACTATATATATATATATATATATATATATATATATATATATATATATATATATATATATATTATATATTAATTTCTTATTCAAAAGGTGCTTTATAAGAAATATATATAGTATAGAAATTAAACCTAATAATATACACAGTCGTATTAAATTATTAACAAATATGCACAATAATTTGAATACATTTTGACAAAATATGATTTTGACACAAACAGACCAAATTATTAAGACAGAATTATTCCTTTACTAGAAAGTCAGGATAAAATGAATTTTGTTTCAGTCGCCAACCTAGTTCAAGCGATTTACAGCTCTCTAAAGAATTAGAACCACTACGAAATTATATGGGATCAATGAATTTGTCTGTAGAACCTAAACCTTGGGAAGAACCGATCAGTGAAAACAGAGCAGACGCAGGTAACTCAAACAAATCAACGGTTTTTATTTATCCATTTTATTATTATTATATACCTATGGTATCTCGCGACCATGAACATTTCATGTTGTATTTTACAATACCAGATTTAAATATGATGTTTATTCTAAGAACATTAAAAAGCAACCTTTAAAAACAAGAATTAGTTCTAGAAAACAAAATAAACAGACAAGCTGAAAAATAAAATAATTTAATAATGCCTTTTTGTACTAAATATGTCTTTACAAAATCATTAACTTTATTAAATACTCTAGCTAATAGATCCTATGCTAATATATCCATTATAAGACTAACTCATCAATCGTTAAGGTTCATTTCCTTATGAAATTTAAAATGTATTCTAGTAAAAAAATATACTTATTAGGGAGTGCGCGTGTTTAGTTTTCACATACAATAAACATGTTCACTTTAACGAGCTGAAAAATCCTCACTTCATAATTTAGAACGATATGACGTACACCTTCCCATTTCAGTTTTTTTAATGAGCTCTTAGAATATAAAAAGTCCAAGTACCAAACTATTTCATATAATATGGTTGAAAATACGTTTCCTAGGTATTTTTAAACAAACTCTGGCTAATTGCGATTTATTAAACATCCCTGCATCAGTGATATCGTGTCTTCTTAAAGTATTTTAAAACTTGCATTTTTAATATATATATATATATATATATATATATATATATATATATATATATAATGATCTATATTGGCAATCTCTTTACACCCATTTAAAATTATGTTGTGGCCGGTTTCCTGATGATGTAGGAATAGAGCTGAGTTTGTTTATTTGTTTCTGATGCTGAGTTTATGCTCTTTTACTCTTGCTGATATTCGCCTGTTAGTTTGCCCCACATACATCATTTCACAGTCCTGGTACGGAATTCTGTATACTCCGTGGTTTTTCAATTTGATTTTGTCTTTTGGGTTTCCAAGTAGTTTACTTATAGTTGTTTGCAGCTTGTGTATTATTTGTATGTTGTGTTTTTTAAGAATTCTTCCGATCCTGTCTGTTGTGCATTTTGCATATGGTAAGACTACTTGTTGCCTTTCCGGTTCACAATTTTTGTTGTTTGTTGTTCGGGAACCATGTGCATTAATTACTTTCTCTATGGTGAGATTTGTGTAGCCATTTTTCTTTAAAGTACTAGATATATGAAGTTCATTTTGTCTGATCTGTGTTTCAGTTAATCGCACGGATCTGGATATTAGGATATATATATATATATATATATATATATATATATAAAGTAGGTATTATCGACCGTATATAAAATTATAAAAAGGTTTTGGTTTCGGGTCTAGCGGTCAGTGGGTAAGAAATCCTTTTTTCCTTAAGTGCTCAATATTTCATGTTTATTATTTCAGGAACTACAAGATTAACAGAAAACAAAATTAAAATATTACACTAGCGTTAAAATTTATATAAAACAAAAAAAAAAAACCATTTACTTTTTAAAATTACTTACAAGAAAGTAATCAAACTCTGTAAAATTTGAACATTGTCTTAGCAATGTATTAAAAAATAACCATAGTCCAAGTAATGCAAAAAAATGCACAATAAATCCTTATCATATAATATGGTGCTGAAATTATTTCTATAGTATGTACAGTTGGAATTAAAAAGGATACATTTTTAACAGATTACAATAAATATTACTTAACTGATTTGTGTCTGATTTATAATTTATACATCTATTTTCCTATTAATATGAAACATTTCCAGAAACAATCTTTTTTTATAGTTGGATGCAATTTCCAAAATTTTTACATTTGCAAAATCAAAATTATGGCCAGTTTTTTTATTATGTTCAGCTAACGTATTTTAAAACTTGCATTTCTTTGTCGAATATATATATATATATATATATATATATATATATATATATATATATATATATTTAAATAATTTTGAAATGTTGTTAGTAAGGCCAGTATATTTTCTATATTTAAGGCAATCTCACTCGAATGAATTTGAGTTGTAAATTAATTTTCAAAATGTGTGCTAACCGTTATTTAAGATTAAACTGTTAAAGAAATTGTTACAGATGTTCTTAAATAACGGTTATCCTGCACACATTTTAAGAAAATTAATTTACAACTCAAATTCATTCGATGGTCCCAAGGAAGAAAATCAACCCATTACCCTTAAATATAGAAAACTGCCCTTTATTACTGGCCTTACTAACAACATTTCAAAATTTTTTCCTTTCCAGAGATGGTAGTGAAATACAACACAATAAAAAATTTTAATCTGTTTTCTACTAAAACACCTTTGTTGTTTAATATTGTAGTGTACGAGTTATCGTGTTTGGAATGTGATGCCAGTATATTGGCCAAACTTCACAACATTTCACAAAGAATCACTGGCCACAAGAGCGATTGCCGTTTAGGAAAAAACTCCTGTGCGTTAGCTGAACATCAAAAACTGGCCATAATTTTGATTTTGCAAATGTAAAAATTTTGGAAATTGCATCCAACTATAAAAAAAGATTGTTTCTGGAAATGTTTCATATTAATAGGAATAATAGATGTATAAATTATAAATCAGACACAAATCAGTTAAGTAATATTTATTGTAATCTGTTAAATTTAATGTGTCCTTTTTAATTCCATACTGTACATACTCCTCGTAGAAATAATTATTAGCACCTAAGATAGTTTACACTGATAAGGATTTATTGTGCATTTTTTCTTGCATTGGATTGAGAGCTATGGTTATTTGTTGATAACGCTACATTGTTTGTGCTGTTGCACAATGTTTTTTACAGAGTTGACTCTTTTCTTGTAAGTAATTTTAAAAAGTACCTAATGTTTCTTGTTTTTTTTTTTTTTTTATATAAATTTTAACGCTAGTGTAATATTTTAATTTTGTTTTCTGTTAATCTTGTAGCTGCTTCTAATAAACATTGGCGAAATATTGAGCACTTAAGGAAAAAAGAGTTTTTTTTTTTTCTTACCCACTGTAGCCATTTTTCTATATATATATATATATATATATATATATATATATATATATATATATATATATGATGAGATGATGATGATGAGCTCTAATAAGAGCGAAATCGCGATTGTCGTTTGACTAAAATGGATCATTGTGTCTGCTGTGATGCAGAACATGTTCCAAACAAGGATCATTTTCTTGTTATGACGTTGGTGTAAGTGAATATATATATATATATATATATATATATATATATATATATATATATATATATATATATATATATATACATATATATATATATATATATATATATATATATATATATATATATATATATATATATATATATATATATATATATATATATACATTTTGAAAACGCCAGAAAAAATGATATACACCGTGAGTTTTTTGAAGTAAATGATTGGAGTTATATAACGACCAAACAAGTTATAAAGATGTGTGTGTAATTTCTATTTCTATATGTATCTTTTAGAAATGAAATCAAATAATAAAATATACCATTTAGAATGTCGTTTAAATTTAGGTAATTAGGACTAAATCTCCATTTTTCTGATTTTTAGACAGCATCGAAGCTTCAAGGCGAGAATCCATGGCCTCTAAATCAATGTCAGAATGGAACTGGAGTGACACCAAAAGTGTAGATGAGAAATTATCGCCAAGTACATCTAGCATAAAGGTAGGATCTGCTGGTAGTATATTCGATCCGTAATATACACATATCCCAATATTAGTATCATAATCAATATAAGTTATAATTACATGTCTATAAAAAATTTAGGTAAATCTAATTTTAACTATTATTAATTGCTTATAAACTATTTTTGTTAACATTGTGTATATACAAGTTTTTGAACTATTATTCATTTATTGTATAGTTTTATATTTGTTTTACGTCCCTTTAAAACCTCTAAATGATCTTATAATATTTTTCTAAAACTTTCTTGGACTAGTAATTCTAGGAATAAATATAAAAAAGATTAAGTATTATATAATATGTCAGTCGGTATATCAGTAGGTATGTAGTAACGAATATAATACACTTCTTCACAACAATTATTTTTAATCTACAATATTTTTAAATAGCTAAATGCCCATGTTTAGATAACATAACAAGCAATAATCCATTTGTACCTCTTCCTCAGCTAGAACTTAGAAAATGTGTAAATAATACTTAATTTTAAAAAATAATAACGTAATTTTTCATTTTTCATGTAGGCTCCATACGATAACAAAAAAAATCGCCCAAAATGAGTTATTTTTTAATAATTTTAAGTGAGACGTGGATAAGAGAAAGTCTCTTTTTTTAACAAGCACATCGGAACTCAACCGGAATCGCCACGTTGATTCCTTCTATGTCTAGGTAAGCTTTGTAATGAAGTTAACATAGCCAAAACCACATCTCACTACTAGCTTTTGCATAGACTAGATTCTACAATGATTACCTTTCAGAAGTACTTATAGAAGTTTGATACAAAAATTAATTAAATCGGGCAAATATTCTAATTTTTTTTTACTCGAGCATGCTTTATGATAAATGGTAACATAGATCCCATTTATCCATAATGTTTGCTACTCAATCAACTATATAAGGCAACAAGCACTCTAATTACGATATCCGCATATGGGTTGCAAAAGTACAAAAAAAAGTTGTTAATGAAAATTGCGGAAATTAAAGCGTTAAACGATTTATATTTGAATTGACTTTTCTGTACATAGACCTTTTTGTAAGGTAATTGAATTTATGTCCCTATTTTGCAAGATTGCAAGAGCAAAATTTATTTTTAGGAAATTATATTAAAACATAATTAGATGCTAGGTAATATGTCTTCAAAATCTCTTGCACCCATGTACTTCGGCAATCTTTACATATTCTAAATCATTATAGAGCTGTTTTGAGATCTGTTACAGTTTTTATTTTTTATTTAAGAGCTCAGGTGAATACAGCGATCAAAAGCAACCAGTGGATACTACTATGGGAATAATCGAACTTTCTCTTAACTATGACCAAGCAACAAATAATTTGCATTGTACAGTGTATAGAGGGAAAAATCTTATACCTATGGACATAGGTGGGTTGTCAGATCCATTCTGCAAACTTAATATCTTACCAAATGCGAAAGTTTCTACAAGATTACGAACAAAAACGGTACATAAAACGAGGTGAGTTTATTTTAACTAATACTAAAATATTATAGTATTGTTTTTAAATTCCTATAATAAAGAATATGTATATAAATTAAAATGCTTTAATCACGTCCTCAAATAACTACCGTTAATATACAGGGTATTTCATATTCGATGGTACGTTAGAAGTGTCCGGAGAACGAAAAGAAAAATAAATTAGAAATTTTGACTACGTCCATAAGAGACTGCGCACTAGCTTTTAAACATAATTTCGCGTCTGCAGTGTTGCCAGATCTACTGGTAACTAGCATTAACTTTGGAATTTTAAATGGGACACCCAGTAGTTTATTTTATTTTTAGATTCTGCGAAATAATCTAAGTTTTTTTGTATAGGATATTTTTTCATTTTTCTTACCGTTTCTTAAAGATTAATTATTTTGTGTTTTTTTACCAAATCTATGGGAATTAAAACTTTAATGTTTTCGTCACGTCAATGTAAAATTTTAATATTATTTAGTCAACATGTGGTACTCTAATTTTTAGCAACATAGGATCGCTGCCTTTTATACAGACTGTCCTAAAAATTAACTACAATTCAGATTTTACTAATTTGATCAAATGCGCCTTTTTTTTAATGGAACACCCTGTATATTATTAAAGCGTTGAATATAGTGGACAAATTGATTTTTTTTTCATATAAGGTGTTTCTATATAATAATTACTATTAATATTCGACAAGTCATTAAAGATCTAGAACGCCAAGTGTGCTATAATGTAACAACTGCAATACAGCTATAAACTAATTATATTGGACTTTACGATAAGATAATCTTCCGAAACGTGTAGAACTGTGGGAAATGTAATTAATTCGCAGAAGGATCCAGATTTTCTAAAAAGAATTATTTGGGCTGATTCTCAGGCGAAGGAGTATTTCATTTCGCACTTTATAAAAGAAAAAACAATAAACAAAAAATGAGTTTTAATGTATTTTCTTTGTTGATAGATAGGCAATTTTCAACATACATTTATGACGAAAATTTAATTTCTGCAAAATATATTGAAATTCTAAGAACGACCGTATATGACTTTTTGAGAAATTGTTGGTATCAACTGGATAGAGCTCCTGCCCATTGTACCCATGAAGTTTTCGCTGAACTGTATGATATGTTTGAAGATTGGTGCATAAGACGTGAAAGACCATGGAGTTGTCCACCGCGATCTCCAGATCTCACTTCATTAGACTTTTTTCTGTGGGTAGAATTAAAGAAATGATTTATAAAACACCATTAAATTCAGAAAAAGATCTAGAAAATTGGATAAGCCGCGCTTTTGAACAACTTAATCTAACAGACATTCAAAGAGCTACTGTCATGTGTCGAAATGTATTACCTATTGCTTACATGTAAATGGTCAACACTTCAAACATCTGACATATTAGGTGAGAATTCCAAATGTTTTAATTTAATGACAAAATCGGTTCTTCTCAAAACCAGAACTTATATTAAAGTCGTTTGGCATTGCATAAGCTGTGGTTACATCATAAAAGACTTAACGTTTTAAATATTTACCCCCGTATTCAGTAAGAAGGTTTAAGAATTAGACCAGATCTAGTTGCCATAACAGTTAAAACTGTTAGTTCACCAATTGTGTTTTGCTTGTGTCACTGTCACTTCGTAATTGTGACGTTCACAAAAATTATTTGTTCAATCGTTACCTTTGTCAGTTTAAACCTATAACTGTAAAGTTAGACCAGGTCTAAATTTAAACCTCCTTAGTGAGTACGGGTGTTGACATCTATTTCTGGAATATCAATAATAATTATTTATAAAATCGCTTATAAATCGAAAGCAGTTCCAAAAAGGTATAGGAACACCTTATACGAAAAAAAAATCAATTTGCCTACTATATTCAACGCTTTAAGAATAATACAGGGTGTTCCATTTAAAAAAGTCACTTTTGTTCAAATTTATAAAATCCGAATTGCAGTTAATTTTTAGGACACTCTGTATGAAAGTCAGAAATCCTATGTTGCTAAAATCAAAGTACCACATGTTGACTAAATAATATTAAAATTTTACATCGATTTGACATCTGGAGATGGAAATATTGTAGTTTTAACTCACATAGTATCGGTAAAATAAACACAAAATAATTAATATTTAAGAAACGAAGAGAAATGAAAAAAAAAACTTAAATCGTTTCACAGAATCTAAAAATAAAATAAACTACAAGGTGTCCCATTTAAAATTCCAAAGTTGATGCCAGTTACCAGTAGATCTGGCAACACTGCAACCGTGAAATTATTTTTAAGAACTAGAGTGCACCCTCCTATGGCCGCAGTCAAAATTTCAAATTTATTTTTCTTTTCGTTCTCCAGATACTTCTAACGTACCATCGAGTATGAAATACCCTGTATATCTTAAAAAATAATTGTATTAATCTGGCAAATAAATGCTAAATTCTAATCTATCTTTATCTAAAGTCAAGTTTTACATCTACATACGAAATCTTTGAAATAAAAAAAAATCTGTTTAATTTTTTACCATTATCCAATTTGGCAGCTAAATTAAAAAAAAAGTACTAAACATCAAGTACAAGCCAGGTAATGTGGTATACCAGTATCAATACTAAGTATCACTCATTTAGAAATGCCACTAGGTAATCATAAAAAAATCAAAATTCGCTCTATTATGGGCAATAACCAAGTAAACAACATTTAGAGATGCTGCAGATGAATAAAAAAATATCAACATTGCTGCAGTAGATCGGGAAATGAAAATTTTAAAGCTTGTAATTTCAATGTGCCAAATTGCCGAGTTGGCGCAGTTTACTGGAATGTGTTGCAATTGGATATTTTTATGCTTCTGCGGCATACATTAAGCAAAATTTGCGTATATATGCGCATATATTCGCTATTTTACTTAACTTATATTCATCGCCTTATTTATTAGCTTCGATCATGACTTTCAATTTTCTAAAAGCATCAAAACATTTTATAAACAATAAGTTTCTTCGTTAATGCATAAATACAAAAATGGTCCAGGCATTCGCTGTATATAATAGACGTTAAGTATATATTTAAAGGAATATAACGATAATGACTTATGTGTCGAGAAATTTACGAGTTATTCTGTTGTGGATTTTTCTGATTCTCTGAATTTATTAGCTCTATATAAAGCACAATTATCTTTTATTATCTGCTATACCATTAAATATGTTTATATAGGATAACGCAAGCAACTTAACAGCAATATTATTTATCTGGACCATAACCCTACGATATTGCTTTCTATTAATTTTGTTATATTATAAACTTTATTGGGCTATACGTGATTTGGTATATAAAAGATCATGCACCTAAATGCTTAGAATGCATTCAAATAATAACATTTTGTTTATCCTTCAATTATCCACTTATTAAAAATCAAAGCTACACAAACGTATTAATCAATTACACAAAAAAAAATCAGATTACTAGTTATAGTCCTAAACATTTGTGAATGTTTGATCTCATTATTTTCAATTTTGAAGAGAAACTCAAATTCAAACTTAATGATATATTTATTTCAAAACTTCAAAAATGTGTAAAACAACTTAATGTTACATACATAATTATATCTAAAACTATCTACAATATAATACGTATATGAAAATAATTTGGGAATGTATGATATGTCATTTATTTGTGAAGTAGACTTTCTAACAATGACTTACAATACACATTAACAGAGTAGTAGCCCACAATATAAGAAAAAAAATCTATGCTACGCTCATCCGGCCTGCTATCAAATTACTGGTCCAACAGTAGGATTGAAAGGATTGATGATATTCATGGTTCTAATTCTGTTTGGTAAGTGGCTAAAAATACGTATCCTGGAACAATAGGCTGACCATTCAAATCGTAAGGCTCTGTGTCTAACATTCCGAGGATCCCCAGCATCTTTAGCAGGGTAGTTGTGCTGGTCAGATTTAAGCTAGAATAAGTGATTGTTGCTCTTGAGAAACAGGTAGACCCGCTTGAATATTTAAAGAGAATAAAAATTCAGCACATGGTAGGCTGGCCGACGTTTTTAAGGATCGAAAATAAGTCTGACCAGAAGCTTTTGTGAAACTAAAACTACACCACAAATTCACCCACACTGCCCATCCCCAGAGCATAACATAGTAACTGATTGCAGAGTAGGCCAGTGTTACGCGAAAAATCACTTCCTACTAAACTTAGCTACCCAAAATAATTTAGCTATAATAAAATAAATAGAATTGTTTCGAATAATTCGCTGTTATTTAGCACACATAGAGAATGTACTGTAAATTAAAAATAATTACTTCCGGATTTTATCAAAGAATGATAATTTAACGTCTCAAAATTGTTGTATATTGGAAATTCTTCAGAAATATTCCATCACTGTATATGCATAACCTTACAAATTTTTTCTGCGCTCCTGCAAATTTCATTGGTCTGACCAGGAAATAGGTGAAAAGTTGATTAGAAAAATACAAGAAAATTACGAAGGGACGACAAATTTTAGTTAAATAATAGCATATAAATCCATTTATTTAACCCAATCCTAGTTTCAAATTCAAATACAAATCTTGGGGTACTGCAAAAAATCTTATTTTTAAAACCTAAGAGGGTAATAAATGATTGTTAACAACTATAAAATGACATAAGTTTACGTGCTTCATTGTTAAATATATTATTTCCGGGTTGGAGGCAATTTGTTTTCTTTCGGAATTTAGCAATTATTGACAAATAAAATGTTAATTCCAATTAAAATCTCAGTTGTGATTAAACTTAGCAAAAATTGATATTGATATGGTTAGCGAGGGCTTAAATTTTGTAAATTTTTTATTTACAACCATATTGTGCCTAATATTGGCATTATTGACATTAAAAGTTTAAATCTGTCACATTATCTACCTCTACTTCCCTCTATCAACTTCTTTCATTTTTCGCCTCATTTAATTAAGCAAAATATGTATGTAATATCTTTATTAAACACAAACGCAGCATCAACAAGAATAAATAAGAAAAATTACAGTAATAATTAAAGATTTTTTTACAGCATTTAATTTGTTGAAATTAATGGTCAAATTTGTCTTTGTCTTATTGTACTCTTTAATCGATATTCTTAAGGGGCGTCCCTGATGATATGTTTGACCTGAGGTTCACTGCTGGAAAATGTTAATTCTTGACCAGTCAACAAGAGAAGGTAAAAAGTTTGAATTGCCACAGGAAGACGATGGCAAAGTCGTTGAAGATATCATAATCGCGGTTTTAGTTTTGTTGGCTACAGACGCATCACCTAACCTTCAGCAACTGCACTATACTTCTATCCCCGTAGGCGTTTCAGCTGTAAAATATCTGCTCCGTCTTTTCCGCACTGGAAAGTTTTAAAAAGCAGGCAATTTTGTGCCGAAAATCTAGATATAGAATTGCATCCAAAGGGTTGATTTTGGGCGTTTCCTAATCGATTTTGAACATAAAGTCTTTCATTTTCAATATCTTTTTGTACCTGGATAAATTTTTTTATAATTTCTATCCAATTTGTGTCAGTTATCATAAATGATCTGCTTTTATAAGTTTTTGTATTCAGAATTTCAATGAAATTTTCTTTTCTAAAATATCAATAAGAGCAGTTTTCATCTTCAGTAACTCGTCACTTCGGCATGCCCCACACGCACTTAAATCAATAGAAAGGAATAATTAAAAACAAAAAAAGAAAAAATATTTTATATTTTGCCTAGTAAAGATATCAAACTCCTTTGGCTATATCCTACATTCTTGCGTTTCAAAAAGGCAACGAGTTTGTTATATTTTGATATATCAATCTTTTCCGTTAATTCTAGCATTGTCCGTATCATGCTGTAGGTAGCTCAAAGAGTAGATGGCTTTTTCTTCCTTGCCATGTCGCTAAAATATGCCATCAATGCCTTTTCATATCGTCCCCTACTTTTTCTGGAAGTAAATTTGCTTCTGCTCTTTCTGCAGCTTCTTTAAGTTCTGGTGGAGTACCAGTGTCAAAATAGTCATATTCATTATCCTCACTTTCTGACATCATTTTGACTTTCTTTGTTACACAAATTCAAAAGAACGAACGACACATTGAAAATTTCCAAAGGTTGTTCATGTTTTACTCACAGATCACCGACTTAATTTCCGTATACTGTGGTTTTGCTGGTTTTAAAGGCTTGCATCATAGCAGCCAGTCTCAATAAACGCGTTCCTGGTACCGGTGATAACATATATGAAAGCGCCAAAACAGAAAATGACAAATTTTGGTGGTGGGGTTGTAAATAAATTAGTATATAAACCTCGGAGGGAAAATTTTCCTTACGGCTCGACATTTAGTTAATCTCAATGTTACGCTTCTCGATTAAAAATATAAATCTCTCGACAGTAATGAAACACTTCACTACTCCGTATGTAATATACTGTTACAACCGTTCGCTAGTGGCTCTCCCTTTGATTAATGTATTTTGGATTGTTCTAAGGTACATATCCTGGAAAGTGCTTATACTATATTTTTCAATAAAATAAGTTGCTTGTTTTTAATTACTTATTTAAATAAATTATTTGCTACTTACAATGCTATAGGAATTTTAATCTGATAATTGAAGAGCTTTCTAGCAAAACCGAATAAATGATTTTTAACGAAAATTTAGTTTGCGACGGAAATTAAATCATTTTGTTAAAACACATCATATGTGATCACCAGTACTTAACAGAACGAAATTGTTTCTTTTAAACGTTTTACCCATATTTGCAAACCAAACCGAATAAATCCGTTTTTTGTTCAAATCCGAATAAATCCATGCTGCAACATTTTATATCAGTTTAATTACCTATTCAGTCTAATTTCCTAGTCAGCAATGAATATATCGCAGTATACTGTATACAGTATACAGCTTTCAGGACAAGACAACTAGTAGTGTTCAGTTATGAAACTAAAGCATTGTGAGGTGTTTTGATCTTTCCGAGATCAAGCTTGAAAGTATCTTTAACCAAGCGAAGAAAAGTATGTTTCTTGGCGAAAAAATTGAAAAAATTGGAACGCGTTTAATATAAAGGACTAATCAAATTACCTTAATGAATGAATTTGGAATATCGAAATTAAAACGAACAAATATAAAGTAAATTAAAAGAAAAAACAATAAAAATAGGTGTAAAAAAGGTAATGAATTAATAATTCCAGAGAAGGATATAACTATCTAGAGGAAGAAATAGCAGTTAGTTTTTTGTTTTTTTTTTGGTTGGTTATCTATATATGTTTGTAAGACCACAATTCGTAAAATATAAGAACATTAACAATTATTATTCGTGTTTTTTTTTAATTTTACATTCAGTTTTTCCAGTAAAACCGAATAAATATTACAGACTATTTTTTTGCTCAAAAACAGTTTGTAAAATTATAGCTTTTATGATGATACAGAAAATAAAAATAAATATACTAAACTTAATCTTTAAACAGTTTGGCCTCATACAAAAATCGAGTTTTTCCAAAAATATCTTAACATGAATTTATTCTGTTTAGCTGGAAAACTCCTCAGTCATCGTAATGGAATCTATCTAAATAAGAAAGTTATTAATAGTTAACCGTTCGAAAATGATACTAAACCTTAATTTCGTGTTGTGCTTGCTGGATAAACGCAATACGAAGCTAAAAGTATCTGCTTTTTACAAGCTTTTATTTAACTTGCTTTTTTCGTATGTCTGTCTTTCCGGTTCAAAATTTGTAATCCATTTTTCAAGCACTTGCTGGCATCCGATTGAGCTAAAATTTACAACACCTACGTAACTTCGGTGATAATGCAATAACATAGTACAATGGAGTAAAAAAATTGTGAATATCTTATACAGGGTGGGTAAAAGGTTTGAAATTTTGGGAATTTTTTTATATTGATTTTAGCACAAAAAGTTATTCTTCAAAAAAAGTTTTACTTGCCCCAAAACTAGGATTGATGTTAAAAATTCGTGAATATCATATACAAGGAGCGTAAGGAAGTAATTAAATTTGGCATATTTATGTAACTTCGGTGACAATATAATTATAGTAAATGAAGTAAAAAATCGTCAACACAGAATGCGTAAAAAATAGTGCTAAAAAGTACAAAATAAAATAGACCTAATTAAGATATAGAAGAAACGACTGAGAACATTTAAAAAATTCGAAAATTTTGTTTACAAGTTTCAGGCGTAAGGTGTCATCCCACTAGAAATAAAGCTTCAAGCTTTTAAAAAAGAATTAAAAATTCTAAACGTTTTTAGTGAAAGTAGGGTTTTTCTGTAGCTTTAAGTTCAGAGTTATTGCTTCTAAGTAAGATCTATGTGACCCAAATATTTTTTGAAAACTGATTCTTTATGACAATCTGAGATCCATTAATAAACCTGAAATCAAACAGAAAGCTATTTGAAAAGTATTTATAAAAATTAAACCTGCAACTAAGTTCAACCGAAATTACCTTTAATTGCAACTTATATTAATTGCAACCAACTTCGGTTGTGTAAAACTTACAACTGATTGCAATTAAATATTTAATCAATTTAGTAATTAATTAAAAATATAACTTACTGATTTTCAACACTAAATATACTGTACAGGATATAACATTATTATTGTGGGCCGCAAATTTCCTTTTTTTTTTGTTTTATTATAATAACAGTTCAACATCATTCCAATTTTCCTTACTGTTTTATCTCTTTTTTTAGATCGCATCTAAAATACGACAGACGTTTTAAAACTTTAGTTATTTTGAAAAGGCAGCCACGATACAATGTGTTTAGCCTTTAGACCGAAGGAACAATGAACACGAATCAAGTATGAAGGGAATCCTAATTCCTGTAATTTAATTAAATAATAAATTTCTCTTAACCCGGAAAATATCAAAATGACACCATTTGCCCACACAAGTTACGTAGACCACCCCATTTGGGAAAGACTCGAGATTTACTGAGTCAGTTAAATAGCTGGAGTTTATAAAGGACTTCCTATTGATCCTGAAGGATAATATCAAAAAAAGCATAGAAGCGCTAGAATATGCCTGTGGGCATACAAAAGGTTTTTTTGGGGACTAAAACCCCCTATCGCGCATTGGCCTTTAACAGCAATAATTGAATCGATTATTTCAGAAACCCGTCAAGCGCCAAAATACGCAAAAATCAGTTGATGTCAGAATATTATTCTTTGGAAGTAATCACATCGTTTAGTGCATAAACCAGCCAAGCATCATTACCGTAAGGCTGTTAAATAGGCGGCAGTATGTAGCGTTTATTGCAGAAACCCGTCAAGAGCTGTCGCTTAGCGGCTTTCTGCTCCAAACCGTCGAGTCTCGACGACCGCCATTTGCTTTCTTAGCTTGTAATTGTTTCGTTTTTGTTAGTCAACTTTTTTCGGTCTTCCTGAATGTTAAACTATGCTATGAAAACTGTATTTTGTGAGTAGTTTTGTGTAAATCAGAGTTTTTGTGTAATGTCGAGTAGTTCAGAAGAGGAAGGACCTGTGCCCAAAAGAAAACGAAGAGTAAGCCTTGAGGATTTGTATAAACGTAATAAAATACGTAATGCAAGAGTAAAAGGCGAAGCTTACATTAACTATAAAAATAATTTAGTGTCTGAGAAAGTCAAGCCAATTGAAATAACATGTAAGTGTTTCAACAAATGCCCTTCAGAAATAAATCAAAATATCATAGACGATATATGGCAGAAATTTTATTCACTTTAAAGCAAAGACCTTCAAGATACTTATTTACAAACGTTGATTGAGGTTGAAGAGGTCAAACGAAGGCGTTTAAAGAGGTCAAACAAAGACCTTGAAGAGCCTTCAACTTCTAAAAGAAATGTAACATATATTTACAATCTCAAAGTAAATGGCGTTCTAAAAACTGTGTGTAAAAGTTGTTTTTTGCAAATACATGGTATTTCACGTCACAGAGTAGGTAGAATCTGCCCAATACTTGCAAAAAACTTTGCAACAGCAACTGATAAAAAAGGCAAGAACAGAAGTGGAAATGCTAAATCTGGAGAGATTTGTTTACGTAAAAATTTGATGTAAAAGAGACGCACTATGGCGGAAAGCAAAAGAAATATTTAGATGCTCGTTTAAGTACTAAACTAATGCATGAAATGTTTATTTCCGAAAGTCCGGACCTCACAAATGATGTTAAGAACAACTTTTACTATACTACAAGGAAAACTTTTGGGTATTCATTCGGTCGGCCTCAAGTTGACGTATGTAGTTTTTGTGAAAGTCAGAATGCTAAGATAAAAGACAAAGCTCTGAACGAGACTGCAAAACGTGTTGCAGTAGCAGAGTTAGCTGTTCATAAGAGGAGAGCAAAAAAAATCTATGTAAGTATGAAAGCTGCATCAAAGAACAAAGATGATGATACATGTTTTCTTTGTTTCGATTTCATGCAGATCCTGCCTCTCCCAAAAGTTCCTGTACAGGAAATTTTTTATATGCGCCAGCTTTGGGTTAATATTTTCAACATACATGATCTAAAAACCAATAAAGCAAAGATATATATGAATCACGAGGGAGAAGCAAACAAATCCCCAGATGATGTTTATAGTATGATTTTAGACTACATCAACAGTGAAGTACCTAACAATGTAAAACATCTCGTACTCTTTAGTGATGATCCATCCGACCTAAACCAAAGTCACACTGTTATTTGTTTTTTGATGAATCTTTGTGATAGGGGAATTTTCTCTACAATAACACACAATATTCCAGTTAGAGGTCATTCATATTCAGACCTTGGAAGTATAAAACGTATGTTGCGAAAAGTGGATAGGGTGTTTACCAGAGCAATATTCTGATCTAATTTTAAAAGCTAGTGTCAAAAACCGTTTCAAGATCCACTTATTAAAAACAACAAAAATATTGAGTTTCAAAAAATGGTGGCAAAGTTATTACAAAAGAAACACATATTATGTGGAAACTCATGGCAGAGGAATCCCTCCAGCCCAAAACGAGAGTTTTAAAATATCTACTTACATGCAATTTATCTGCATCAAAGATACCAAAGGAAAAGTAGTGGTTAGCGAGTACATAGACGGATTTGTAAAGTCCACATTCTCTCTGCTGAAGACTGCAGAACCTCCGAACTTACCAGTGGAACTGGCTTACCCGGAGGGAAAGGTAATTATTTAAATATTTCCATCCTACCTTTAACTACTGTGATTTCTTATTACGTAATTTTTTTCTTATTTTCTATATTAAATTCACAAGTTTTGTTTCAATTTTTTTATTTATCTTTTACCACATGCTTTACGTTTTTTTTTAGAAAGCCACACTTTCCTATGAAATTTTTGCATACAATCTTTACATTAACATACGTTTTTTTTTCTATTTAAAACAGTAATATTACTCTTAACATTTTTTTCACTGGAGGCTGTCTTTCAGAATCATTTTCATGCAACTACAAACAAACAACATTCTCTTCTTAGGTCTCGATTTCTTATGTTTGAATACTTTTTTCAGGTGCTCATCAACATCAAGAAGATGACAGATTTAAAGAAACTACAACAAGAGTTCTAAGACCGGATCTTTGAGTGGCCTACTACGGAAACAGACGCGCCACCCGTTGAAGAGGCTTAGGTTCAAACTTTGTTATTATATTTTTTTACTGCTTTTTTGAGGTATGTTTTTAGCAGTTATCTGTAAACTTAAAATTTAAAATTAATACGCACTCCTGCTTAAATAACTAATAATTTTATTTGCCAATTACCCCAAAAACTTTCTTTAAAAAAATATTTTTCGATACATTTTCTCACGAGGAAGTGAGAAGGTCAATTTATTAGTATTATATATAAACCCCAAGAATCTAATACTTTGCTGAAGAATTAGCATACTTTTTCTTTCATTTATTATAAATCCCAATCTGGTTAACTTTAAAAGTAATATTTCAGTGTGTTTTTTACATTCACTTTTATTATTACCTATAATAATGATATCATCTAAATAAAATACCGTACTTATTTCCATTAGACGAAGTCTTTTTGTTAGTGGTTTCATAAGTTTAGTGAAAATATACGGTGCAATATTAAGACTAAATGGTAAACAACTAAACTGCTATAGACAATTTTCGAAGCGAAATCGCAGATATTTTCTGTACTTTTTATTTACAGGAATTAGAAAGTATGCGTCTCTGACGCTGAAAGATAGCAACTCTTATTTAAAAGCTTTATAACGGTTCTGTAGTCTTCCAATTTAAAGTGAGGAGCAATTAAATGTTTGTTAAGAGCTTTTAAATTTACTTTATAATTAAAAAACCAGAAGGTTTTTTAATTATAAGATGATATAAATTGTCCTATGGAAGAACGACGCTCTTCAATAGCACCTATTTTATCAATTCCTGAATGGATTTTTTATATTCAGGTAAAAGTTTAGCCGAGATTTTACAGAGGGTTCAAAACGCTGCACAGGCTTATTAATAAAAGGTATTTTAATTCACCTACCAGCGTAGTTACTCACATGTTCCTCCCTGCCTATTCCTGGCGGTGATATTTCCTGCTGTCTTTCTGGTAATACTTCGGACATACTGATGGTTTCCTTTCTTCTTTCCTCCTTTTCTCCTTCATTTTCTCTATGGGAGGCGGGCGCCGGTAGTTTAAATGATAATTACTTGCTGTTCCCGAACCTGAAGGTCTTGAAGAACTGGGTTGCCAAGTCTCTTTCTTAAAGTCAGCACTTTTGGTCTGGCCTTTTTTATAAATTGTTCGTTTTTCATTGTTTCAGCAAATTTTGTATTAAATAACAAGTCAACAATTTCCAAGTTGTCTACGACTTTCTTGCATTCCGGATTTAAATGTGGTATTATTTTAAATCTACGGTAAATTGAAAGTGCGTGATGGACGTTAGTAAATAATTGGCAGGCTTCTGCCAATGATCTCATGCTATCGGCTTGCTCTTTGTTAGGCATCATAGCCTCGATAACTGTCCCTACTGCTGATAGACCGTGAGCTAATTGTTGTTGTAACGCTCTTATAAAACAATCATGTTCAAGAACCGACTTTACTAGGCATGGTTGTACTTCATTATTTATCTGGGGAGGATGTAGAGCCCTACAATTTGCAGGTATCTTATACTTTGACATTAATTCTTCTCGGTGTTCTTTAGTTAAACCTTTTTTAAGACGCTGTTTCAGCGAACAACGATTTCCTTATCCAAGTCTTTTCCTATATTGTCCACCGAGTTTGGTAGCGCCCGGTAGCCTAAAGCGTTAAAGTCTTGTTCAGATTGTTCATTGTTTGCTGGTATTTCTGTATCACGTACTGTGACCTCTGAAATATCGGGATTGTCAGTAGTTGCCTCTAACTCTAAAAAAAATATAGCCACTTAAAGTCGGCTGATTAAGATTCTACTCAAACGAAATCGCCCGATCTCATATTTTATAATTGTTTATATTGAGATAAAAAATCGCTCGATTTTAGCTTTAGGAGCAACGCACGTTGCCCTGAAACCTTTTCTTTATATTTGTATTTTGTATTTTTTCTGTCTTTTAGGGATTATCGCACAATATCCCAACCGACAATTTTCTCCTAATTTTCTGACAATCCCTGATTAAGCTAAAAAAAAAGTCGAATAATCTTCAGAGGATGAATCACTAGACTCACAAAGCTTGTTTAAGGTTTCTTGCATTTCGCGAAATTGCTTTTTTAGTCTTTTTATTTCCCGATGCTTGTCCACCTTAGCTGGTCTTTTCGGCATTTTTAAACTTTTCACACACGTGGAACTTTGCTTACAGTAGACGCTGACGAGCACCGAAGCGGAATGATTACACAAGCAGCAGACGACCCGGGCCTCAGGTCAGAATGAAAAAAATTGTGAGTCATGGTTTTTGAACGTAAACAGTTCGTGCTGATGAGTAAGTTTATTCGGAAACTACATAGTAATTATATCAAGGACAAGCGAAGGAAAATTAATATTTAGGACGCTCTTGACTGGTGGCCTGCGATTCGAAGGATATTACATAAGGAAGCTTAACAAGCTCACCCCAACCCCAGCTATGGACGTCTTTTTGAGCGTAAGTACTCCTCATGTACTTGTAAAGGAAGAAGCTGGTCTCAGCCAATCAGATCTGATCCTCTTCTAGCTTCCTTGCTACCATGTGTGTTCCAGTAACCTCTAAGATATTTCGTCTTATTGTCAATGAGTGAACGAATGACAGCATCCCACCTCCAACCTCAAATCGAAAGGCGTTGTTTGGTACACAGACTTAGACGTTTTTCGACTGTACAGCAATCCTGATCTAGCCACAGAAGAACTTTTACACCCCGTGTAACGAGCATATCTATATATACTGCCACAATCAAGTGGCGATTTTAACTTCTTTTCCAGCAGTGTCAATTCACTGCTTCCACTCGAATTCAAAAGGGCTCTAGAGAGACTCTGTGAATCAATCGGCATTACTTGCAGGAAATGATGGACTTAAATAACTGGCTCCGGAAGGTACTAACGCTGCTTTCATTTGTCTAACAACTCCATGCAAAATGACAAAAACAAGCAGGATTTAGACAGCTTAGGATCAATCTTTCCGAGAGTAATAGGCGTCTTTACTGAACAAACACCAATTTAGAAACATTACCGGAGTCCTAACGGAATACTTGCTGGTCAAATATTACGGACTGGACTCGTTAACGATTCATACTGCAGATTTTGTGCCGTAGTAGATGAAACGACCGAGTATGTGGTCTGACGATGTGATGCTTTAGTTAGTACGGGACTGGTTTGTTTTGGAGATACTTATATGGAATCCAAGCTGGTTCTGAAAGGGTATTTCCTTTTGTGAAAAGAAGCAGGGTCTCGCTCCCTGAGAGGATGGCATAATGTATACAGCGAGCCTTCATTCTCAATGGACATTTAATAACTCTGGACTCGTGGAATACGTGCCACCTCGGAACAACTACTAATAAAATTACTAACGCTAGCCAACAAAGATCGTATTGCTATAAGTCTTCTATAGAAACAAATTATTTAACAAGTGGCAGATAGTTTTAAATATATTTTTTTCTAGAAATCCAGAATTCAATGAAAATCTTACGTTCTACGATATAACTGAAGATGATTTAGCTACAAAATCCTTGCATGTCCTAGTAGTTGATGATGATAAATATGGACACGATTACATGGGAGAAGTACGCATAAAATTAGCTAAGTTACGGGTCCAAAACACAATTTATGTAAGTATTCCTCATTAATATAACCAACGCCTAGGGTTTAAAAACTAAAAAATAAACGATACGTAACCCAGTAAAATTAGGCTTTGATTATACACAAACATATTATACAGATGCATTAACACACGTAAAAGCAGGCAGAGAATACCTTTGCCATTGTGTGCAACCCCTCTCTTAATGTTAACATTAGGGTTCAAACACGATAAATATAATATGTAACCTTCCAGTCTTATATAATACTTTTGACAATTTTTCACCATATAATTTTCATATATTTGAAAATCATATATTATTTTTATTAGAAAAGGTCTAAGTATCTTTTCGTAAAGAATTTCATAAATTACAAGTTTTCTCATAAATATTTTCCTAAAAAAATTGACAATTTACAAGGTGGAATTTAACTCTTAACAAAAGAAGCTCAGGGCTCGAATTAGGATTTTTTTTCAAGAAGTGCTTATGATATCAAAATAAAAGCCTACACAGAAATCCAGCTTTGTTTGAATTGTTTGGAAGTTTTGCCTATTTTGTGTCTAATCTTACTGGGCTAGCAGTAACTTCTATTTTTTTACTAGTATCAAATGGGATTCCAAACTATGACCATACCACTGAAACACTCACAACTCTAGGTGCGTAAAGTGGCATAAAACTGTCTACAAAAAATATTGTTACTACTCATAAAGAATAGGTACTTATTAATCATTACTTAAATTTTGAGCTTGTAAATGCCTTAAAAAAGCAAACTTATCAATAAGTAAATTTCTTTTGAGGCGCTAAAATTATTTAATGAAGAAATAACATTTTATTGCAAATACAGTACTGACTAAAATGCCAAGAATGTTAGGTTTTTCAAACAATCGTTCTTTTATCCTAAGAGCCTAACCGTATTTAATATTAAAAAAAAAATAATTTTTAAATTTAATTACTACCGGTATTGTATTTTAAAGCCAGTTGTTAACTAGCCCTTTTTCGCATCAAATACAAAAAAATTAAATAAATACAGAAAATGCAGCATTCTATCGTTATGAAAAAAATATCACAAAAGCTTTGTTTCTTGACTCCGAATAGAGAAACCAAACTTCGAAAATGCCAAATGTGATTTTGGCGAAAAGTCAGCAAAGTCGTTCTTTTCAGAACAATAGTAGTGAACGGATGAACACTCTGAATAAACATTCATCGGTATTCGTGAAGAACTAAAAATCTACATTATACACCTACAGGGAGGAGATTTCCAAGACAATCAGGACGTATGAAAAATCTTTTTTGTGATCCGATCTTTCCAATTAGGTGTCGTGAAAGCGGTTTACTTCCTACTTTTACACAGGTGCCTTATCACACTAAAATTAAAAAAAATAATACCATACTTCGAAATGTTAACAATGCCTTATTAGTAGAACACATCCATCAAATTAGAAGACAACTAGTCGCGATAAAGAAAGATGTTTTAAAGTTAAACTTTAAAATAACTAACAGCATTTATTGTGAAATCGCATAACACTTTGGCGCACATAACCAAATAAAAATATTAAGACCGATAACCTTCAAAAAATATGGCAGTCCCCTAAGAAAGCAGTGCACAATGTAACGTGCTACAATATCTCTGAAAGTGACAAATCTGTACTCGGAGTCGTAGAAGTTTTAATTCTGCGATAACCTTTAAAAAAATAGCTAGAGAAGAAATATTAATGGAATGGAAGCTGTCCTTGGCTGCTCTAAAGAAGGGAAATTAGAGGAAATTCGACAACAACTGGTAAGAATTTTAGGATCAAGCAAACCACCGGAACAAAACCTAAATGCCACTGAACAAAGGGCTCTATCACACATCACAATTCTTCGAGCAGATAAAGGAAACGCGACGGAATACTCAATACTACATAGCAAAAAGTATGTACATCCTACAACCCGACGACGTACCTAGAAAAAAAAAATAAAAATAAAATATAAAATCACTAATAAACCGTGAAAAACAACAAAAAAATATACCATGGAAAAAGTTGAGCAGATGTTCTAAAGTCTACGGTTTACCAAAATTTCACAAACCAGTGGCGCCCATCACATGTATTATTTTGCTGTTGATTCGCCACTGCAAGAACTGGAAAAATATCTTGAGGAGATTATGCAACCGACCGAAAAAACTGATTCGTATGTAAAAAACTCCGAGTATTTCATTTCAATTATGCAAGGCAAGGTTCTTGAAAAAGACGATAGCGAGCCTAAATGTCAAGTCGTTGTATTCTAATATTCTCATCGACGAGGCACTGTGCATTACTGCTGTGAACAAGAATTTCACGGCACACGTAATAAAACTCTCGGAGCATTACTTATTTTAAAGGTAATTTTTCATTTAAACCATTAAAGACATCACAATTGTTTGAGCGAATAAGGTAAACACCACTGTAGTTATAAATACCCAAGACTACATAAAAAAATTCAGGATATCCTACAACACAATTTTTATAGGCCACGAGACCCGATGACGTACCTAGAAAAAGCAACTAAACATAAAATAAAAAGTTCAAAAATATACCCTGATATTCAACAAAAAATTATACCACATGGCCACGGGAAAAGTCGAGCAGATGTTCTAAACTCTACGGCTGAAATTCATAAACTAGAACTATTGTTACTGCTGTTAATTCGTCACTACATCAACTGGAATAATATCTTGAGGAGATTATGCAACCGACTGTCGAAAAAGCTGATTAATTTGTAAAAAAACTCATTTCATTCGAATTATATCCGACGTCCTTCTTGAAAAAGACGATATCATAGCAAGCCTAGATGTCAAATCGTTCTTATTTTAGTATTCCCGTCAACGAACATTGGACAGTACCTATTGCTATGAACGAAGATTTCTCGGCACATATAATACAGCTCTCGGAGCATTGCCTTAAAAACACTTATATTTCATTTACCGGGCAGATGTTTAAAAAAAATGATGGTGCTTCAATGGGGTCCTCACTAACACCAGTGGTCGCAAATTAATGATATACTTCAAGAAAGAAGGTCTTGAGAAAGAAAGTTTTAAGCTCAAGTTATGGGTCGGTATTTGGATGACATATTTATTATATGGCAACTTAATTGTGAAGAGTTAGAAAACAATTTACTCTAGAGTTAGAGAACTACAACGAATTTCCATTTTTATATATTCTGGTAATAAAACTGAACAACGGAGATCTAGAATGCCCCGTGTGTCGAAAACCAACACATACCGACAGATATTTAAATGCAAGATATCATCACTAAGCACAAATTCAAGCTGTGGCCAATACACTAATATGCAGTGCAATTATCTGAAATACAAAGAAAACAAAACATATGATATCTGGTGCATCAAAGGAAAATGACTACATAAATCTCACTATAGAGAAAGCTATTAATATACATAGTTCTCCAACAACGAATACATAACTTATGAGGCAACAAGTAGTGCTTTATCTAAAAAATACGACAGACAGATTTGGAAGAAATTATAACATACACATAATACATAAGCCACAAACAACCATAAGTAAATTATTTGGAAACAAAAAATCATTATGAAATTGGAAAACCGCGGAGTATACAGTTATACAGGAGTATGAAGGATTGTACGTTGGACAAACTAACACGCAAATATCCGTAAGTATCAGAAACAAATAAACTACCTTGACCCTTTTTCTATATCACTAGGAAATGGGCCACAATTGTAGAGAGATTGCATATAGACCGTTACAAGGCGAAATATATATATATATATATATATATATATATATATATATATATATATATATATATATATATATATATATATATATATATATATATATATATATATATATATATATATATATATATATATATATATATATATATATATATATATATATATATATATATATATATATATATATATATATATATATATATTTAAATATTGCGTTTATATATATATATATATATATATATAAATATATATATATATATATATATATATATATATATATATATATATATATATATATATATATATATATATATATATATATATATATATATATATATATATATATATATATATATATATATATATATATATATATGTATATATATATATATATATATATATATATATATATATATATATATATATATATATATATATATATATATATATATATATATATATATATATATATATATATATATATATATATATATATATATATATATATATATATATATATATATATATATATATATATATATATATATATATATATATATATATATATATATATATATATATATATATATATATATATATATATATATATATATATATATATATATATATATATATATATATATATATATATATATATATATATATATATATATATATATATATATATATATATATATATATATATATATATATATATATATATATATATATATATATATATATATATATATATATATATATATATATATATATATATATTACTGATAGTTACCAATTCAGGATATCAAGGCTAGGAGAAGGTAAAACATAGAGTTTTAATAATAATTAAATTAATTCAAACTCTGAAATATTTTACTAGTCTCAGAGTACCATTGGGTTCTAGTTAACAGTTCCCTTGGAAAATTTACGTCCCGAACAAAAAGGTCCTTTGCCAGCACCAGAATTAAACCAGTGGTTCGACTTCGACTTATGGTCACGAGGTCAGATTCTACTGTCACTTTGTTATTCGACCAAAAGAAGAGCTCTTTTAGTGACCGTCAAAAGATGTGCAAATCTACTGCCCATGGATAATAACGGCTTTTCTGATCCATTCGTAAAACTGTAAGTACTGGTTTGTCTTAAAATAAGGACTTTTTAATATAAATCAAAAACACATCAAATTCCTCAGAAAACAATTGTTGATCGTTTAAGTGTAAGGACCTGACAATATTTTAAACATTCTATATTAAGTTTGTATTGAAAATACCTTTACTACTAAGATAAACGTTAAATTCATCTATTCGATTCGAAAAAAAATAAACAATACATTTTTTACTATGGAGAAAACTTCCCATAAGATATCCTAAAATTTACCAATACTGTTTCAGACAACTAAAGCCCGACCCATACCACCGAAAACATAAGACAACTGTCAAATGGAAAAATTTGAATCCTGTTTACAATGAAGAATTTGCTTTTGAAACAAGGCCTACCGAACTATATATGCAGAGTTTATATATCACTGTATTCGATAAAGATTATGGGAAAAGTAATGATTATTTAGGTGGGCTTATCCTAGGTGGATCCGGATCTAAGGGTGAGTAGTGTGTTAAATTGTATAACTTGTCTACAAGTCGATCAAGCGTTATGTACCTAGAAGCTAGTCTCAGACAAATAAAAGTGCAAATACATATACTTATTTATTATTAACAATTACTTTATATAGAAGGGAGTGTCATGAGATGAGACGTAAAGAATCACTCAGTAATGCTCACACAACTATCGACATTTTTTTATTATTACCATCCCTGATAAAAGGGGGCCAACATACCAAGGGTGTGCCTGTGGCCTCGTAAGTGTTTAATGTGCCACTGCCCAGGTCATCCTACTAAAAAAATAAGTCAAAATTCGTCTTCTTTTAATCGATAGCTGAAAGCTGACACAGCGCTCTTCGAAATTTGATCACTACTTAGTCAAATGGTTGCAAAGTGTATTTGAAACTGTTTAATCTTCCAGGTCACATACCTGTACAAGAAGTATCGGTGTTTCATGGTAGAGATGTAAGATAGAGAATAACTTATATTCGTTAAAATGGTGCGGTAGGTACCCGTGCTTAGAATGTAGTGTTATATTTATATATTAACGATTATTTCTTTATCTACTTTAGTAAAAGCTTCTGAAAGGATACAGCTCAAAGAGATAGGTAATGCGTTGAGATAATAGTGCGATCTTAAATTCTTTACTTCCAACACTAAAATTCGCAGTCCCCCATGCAACCTAAAGTATCGGTCTTAAACAGATTTGATGAGCTTGTTCTCGGTGATTTGAAGCAAATACTTCCATAATTCCGTTCTCGAAAACAAAGTAGTTAAAAATCGGTAAATTGCTTTTACCCGGAACTTCCCTCATTATGAATCTTTCCTTTCATTAGGTACAGTAAAGTGTAAACCAATTTATTCCGGCACGTAGTCATTTAGTAAACTGTCTTTTCAAACAATTTTATTGCGTGCCATTTTGTTCTACCATATCGGAATCGTACCAATATTTTACCAGTTTCAACCTATGCCATACTTATTTTTTGGGCATGATTTAGAATAAATTGTTATTTTTACACTGATTTTTAAGGCTGCCTTTTTGTATCCTCGTTTTGAATTCCTACTAGTTAATCCTTGTATCACATTCACTTTTGCTGCAAGATTTTAAATCAATTGAATAAGAAGATTTTTTATTTAGCCGCCATTTTGTTTCTTCCTCTCTTTTGGCATCTAGGGACGCTAAAACGTAAGATGATGTAAAACTTGCTATTTTTTCATAACAAATAAATGAATTTTTAAATATTTTATTAAACCGCCATTTTGTTTTGTCATCTTCGATTCGTACCGACATTTTACTAGTTAATTTCCACCTAATACTTGATTTTTATGTAACATTTGAGGTAAATTGGATAAGTAGTTTTTAGTAATAGTTTTTTTAACATTTCACCAGTTCGCCATTTTGTTTTCTCATATTGAATTTTTATCAAAATATTATCAGTTCATTCCCATATGACTTTTAATTCTTGACTAAAATTTGAAGTCAATCGCATAAGTTATAGTTTTTTAGTTATGTTGCGAACAGAGATGCCGACGGACAGACAGACCGACGGAATCTAGGAAATATGTTTTCCGGCATCTAAAGAATCCAAAACGTGAAAATCTGAAAAAATCTCGAAGAGTGATTTCACAATTACAATAGGTATTTCCCTTTTACGAGGGAAGTAATAAATTCAATAAGTACATAGTTTTTTCATTGATACAGACCGCCATTTTGTTGCCTCGTTTTGAATACGTACCAGTTTAGTCCCATATCACATTTACTTTTTCTCCAAAATTTGAATAATGAGCCATCTTGAATTGGTGCCACTATTTTACCAGTTTATCTCTGTATCACACCAAATAATGTGTGCACAAAATTTGAAATAAATCCAATAAGTAGTTTTTTTCAAGCTCATTTATTAATATTTTATTAGGACGCCATATTTTTTTGCATATTCCAGTCCATTCATTCGTTTCTCTAGGGCGCCATCCCATTCCAGCATACTGGATTTTTACCAGAATATTACGAGGTCATTCCCATATAATTCCTAATTCCTAAAATTTGAAGTCAATTTGATATATAGTTCTTAAGATATTCCACAAACTGCCGGACAGACAGTCAAACCGACAGACGAACTAACGGTTTGATCGATAAAACATGTTTATTGGCATCAAGGAACGCTAAAACGTGGAGATATGTAAAACCTGACAGGGTGATTTTTTAACGATTACAAACATTTTATTTGGCCGCTATCTTGAATTAGTAACACCTACTAGTTGATCCCTATAACACAATTAGTTATGGCACACAATTTGAAATCAATCCATTGATTTAATTTTATTTTTAATAATATTTTTTTTAACATTTCACTAAGCCGCCATTTTGTTTCCCTACATTGGATTTTAAACAAAATGTTACCAGTTGATCCCTATGAGACCCTTAATTTTTATCAAAATTTGAAGTCAATCGGGTAAGAAGTTTTTTAGCTACACCGGCTGACAGAACGACGAAATTGAGAAAAAATGTATTTCGTCATTTAGGGATCCTGAAACGTGAAGATCTGAAAAAATCTCGGAGGGTGTTTTTTTCACGATTATAATACTTCCCTTTTACAAGCGAAGTAAAACCTAAAAGCGCAGACGACCTAGACATTATTTTTACCATATTTGTTAGTGGAATTGTCAATATTACTTTTATTATAATCTCTATAAATTGTTAATATAGTTTATTCTATTCGCACTCCAAGTTTATTAATTGATTATATCGAAAAATATCTTAATATGACAGTGGCGGGTACTGGATTTCAGAACGGGTGAAGCGCAGCGTAGCTAGTTGCATAGCGCCGTAGGAGAAAATTTTTCGGGGTGCCTTTTTATGACATTAATTATCCATAGTTTTGAAGCGTTTTTTAAAATTGAGGGGAAATAATATAAATTAATAAGATTTTAGATATTTTTTTTGTTCTTAAAAACAGTTATGTACCTATATCTGAAAACTAATTTCGATTCGATTCCATCGATGCAAAACTGCTTCCGCTTCCGATGATCCGAACACACTAATTTACATCAATTCTATGACAAGCGAACAAGCGCTTGCAGCCTGCAGCAGCAGTTTTATGCCGCTCCCATCTCTATTTGGCTTACGGATATTCCCCATTGCGTTGCCATAGCAACTACCGTAAACAAATTAGGCGAGAAAGCCGCGGCGTGCGGGGGGAGTCTGATGCGGAATTTATTACAGATGATTGGGATTCCTCAACGGGTCGCTCTTATGAAAAGGTGTTCAGCGCGCTACGTTTTTAAGTCATTATTAAATTTTGAGTAAATAACGTACTAGTTTTGATAGAAAATAATGGTATAATTAAGTAAATAATATGAATTTATATAACACATACTACATTTTTATAATAAAAATGTAGATTATAAAATGCTTATTATTTTAAAAATATTTTAATTTTTAAGTAAACTGATTGGAAAATGTAGGTAAAGCGGCGCTTCACCCTGGCGAGCTGCCACTGCAATACGGCTAAAAGCGAGTTGCCTTATTTTTTCAAACTTA
Source organism: Kuschelorhynchus macadamiae (assembly GCA_030620095.1). Lineage (NCBI taxonomy): Eukaryota > Metazoa > Arthropoda > Insecta > Coleoptera > Curculionidae > Kuschelorhynchus > Kuschelorhynchus macadamiae. The sequence continues at coordinate 399,312 of JAUTXW010004054.1, read as the reverse complement.
CCTATTTGTCGATTAAGTATTTAGTCATTTTATGAACTACACACCCTGATTATTTAAAATTTTATCATAATGTACCAACCCTTTTTTTAATATGTATTAAACTTTTTTTTTAATCTTAAAAGTTTTGCCTGCAAGACAAAACAAAACATTTGATTACCAAAGTTAATTATTTATGAAACCCCTGTACATGGTTAGAAATGAAATTTGTCTATATTAATATACGATATACCACCAAATAACTAAAAAAAGATAGAAATTCACAGTAATAAGTTTAATAAACTTTCAGCAATAAAACGGGTTTGTTTTGAGCTAAAATAAGTTGTGTTGTGCTTGCAGATTTTTGAAACCGAAATTTATTTACAATTAAAATTTGTTGCTTATTATACAGTTTAATACTTGAATGAACAAAATAACAATGTCCATTTTTAATATTGAAATTGACATATTTACAGTTATTAAGATACAGGTACATATGTTAAAGGTAGAGAAGTGGTATTTACAGAATAACATAATATATTGCCAATATGGTTGGTCTTATATAAAATTCTATTTTTGAATAATTATAATTTTCGTTTTTCAGGTCAAAGGTTAAAACATTGGTTGGATATGATCCGTTACACAGATCACAGGCATGATCAATGGCACAATTTAACTGAAGATGTGTTAGAATAAGATAATACTTTTTATGATATATAAACAATATACCTTTGGTGTTAATTTTAAAGAAAAGGTAGATAGTGTCTGATGGGTTGAGTCAACAAATTTTTTGGTATCGAGAAGAATATTTTTATATAAAAAGAAGAGATTTTTTTAGTAATATATTATTCTTCCACGTTATATAGAGACGTAGAGAGTAATCCTAGTATATAAAGCTCTTTCAGTTAAAGATGTGTTATACCGCGTGGCCTTTTTTGTCTTGTCCGCCTTTTTAAAACACTAACATTACGTTAAGGAAGCCACATCAAAGTTTTATCTGACTGCCAAAAAAAACATCGTTCATCTTAACTCATTATTTTAAATTTGTCCTAACAAAAGTAGGTAATGAAACAATATAATCTGTTAAAAATAAAAGCGGATGAATATTTTTTTACTTTCAAACTGTGATTAATTTATCTTTTAGCAAAATTTAGAGGTTAACATATTGCTTTAAAATGTTTGTATTCAACCTTTCTTTTATCTTTTAGAATAAAGCTTGTTCAAAATATAAACAGAAAATCTGTATACGACGGTGATAATTCTCTCTACTTTTCAGGATAAAGTTTTGAGATTGAAATATGTTAAATGTCATAATGACGCACATTTTAAAAATATTTTGTTATTCACGTCCATTTGAAAACAAAAAACAAGTGGATTGGGAATTTTTAACCTATTCGCAGACCGCCTGATAGATAAACCTATGTGAATAGCAAACTGGTGATTAAAGGAATCAAGTGACCCGAACATAATAATTTTTTTTTAAGTAGAAACTTAACGAAGTTAACAAAAGGTGTGTGTGGTGTTATTGACTATTGAAACAGGTTTTGAGTAATTGATCACTGACCATTAGAAAAAAATCTTTTTTAGGTCTAACATGTTTTGAGTCATCCCGGTCATTTGAGGAGCCAAGTCTGGTCCCATTTCGGGAGGATCTTTAGAGTTGAGTGGCTCTACATTGGGTGGTTTCTCTTCTTTTAAGGAGGCATTTTCAAATATATTAGAAGGATTAAAAGGAACTATGTCTATTGTATTAAATGAATAGTGCATTTTTTATTGTTGCTGATTTTTCCCATGTAGGAGTAGACAAATGTCCGAATACAAATGTTGTAATACGCCTTCCAAGATTTGCCCTCAGAAATACGTTAAAGAACCCTACCCAAAGGATGTAAAAACTGTGTGGTGTCGTTATCTGCTGCATGTTCAAGCATTTTCATATTACTACAATGCAATTGGACGAATGGCCATCTAAGTGTAACAACACTTTACCAATGGGGTTGTGAGGCACAAACTGTTCTTTAAACCAATGAACACTCTAATAAAACGCGTGTGAGTTGAAACTACGAGGTATTAGCCAAGTGGTTTATTTAAATAAAAAATTTCATTAATAAAGTTCAAATCAACGTGTAATTAAATGCGTAATATAAGACAAGTTTCCGTTATTTATACATACATTCTAAATTATATATTTTGAATATAAGCAATACTAAATGGTTGCAACAGACCTGTAAGTATGTCTTTAGTATAATTTAATAAAGCTAATTTGCATTAAACAAGCTCTCTATATTATATTGACTTAAATATATTTTGTAAGTAAAATAGGGTAAATTAAAAAAGGTTGAATCGGCATTTCTGATTTTTTTTTATACTTTAGGCGCAAATAGGTTCCATATTCCAAAATCAGTATTATTTTAATAAAAAGTTTTTGATTGTAGTTTTGTGTGTAATGTAAATTCTTGTTAAATGTGTACAATATTGTTAGCCAAATAAAGAATTATGAAGAATATTGTTTTATTAAACTTTATTTAACATACTTAGTTTTGTTAAACGTTTTCTTTTTCTACAACCGAAATAATGAATACTGGAGATAGTTCAACTTCTCTTTATGGAAATCGGCATTTCTATTAATGATGACAATTTTAAAAACACCAATGAATGTGACAACTTAAAAATCAGTTAATTTTCATATAGCTATGCCTAAAATGGTAAAATTATTAATCACTGAAAGAAAAAGAGCACCTTAATTAAAATTCAATTGCAAATTATTAAAGAGTTGCCTATACGAATACTTTTATAATTTCCAATAACTATCTATTAACCCTGATCATGGTTGATCAATTCTTTTAAAGTAATCTATAATCTATAGAATTATATTTTTAGGTGAAGGGTAATATATAATATGTTTTGCAAAAATTATTAAAAATAATTAAAAGAAGATTTAGAAATATGTTCAGGAAAACCATACTTAAAAAAATGGAGTTAAAGGCTAATATAGATATTTCTAGAGACACTTTCCTTAGCATGCAAAAATGGATAATAAACAGACAGCAGGGAATTTGCGGTAATCGCTTAAATACCTCTAAGGATGGCACAAGGTAGTAGCTTGGAGGTCTTTAACATGAGGGGCTAGCCAAGTGCAGAAATTCATTTTCCTAAGATCATAAATAATCTTCAGTATGATTTTTACTTTTATTTACATTTCAACTCTCTAACCTACCTAATTAGTTCTTTTGAAATTCCTTGTAACTCAATAATGACCAAATCGATTCTGACCCAACATCCCGCTGATGTTATGTTTACATTCACGTTGACAGTACAACCACTTGATGAGTTACACTTACCAGAGAATTTTTTAGGGAAGTATTGAGATAAAGCAGCTGAATCTATTATAAAACTACAGATTGTAGGTTTTAAGTGTATCACATTATTATAATAACCAAACTCTCAAAACATAAAAATAAGTTAAACTTATAAAAACTCAAGATATACTGATGAATGATCATTTATATGTGCAGAATTACTCTCTTATATTTCTTAAAACTAACTTCTCTTTACGCTTAAATTCTTATATTTTTCACAACTAAATTATGTTATATTTCTTGAAACTAATTCTTTTTTACGCTCAACTTTCTATGCCCCTCAAATTATGACTTACTTAAGCGTCTAAGAAGACAAAACTAAATGGTTATGTAATGAATACTAACCACTGTAAGTCTTAAATGTGTCACAATAGTTCCCATAAAACATAGTTATCCTGAAAGGTATTCAAATCAATATAATGTATCAGTTATTCTCCATTCGCGGTAGATATATACCTTAACTCCTGTATTTAAACTTAACAAAATACAATTAGATATAGCTAAACAAGAGCTTAATAAGAATAAACAGGTAAATAGTAAGTAGTTGTGTAAGCAGTGGGGGTAAGTATTGTAGTAGTGTCAATTTCTAGGTAGAAGTAAGCCAAAATGATTGATCAGATAAGCGCTTCAAAACATTTTCACATGAATTCCTACAGTCAATTAAATATAAGAAAAAGCTATTCCTTGTCTACAGAGGTATGAAGAAGACAGCTATATACCGAGAAATAAACTAAATGAAATTTGAGTTAAAATAATTCCATATAAATATATATGCTGTAAATTTTTATAGGAATCTACTGAAGCATCATAATTATACTAAGTATATATAAGTATATATATATATATATATATATATATATATATATGTGTATATATGATAAGATCCTACTTCATTATAGATATACGACGTCGACTCTACTAGAAAACGTAAGACCGCAACTTCAGGATGTTATCGGCATTATTATGACTACAAATTAATAAAAATACAAAAAAAAACTGTAGAAGCTTAAAGCAACACTTTAAATAAAGTCAGTAGCAATCACGCAAGGCATGAATCTTGTGAATATTTGATTTATACAGACAAAATTGTAGGTCAGTTTTTGTTGTGTAACAAAACAGACATTGTATTGCAAGCGATTGACTCTGTAATAAAACAGCACTGACTATCGCAGTTTGTTTCGGTCCTTTTGTATTCAAGACAAATTTTTTACGCGCGCTCTTTTTTTTACAGAGGCGCTTTGCTTGTAGTTATTGTTTTCATAAATATATAATTCAGTATTTATTTTATATTTTAACTTCACTGACTCTGTTCCTTCAAATGTTATGCAAAAGGATATTTTGCAGGTCTACTTTAAATAATTTATCCAACCCTAACCACATTCATAATTTTTGACCAACACAAATGTATTTTTATAAACCTCTTTCAGAAAAATACATCAGCCGTACATATTTTATAATCAGGCTGTAGCTTTTTTGAACCCTAGTTAGTGTACCATTATTGGGTATAACTGTAACGATTTGGGTAAAAAGTAGATTTTGAGAATTTTCAAAAATATGGGTGCAGCGATCCTAAAATTTCGGGAGTATGTGCTCCACTGATCAATTATAAAATGGGATCCCCAATGCTGATTATTAAATATAGATGGTTTTATTAAAAAAAAATAAACAAATATAATTTAAATTAATTTTATTATTTACTTAATCTTACACAACTGTAGTAAACCTAAAACAAATATTGCACTAACACCGTTCCTACCAGAAACCGTAAAGCAACACTATATTTTACAAACTAAATTATACATTATTCTTTTGAACTTTTTTACTACCTATTTTCCATTAAAATTCCAGAGAAATATTGAATATTTGACTGACTTCTTCTAATGGGAAATATGACAGTTTTTCAGAACTCTTAGAGATCTAAAGAATTCATGTATAAATTTGCTATAGAAGTTTTTGGCAAAGAAATATTGCACCTTTATTACAAAATTGCACGTTCCCAAATTCTTATATTGAATAGAATTGACTCTTAAATTAATATGGCAAATAATATTTACATAGGCGTATTAAATATACTTATAACTTACTTATTTATCACCAGTTTTACTTATTTCATAACTTGTAGCAAGCCCGGTTCACTGGGAAAATGTGCTACAAAGCGGCAAACTCACGAAACACTGACTTCACAAAATGTGCATATCATTTTTGTTGCTAATTTTAAAAACTTACAGTTATAGCGTAAATACTTATTGATTTTCTAATCTCGCTTGAAACCCCAAAAACATCTAGGTAGTTAAAATATTAATGTATGAAGTAGCACTATTTTGTAAATTTCAACATTATTTTAATTAAGAGAGATTTTCAAGGATTTTAAATTCTTTTTATCAAATTCAAGGTTAGAGTTAATATTTTCATTATCCTTAAATAATCTTTCAGTACGTAACGTCGATAAATTGATTCTTTTATACTGTAATGGCTTCTCCACACACTGGTCCATGGTGGGCCATTACATGATTGGCCATCCCGACTGCTAATCTTCTGTACTTCGGTTTTAACTATAAATGTTTCGCTAATTTTAATAGATCTTTTGTTGCTCCACACTGTCATTATAACGACATAAATTAACTAACAAGAAAGAAAAATTTACAAAAGTTTTTCTAGTGGGTGCAAGAAACTTAATCTTGTTTTGGTCGGTCTTAAAGATGGATACCACTAAATTTAAGCGTCTCTCTGTTGCACCACTGTTGCTAGACACTGCCAGTATCACAACATCAATTGAATAACAAGAAAAAAAATTCACAACAGTTCTTTTAGTAGATACAAGAAACTTAATCTTGTGTTGATCGGTCTTAAACATGAATGCCAATAAATCTAAACGCCTCTCTGTTGCACCATGGTGTTTCTATATAAATTAAATAAGATCTTTCCATATATTTGCTCATAACAAACTCAATTTCCATCTTCTGGAATGCGTATTTGCTTGTAATGACCCATGATGACTTCTCTTGATAAGAAACAAAATTTACAAAAGTTTCACTAAGCTCGAAACAGTTAGAAAATACGAGGAATCCGAACTTTACGAACCAAATGTGTGACCATTGTTTGAGCAATGACTGCCGACATGCTGAAACCATACCGTCTTGACATAAAGTGCCTGTCAATATAGCCAAATAAATTATTTTTATTTTTTTTTGTTTGTTGCTCGCTAAGCTACTAAATAATTTTATCTTAAGTCACCTTTGTCTAGGTTTTCAATCGCAAGTATTTTATTTTGCTCTGTTTAAGCAGTTTAAAAAATAAATTATGAATTCTATTTAGTTGGCGATCAGCCTGATATTAAGCAATCATAGTAAATAACCACACTAGCGTTTTAGTGCAGAGCTTCAACTGACTATAAAAATATTATATAACCACTCGAATACCTATATAACAGCTTATAGTGAATATTTCCACGAAACGTTAGTTATGTTTTAAACTGTAATATAAATTAGTTTTGTCTTTAGTTATTGCTACGCCTCCATTTTGCTTTTTTGTATCACCTGTAATCATTTTACAAAACATAGGTCACCAAAGTTTTCAGAAAAAAATCATACGATTCGTTTTATTTTAAAACCAATTTATCTTTGTGACCATAGGAAAACAAATGTTTGGATATATTGTCTATCTATTTGACATTCTCTTTTTTTGTTATCTCTTTACATCATAGCTTACAAAATGGAGTTAAGACAAAGCATTTATAAGTCAGCTGGCAGAATGCCGAAAAAAGAAATTATGAATATCTTTCGAAAAGGGAATATTTCATTGTCAACAATATATCAAACAATATGTGGGTTTGAAGAAAAAGTACCGTGATCTAATTTACCGAAAAGTGGCCGAATATGAAAACTGTCTGCAGTTCAAGCGAACAGATTGGTTCAAGTTGCCAAAAATACCGTTGGTCCATTCACACGAAAGTTGGGTCGTTGTTTTTATGTCTCTCAAACGACCGTTGGTCGCGAACTCACAAAATATAATCTAAAATACCCAAAACCAAGGAAATGTCCCGAGTATAACGTTAACCAATTAGAAAGAGTTCCAAGATGTTGCCATTCTTTACCAGTTCGTCACTTCGACAGTAATAAAATCGTAATTACGGGCGATGAAAAATACTTTACATTTTCTAAACGGGCTTGACGATGTAAAATTCAAAATAAAGACAAAATGATGATAAAATCATGGTATGGTGTGCAATTTTGAAAGATAGTACATTAGACATGTTAGAGGTGAGGCGGTTGATGCTAATGTTTGTACATATACAAAAAAGTCTTCCGAAGTTACTTGATTTTATTATTTACACGGTGCTAACGACGAGATATTGTTTTGGTCCAACCTAACTTCATGCCACTACGCCCTCACAACAACATAATGGTATTACAGGCAAATAATACATCATTTATGCCGCGTGAAGACAGGTCTCCTAACATACACCAGGCGAAAACAAAATAGATACTTTTTGGGCACTACTTACCAAAAAGTTGTTCGAGAATGGGTGGGAGGCCCAAAATCAAGATCCATCGATAAGAAGAATTTTTTACAAGATAGGCGAAGTAAACTTTGAAACTTGCCAAACATTTATGAGAGATGTTGGAACCAAACTGCCCCGCATAGAAGACCGCAGGCTACTATCTCTGTATTAACTATAACTGTGACAACTTATCTATATTACCAATTTTTTTTTCAGAAAACTTTTGTGACTCATGGTACAACTCTACGGAGTATCGTCGAGTTGTAAGTGCAACAAAAAGAAAATTGAACAGCAAAATTAAAGTGAACAATTTAGATCAATTTTTTATGTTATTGATGGAGCTTAAGTGAATTTTTCGACTATTTGTGCGACATGTCATTGTATATATATTTTAAAGAGTTCTCTCGGGAATCACATTTCCCGTTTAAAAAATAAAAGTTATATAAAAACGTTGTTATGTTTTATAAAGGTTGTTTAGCGAAATAAAAGTTTTGGGTGACAGAAAAGTTTGGGTGCACTCATATATAAAACTTTCCTTCGGCTTCGTTACGCAGGTTACGCTAGTAAAGGCAACCGTTATAGAATTTTCCATTTAAGCTTTTTAATGATTGCACAGATGATACAATTCCGTCAATTGTCCAAAAAACAAATTAGCTGAAAGATAAACTGGCCCAAAAAACAATTCATCAGTGAAAACAGCCATGACCTAGCCAGGTGTCTCGAAACACATAGTCAAACACAGCCACGCTTGCAAGAGTCATATAAGTTAAAACTAACATTTAATTTAATTTTCAGTATCGCTAGGTTGATCCGCACCGTATTAACACTAGGTTCATCAATAAAGTCGCCGTTAAGACATAATAAAAATATGACCGTGGGTGATAATATGCCAGGCGCAAACACTAGCGCTACCTGATATATGCAACTTAAGATATATTTTTTATCCTATAGATAATATTCATGGTTTGAGGTAAAAGGTAAAGTTTCATTTTTTAATATTCAGATATATTATACTCATATGTCTTCGGCTAATGTTTTTTTCAACTAATTTGATTTTCAGCCAAATAAAATAAAAACTTAAAAAAGTCTGTATATTTCATATAGCGTTAAGCAAACTTGGCAGCCTGGCAACTCTCAGCAGAAAAAAACCAGCCGTTTTTTATAAGGTCAGGATTTACAGATTTTTTCTTCTTACCTTTACGTGTACGATGTTTTAATTATTGTGTTTTTGACTATCGCTCCCTTCGTTGGTCAGTTTATGTTCATTTGGATTAGTTAAATTAGCTTTATTGGTAGCTCTATAGCGATGCAATTGCACGCTCTAATGTTGTTTTCTTCCAAATGTTTCAAATCGAAAAAGATAAAATATTTTTGACCTTATTTCCAGTATTTCTCTATCATCTATCTTATCACACGTATATCTGGGGTATTGCTAACTTATGCCTTCTAATTCCTCACTGTCATTTTACTACTGCCTGTAGCTAATGGGAGATATAGTTTAGAATTTTAAAATTAGATCCGATTTATTTTTCTATACATTCAAAATCAAAAATATTTTTATAGAACTGACAGATAATGTTGAGCTTTACCATGTAAGACGGGTTTTCTAGGAAACAAGATTGCATAAAACAATGAGAAAAAACCAGAACTGGCAATAGATCGGAACGCACCGGCGCCGGCGCGACGTTACGGTTCGAAAAAAAAATTAAATTAATTCGTTCCGGTCCATCATTTATCATTTTTGGGTTCTCGAATCTAGTTTCGGTATCATCGAAAGGTAGAGTCCAAATACAAGCTTGGGATTACGTTCGATAAAAAAATCCAATTCCAGCACTGGAAGAAACTATTGTAGGGGTTACAAGAACTATGATCCGACTGGTTGTAGCATGCTAGCAGTTTTGAAAATTTTCTACTTAAAAACTTTACATTGCTAAATTAATTTTCTTTCCGAAACAAACATATTATAAAGACAAATTTTAAGAACATTGTTTTGGTCACTTCAAATATCAATAACCAGTAGTTAAGTTAATAAGTTATCTTATAAAGTCGATCAGCTCTTTTTTCTAAATTTTTTAAATAATACCAATATAAGTCAAACTATAGCCGAACAAAGGAAAATAATTAATAACTATCATAGTCTTTAAAATTAATAGGCCGAGTTAACTTAAATCTAGGGTAAGTATCCTAAAGAGTTCTCTATGTTGGAGCTAACGTTTTTCCTGCTACCATATTCATCTATTTCTCCAGACATATTCCTTCCATCTCCGCTAAAACTAGATCGACGACTACCACTGTGTCTACTCTCATCGGATTGACTTTGAATGGTGTATAAGCCGTTTTTCGAGGAGTATAGGTTGGATTTGTTTTTAACTAAACTTGAAGGTCTCGCATAGTTAGAAAGCGGCATTGACGGTTTGTGGTATGCTATGGATTTTGCACTATCTGGTCTGCCCGGTGGGCCCTTGTTGGGTTTGCTGGAAATAAATAGAGAAATAGAAATCTAGAATTCAGTTTATTTAGTAATGATAACCATGAGAAAAAGATAATAAGTTGAAATTGTATAATTTAATGACTGATAGTGTTTAAATCATGCAGTAAATTTGTGTAACAAAATATAGTAATGAAACAAGAAGGTCTGTCTGTATAACCTGTATATTATGGAAAAGATCTATTCTATCAGGTCTTTTTTGAAGGCAGCTGCTTCTGGCACATACTTTTTTTTGAAATGTGATTTTGGTGTTCGTCAGCCTTTATCTTTGTCTTTTGACAAGTAGAGTTTTAAAATGCACTGATTGATCGTATATATTTTCTGTTTGTTTCTGACAAATTTCTTTCTTTTATTACTTCCGCAGGTATATACAGCACTTTAAGTTTTCAAAATATGACAGTTCATGGCCCGCCCGTTTAGTGAATTATTGAATTAATATAAAAATAGGCTAGAATATATAGTATTAATTGTTATAAACAAATTAATTACGCCAGCTAGATTACCTGAAAAAAATTTATTGCTATAAAACTTTTGTGTTTACGACATTAACTCTGTGTAGAATCAGAACAAACAAGCAACAAACAAACAAAAGTATGCTTTATTGTCGCAGGAAAATTGTAACAATTTTATTGACAAAGCGAAATTTACCTTAAAACAAAACAATGAAAAATCGAAATATTAATCGAAAAAAAAATCATATTTTTCGATAGGTCAAAGCAAATACATAAATTTTAAATATAACATTCGTTATATTCGTAACATTACCGTAAAGCGGTTAATGATCCAGGTGACCTAACAAAAGGAAATAAACAATACATATGCAAGGTGAATAGTTTCGATGACATTGAAATTAAAATTACGCGACCTTAAACTCTATTTTGCCATCGTTTCACAAGCAAAATAAGTGAAGTTAAACAAAAAGTGTACTGAACTAATATAGCAATTAAAGTGCATTAAAAAAAAGAAAATGTATAACTTTAATCTAATATGTAACAAAAATAATTAATGTTAACGGACTATCAAACAGTTCATTCCTTATAAAATATTTTCTAATGCTATGCAGCAACATGACACCCAAAAGGATTTAAGTAAACAAGCAAATAAGAAACATTTTAATGAGACTTATTCATTATAAAAAAAGGTGTTTCAATGCGGTATGCTTTGGTTTTTTGCAGCATAGGGATTGTTTCTAAATGTTCTGGAAGATGGCTTGTACACAATTGATTTTTGTATTAATTCTGTAGAAGGAATGGGAAGGTATATGTCATGCCTAGAGTTTCTGGTAGGATATACGTGTTGTGGCCTTTTCAGGAATGTGATTATATGTTTTCTTATCAAACAGAAGGTTTCTAAAATAAATAATGCAGGAAGTGTTAATATTTCATATTTTTTGAAATAGTATTAGCAGTGCGCTCTATTATTTAGACCAAACAAAGAGGGAAGGTCATGGCGGAGATGGGATTCGAATAGAGAGAAATAAGTAAGTCTGGCAGAAGACACATCCAGATCTTTTGAAACAGGTATCAATATGCTTAGACCATTTTAGGTTGTTATTTATATTCAAACTGATTCAACATATTTAATATTGCTGTTGATTAGCTGCCGTAGTTGTAAAGTCCCCTTATAAGATAAGGCCACCGTTTTATCCACATTGAAGCAAAGCAGATTGGAATCAGACCATGCTTTAATCATAAAAAGATGATTAGAATGTAAAGACAACAAAGTAAAAAAAAAGAATAGGTCCCAAGACCGAACCTTGAGGGAATCCACTTGTAGTCAATTTACAATCAGAATTAGAACCATTTGCCCTTACAAATTATTGTCTATTCCCGAGATAAGATTTAAACCAATTTAAAGAAATACCACGGATTCCATAAAAATTCAGCTTGCTTATCAAAATTTCAGGACTAACACAGTCTTTTGCATATTCTCAAAAAATTGAGGCGATGGGGTGGTTGTTATAGAGGGATAAGTAAACGTCGCTAAGCAACGAGAACGTCACTGGTGCACTTGTGGGGTAAAAATCGAAACTGATCCGGGGATATTATCTGATGTTTATGGAGAAATGGCATAAGATCATTCTTCAGTAACCTTTTAATGATTTTTGACAGCACTGGTAGTAGAGCAATTGGGCGATAATTGCAAGGTTTTGTTTTTTCGCTCCCTATATGAAGAAGATTAACTATAGCTGTTTTAAGGCATTCAGGGAACATACCTTTTATAGGGATATATTTATTAGTGTTGTAAGGGCCTCTATGACTGGGAGCGGCAGGTTTCAAGAATATTTTAATTGATAGGTCATCAGTGCTACACGAACATATGCCTGTGATGTTATTCATTTCTTTCAATAGTTCCATGCTGCTAACAGGGCTTAAGAAAAGGCTATCAGCGACATTTTTCGATGGAGGAAGAAACGAAAGAAACTTGGCGAGATACCAGAGGCAACATTTTTGCTTACAATAACAAAATAATCAATTAGGTCGTTTGGCCTTGGCAAGACCTGAGTCACAGGGTTTGATTTGTTTCTGAGGCCATTGATAATATACCAGGTTTCCTTCGAAACGTTTTTAGATTTTGTTAGACGTTTATGATAGTACATTTTTTTACTGACTTGATAACTTTAATACCGATTCTTTTATAATTAGAGATATAGTCGAAAATAAGAATGGAGTCGGTGATTTGTTTTTATATATAAGAGAACGCATATTTTTAACAGAAATGCGTAGTCCTTTCGTGGTCCACGATTTATGACGCTTAGGTTTCATAGTCTTAGGCGGGAAGTTGCTATTAAAAGCACTTCAAATTTTATTTAAGGAAGCTCTTAAATTTGAGTTAACATTTTCAAATTCAAAATTCCAGTCGGTGTTTAAGCCAATATTATGAAATTGTAAAAAATTGGCGGCCGAGAAAATTCTGCCCTTATGACGGGCCTAAGAGGAATATTAAATTTGGAAAATAGTGGTTCGTGATCGCAAAGACCTGTGTTACAAAACTGATGGAGAAAAATCAGACGTTACGTAATCAATGATAGAAGAAGAGTATTTTGAAATTCTAGTTGGAGACGATACATTGCAAGACCGAGAGAGTCGAATATAGAAATTAAATATTTCTGGGTGGCACGAACAGTAGCATAGTCAATATTAAGGTTCCCGCATAGAGTTTTCCTTTACTGGTAGACTATCTAGCAAATTTAGCAGGTAATTAAAGAAATATTGTACATCAGAATTTGGTAATCTGTAAATACAGATTAAATAGAGATCAAAGTGCTGATAATATACTATAGAAAACTATAAAGAAGAAGAAGAATCTCTTCACATAAAAGAGTTCGTTTAGATTCAGCCAATGCCCAGTAATTGCAACAAGTTGAGGAAACTCTAATACTTCTAGAAATAGGTACAACTCGTCAGCTTTATTTCTTAGAGAAGCGATATTAATTAGAACTATACTAAGACCTGTAACAACAGGAGGTTTTGAGGAATCTAGTTCCTCAAGACATTTCAAGTTATCTAAATTTTTTTTCGGGGAATTGCTGGAAAAGTAGTTCTTTGGTCCTCTAAAGATGGATCGTTCTCTCCGAAGTTACATAGGATCTGTAGGCAGCGAGGTCAGCTTCCATTTCTGCTGTACTGAATTCATTAGCTTCATGGAGGTCGTAGTAAATCTTATGCAGGGTTTCATAATTTATAGGAATGCCTTCAGAAGCCAAAAACAGTCTAATACTGGTATTTGTAAATCCTTCAAAGTGAACTGACGCAGGTTGACCATGTAGAAAGGCGAGATATAACTTGAAGGCCTGTAAAATGACAGGCTCTCTTAGTCTTGACATGCCGAAACGGTTATCAGAACTTTTTTCGGCCGACGTAAGCTACACTATTGAGGGAGTCATTGGATTAAAAGCGGGTTCTTGGACATGACGGGCCTTCTTGCAAAGACTGTTGCAGTTGTCGCTCAAAAAAACATTTGATTTGCAGGCAGGAATAGCCTCTTTGTGTAAAGTTATTATAATGTCCGTTTGAGTAACTGAGAGGAGACATCCAGTGAGTTGCAGGAGTTCGAGTAAATGTGCAGTTTCGTCAGTGTGGTGGAAGGAGGGTGGTTAGCTGCAGATTTTTTTAGAAGGATCGGAATCAGCTGATCATTTTATTACAACGCCATGGGGTCATATGTTGCTGCCTAAAAGCTTTTCAGCGGAGTTTCTTGATTGGGTCCCAATTTTAAAATCAATATTTGAATTATGATTGATTAGGTGGTAACAGCAAATAAACTCTGTAGTGTCCAACTTTTCCTTTACGTAGTGAACTATATTGCTATATGTAAAGCCTGTAGGAAGATTTTTAACAATTACATAGTGCCACCACCATTATTACAGGCTAGTGTGTTAGAGCCTTCAACAATAATGGGAATATCCGCTAGAGTAGCCTCAGTTTGTGTAGAGGCGGTGAAGTAGGTTGTTTCCATAGTTTGTGTAGACAAAGATATGGTGGTAGGGTATGTCTTTCTGCGAGACTTACACTTATTTCGGTTTTAAAATTTAGAGTATAACTCCTTTACCAAGTCTATTACACTAGATATGTAGTATGTTATCAATACCTGCTTTTACTTCAACAGAAGAGGAGTCCTGTACTTGGATTTTTATCGCTTCTTAGGGATTGTTAAAGAGGATTTCAGAAATATTGAAAATATTATGTTCCATATCCCTTAGAGACTGCATATCTGGCTTGTAAGTGGAAAACTTTTCTGACGGTTTATGGATATCGTCAATCTTTTTCTTCAAGAGGTCACACCTGGATTCACTCCTTAGCAAAATGTCATACATTTCAGAAATTTTCGGTCTACTTGACAATTGGGCTACACGGTTGCGACCGAGTCAAAAAGTTCATGTGGAATCAAATTTTGCGATTTTATCATTGAGATGTTTTAAATTGGGGGAGTCACCAGCGCAATCGGAGGTGTGTTGATTTTTGTAACATCAGGAGTTTTGTGGTAGCTTTATCAAGGCCCGTGCAGTTCATGCAAAAAAATCGTTTACACTCGCCACTACAATGAAGTTTATTATATTTGTCTTTTTCAGAGAATTCTTTCTAAATAAATTCTTATAAAAGAAAAAAAGAAAGAAAAATTGTGGTACGATTCGTGAAAATACAAAGCGAAAACGAAACAGCACTCAAAATAAACACAGGTACATACGTACTGCGTAGCCGCCGAACTGCGAAGAACGCAAACAAAATACAACCGAACGGTATGATGATCGAGCTACTACTGACTACTTACAGTCTATTCAACAATAATAGGTAGTATTTAATACGTTATTAGTGATACGGTTTTCACAAAATATTTAGCTTTTTCTTTGAATTGATCAAGTTTATATTTACCTTTTGTTATATTTTATTAAGAAGGATGTTTTTCTCATCAGTGTACTGATTACTAACGTCCATTAGTCAAATTTTCATCGGCAATTTAAAATTTTGGTGGGGCCGTGGCAGACGAATTCGCACAATGCATAGCATATAGCATAGGGCATAGCATTTGTTTTTATGGAAAATTCGTATGTACGAAAAGGGGGAAAACAATATGGTGTCTCGTATTCTACGTGTGATTGGTTAAGTCTTATGCTTTCTGTTTATGTGTAGTTATCTGCGATGACTTTTATTCTTGTAATATAATACTAGATTTCGTTCTGGACGATTAAGGATTCCGTTGAATTCATTTATTGACAACCAGTTTTCAATGTCCAGATAGATTATCGAGATTATTATACTGGAGTTCCTAAGGTTCATACTTTGGAGCCGGCTCCACTGAATTGAGTTATTGTAAAACCTTTTGCAATGTGCTTTGAACACTAAATACTAAATTGTTTTCCTATTGATTATTACCGCTTTTAATTACTTGAATTGATAATTGTATCGTTAACTCGAAATATCTGTTTATTACTTCCCTCGTAAAAAGGAAGTATTGTAATCGTTAAAAAATCACCCTCCAAGATTTTTTCAGATCTTCAGGTTTCAGGGGTTCCTAGGTGCCGAAAAACATGTTTTCTCAATTCCCTCGGTCTGTCTGTCTGTCTGGTTGTTTGCGGTATAGCTAAAAAAGTACTTACCCGGTTGACTTCATATTACAGTCAAAAACTAAGGGTCATATGGGGATAATTTGGTAATATATTACTTTATTATTTATTTATATATTACTTACTATTACTGAAAATCTAATATGGCCAAACAAAATGGCGGCCTAGTGAAATGTTAAAAAAAATTATTATTAAAAAAGTACTTGCAGTTACATCCAGTACATCCAATTTATCTCAAACATCAAGTATTATGTTAAAATCAACTGGTAACATTTTGGTACAAATCCAAGATGGCGGAACAAAATGGCGGCTTGATAAAATATTTAAAAGTTCCACCTGAAAGAAATGCTTAATGGATTGATTTTAAATTGTTTGCCATAAGTAATTGTAGTATAGGGATCAACTAGTACGCTGTACTAATTCAAGATGGCCGAACAAAATGACGGACAAATACAATATTTGTAGTCGTGAAAAAAACATCCTCTTAGGTTTTACATATCTTCACGTTTTAACGTTTCTAGATGATGATGAAAAAATAGGTTTTATCAATTCCGTCGGTCTGTCTGTAGGTTTGTCTGTCAGTTCGAGGCATAGATTAAATACTACTTACCAGTTTGACTTTAAATTTTAGACAAAAATTAAGGGTCATATGGGGATGATCCGGTAATATTTTAGTAAAAATACAATACGGCGAAACAAAATTGCGGCCTAGTGAATTGTTAAAAAAAATATTATTAAAAAGTACTTATCCAAATTATTTCAAATTTTGAACAAACGTCAAAGTATTATATTGGAATCAACTGGTAAAATTTTGGTACGAATCGAAGATAAGGGAACAAAATGGTGGCTTTATGAAATATTTAAAAATTAAGCTTGAAAAAACTACTTAATGGGTTGATTTCAAGTTGTGTGCCATAACTAATTGTGGATCCACTAGTAAAATTGTGTTACTAATTCAAGATGGCGGAACAAAATGTTTGCAATTGCGAAGAAATCACTCTCTTAGGTTTTACATAGTTTCACGTTTTAGCGTCTCTAGATGCCAAAAGATATGTTTTATCAATTCCGTCGGTTTAGCAGTTCACGTCATAGCTTAAAAACTATTTACAAGATTGACTTTAAATTTTAGACAAAAATTAAAGGTCATATGGGAATGATATTTTGGTAAAAATCCAATATGAAGGAACAATGTTAAAAACATTATTACTAACAAAACTAATTATCCATTTAAACTTAAATTTTGCAGAAAAATTAAATGTGAAAATGGGATAAACTGGTACGAATTCAACATGACGCAAAATGGCAGTATGTGTCAATGTAAAAACTATTTATTGAATTTATTTTAAATTATGACGAAAAGTCAAGTGTGACATAGGATTAGAATTCAATATGATGGAATAAAATGGCGCCCAATAAAAATGTTTGAAAAGACAGTATTTGTAACACAATATATATACTGTGACTATGTACTAAACTAAATTGGATCACTAACAAATGGAAAAAAAATCATAACGAGGGAATGTCCGGGTAAATATATATATATATATATATATATATATATATATATATATATATATATATATATATATATATATATATATATATATATATATATATATATATATATTATTTTTTTTGTTTTTTTTTTTTTTTTTTTTTTAGCTTAAAATTAAATTTACACGGGACACCATTTTTTTAGGACCTTATGAAAGTGGTGGGTAGCGGAGTGGCTATAATAGAAATAGCAGCATGTTGCGCAACATAGTTTGATGTTTGTTGTAAAGAAATTAATTTTTTACTAAATTTGTCTTGTTATGCTAAAGTTTTAAATAAACGGTGCTAAATTTAAACCCAAACATGAAACTCATTTGTTATAAAAATTACTTACCATGATTTGGGTAAACTGACATTTTTGTAACTATTAAAATTTACAAATCTGAAAGTTGCGTCATTTTTATCAAAACTTGATTTGAAATTGCTTGCTTTTTTCTGTCTTTTTGATCGTGAATACCGTACTGTGCTGCAACTAATTATGTGCAAAGAAGTTTATTAAAATTCCAGTTATTTAATTTTGTTAAGTTATGCTTGTAATTTAAATTAGTAGGATCTCATTCCTTATTTTCGAAAAACTTCTCAACAAGTTGACTCTAAAATGGCAAGAAAGAATCTCCCGGACTTACAAAATCCTGCAGCCGTTTTCAAAAATGCACGCAAATGTGAAAATAATATTTTAAACGCTGGTGTGAACTCTTGTATAATACACCGCCACCAGATGTTCAAAGTTTTAAACTATAATTAAACGAAAACTTTACCATTTTTTCTGCAAACGTCAGTAAAAGTATAATTTTTAACGTAGGCTTTAAGTGTCTAAAAAGTCATTGACACTGGTGTTAAAATTAATGTACTTTTAGCAAGTATTATGTATGTAGTAAAAGTGATTTACTTTTAAGACTGATGAGAAACTATAAAAATAAAAAAAGTTTTAGATCAAAATAATATATTTATTAATTAACCGTAGAATTAGTGAAACTACAATTAAAATAAGAAACTCTCTGGCTAATCTCATTGGTAGCTGTAACAGAATTTATTTTGGTAAAATTTGTATCAGGGCAGTGAGTAATGGTATCTGCCCAAGTTTTGGACAAAATTTGATGTGTAATGTTCTTTTTCTTTTGTAGCGAGTCTTCTATTTAACCTAGCGCTACTCTACTGGATTTCCATCGACCGTGTATCTTAATTGTAGTAAGATTAGCACCAGAGTCCGCCAATAAACTAGATCAGGAACGTCGAAAACAATAACTAGTATAAAGATATCAGACAAATTTAGAAATTTAGCGACTCTGGCATGCGTCTTACTAAATGTGTTGATTCCAAATGGGCACATTTACTCCTAATACATCTTTTAAAATTTTTTGAATGATAAGTATTCGCTAGACGAAGAGCTATGTAGTTTTTATAATAGTTCATACAAAATGTAGCACTAGTAACAAATGTTGTTTGCACATTAGTTTCTGTGTCTAGCATATGCACAACTGCGAATTTCCCAAACGATTAATGTAAAATTGCACAGATCTTGTCGACAAATAGACCAAAAATTGCGGCAAATTTTTGCATAAGATATATTTCATCCGAGGCTTCTACGAGAAATGTGTAGATTTGTTCCCTTGTCAATACTTTTGACTTTTTCGATCGATGTTTAAAAAAGCAAGAAATATCGGGGTATGTTGATTGTTTATGTTCATCAGTCCCTAGTAAAGAGTTATTTGAAAAAGCGTTGACGATTTCCATATCTTCGACTTCAAGGTATGTTAGAAGCACTTTTTCACTACCACTACTTTCCAACTAGAAACGATCGTATGAAATCTTGTACTGTTGCTTTGATTTACTAGACAATGATTCTAAAGTGGCTTTATCGGCAGCTTCGATTTCTGTCGGAGAAATTCATTTTTTTGATCACTTTCCATCGAGCGAGAATTCGTGATTACTTCTTTGACGTTACTTGTCAACAAAGGCAAACCAACAAATTCGTGTTTCTACCTTACCAACGGATTTCAGGGATAAATTAGATGAAATTAGATTTATAAATGATAATCTTGAGGATAATTTATCAATTTATTAACGCAACTCTGTCCCTTGTGTTATACGGAAAACTCTCGATAGATCCCAACTATACTGAATACAATACGGAGTTGGGACACATTCGGGGTTTTTTTATTTTCATTTGTTAAATCGTAAATTCGGTGTAAAACCGGTCTTTGATGAAACGTATAACACATTAATGCTTTCGAAAAAACTTGTATTTTCATCAGCTCAAACATTGCTTACAGTGGCGTGTATAAAACTGAACTATATGAGTTTTCTCAACATGGCACTGAATCTATTATCCAACTGCGTCATACATGAAGATGAGAAAACTGATAAAGCTGGTGGAACAAGAAATATCAGAAATATTAAATTATTTTCTTGAACCGTATTTTTAAAAACCTTTACACTTTTTCATCTTAGGCGTATGGTGTGTGTTGCTCTGTTTATTTATGAGCAAAGTGGCAAAACTTTTAAATCCGCAAAGTAAAGTTCTGGAAAGCAGTTCGATCTTTAATTTATTTTATTGCTATATGTATAGCTATGTTCTTCGCAAACAACTATCAACTTTATTATTTGCAATCAGACGAGACCTTATATATTATCACAGAAGAGAAGCGCATTTTTTTTAAACTAACAGTATATAACACCGTAGGTCCGCTGTTACCATTTTGGACCTATGTGATGTCGTCTTCAGAAACTGATTGACTTGCAATTCTTTCACTTGCATAAATATTTTGTGCCACTCAGAAATAGACAGTTTTATCTTTTCATTATACAGTTGTTCAATTTTATGAAACCTTAGTAATATGCAATGTTTCAAAATTATACGAATTTTTAATTTTGTCTTTTTTAATAGAATGTTAATGCAAAACTAAATAGATATATTTCAACCATTTTATTATTATGTGATCTGAGTCTACGTTCCGGAGTATTTGGTGGTTATCTTCGGTAAATGGCCTGTTTACAACTTGTTGATTTATTGAAAAACATTAAAAAAAATGTATTTTTATTATCATTTTCTGAGGAATCTATATCTCTCTTTTAAGTTACACTTTCAAAATACATGTAGAAAATACAACTTAAAAGTTTTAATACGGGAGAAAAAAATCACGTCTTCCCTAAACACCCCGTAATGGAAGAAAAATATAAATTCAGCAGATTAACAAAGATTCGTTTTTTAATGCTGCTAATATCTGTTTTGATTTTCGATATATGTGACTATTAACTTACTCTCAAAAATCTAGTGGTCCATTATATATATACATATATACATTATATATATATATATATATACATATATATATATATATATATATATATATATGCATATATATTAAGCTCAAATAATATATATGGTAACTACCTGTATCTGACGTGAGTAGATTTGTCCATATTATAGACATTTCTATTATCTACTTCAAAGCCTTGTGGTGCTAAATGCGTTATATCTGTGGTTTGACTAAGCTTGATATCAGCGAATAAGGCAGCTATTTCTGCAGATTTCTTTACTGACAGCGCTTCGGTGCAGGCCCCTGTCGTTACTGCCGATTGAACGTTCTGAAGCCCTGAAATAAAACTCAAATTATATTTCATATACCTATAAACAGATAAAAAAATTTAAACCTGGTTTAGCATAAAACCAGAACTATTACATAAATAAACCCTAATATTAACGGTAGAAAGTTATTTGTAATTGTACAGCTTGCACTTATAATAAGAGGTCTGTAAAAGATGTAAGACATACATCAGAATAAGCTGTATTTTATCCTTATCTTTACCAAATATAAGAATCTTAGTTTCGTTATTTAATGTTAATAACTCTGTAAGAAAGATGAAAAGTGTTTGTGAATATAGGCTTTATATTTTTTATGATGAAAAATATTTATAAAACCATTCGACTTAATAATTTTGAGAAATTTTTAGTTTAATACACTGGGGAACAAATTTCAGTTTTTTTTTGTTTCTTGAACAAAACCTATTTTTAGATTTAACTACACCCAAGTACCTAACAAATACCTGTTAAATAATTTAGTTGGCTCGCAAAAAATATTCTAATACCTGTTAAAGAATTTAGTTGGCTCAGAAAAAAAATATGAATTATTGGTAACAAAATTTTAATGTATAGGCATATACAATGAACACACAAAATACAGATAGCAAAATATAGTTAGTTTAACAAAAGCAATTAAATAACATTTTTATTATTGAATCTAAAGTTCAGACACTCATTTTGCGCTTCTTAGTTCAGCAGTAGTTGGATAACTTCTCGCAGTTCCATTTTCCCCGATACTTTCCTTCCACCGTGCTCGTCACTTACAGCACCACAATTTTCCTGGAAGTAATCCAGATGATAATCCAGGAAATTAATTTTCAACGACATATTACACCCTAGGTTTTAGTAACACATGCTTTCTAGTCTCCAGTAACAATTTCAAATTGCTATACATTTCTTTCATGTGAGCAATTGGAACTAAAGGCAACATGTTTCCATAATGGAGTAACACAGCTTTAAGACTTACATTAATTTGATGAATTAATTAAGAGTGTCCAGTCTTTTGGATCATACCCAGATTTAAAGGTGCAATTATCCCTCAATGTTCCTACAGGCTACCAAATTCTTTTGCCATGTTATAAAAATGATGTTAGGTTTTTCTGACGGCTTGGGTACTCAGAAACATGTACTTCATCTTGAAGCAAATTCCATTGTAATGGAAAGGCCAATAGTTCTGCTTTTTTCTTGGGCAATTCTAAATCCCATATAAGGTCACTTATTTCACTGTGACTTATTTTGTAGGGTTTTTTACTGAGAAGTTGACAGACAAAATCGGAGTTATGCCAGGTTGATGGACCGGCGACCTTTTCCAGTACACTACCGTTTGAATCCGTTTGATCATTATCAGAATCAAGGGTATATACTGAGGTGGATTAGGTACAGGCAATTCGTTACTATGACGCACCGTGCGTATGGCGAATTGAAAATTTGGATACGGTATCGTAGATCTTTTTTTCTCCGAAAAGCCTTTTTTGATGGGAGGTTTCAAGCAAAAATTTTAGTCAGTAACGTGGTCTTTCGATTCTCGCCAGATCATAGGAATAGCAAATGGCATCTTACGCTTTTTTTCACTTAGCCAGCGGCGAATTCTGGACGCGTTTGTTGCAGCAGTTATGGGGCATTTCTTATTCTGGTCTCCAACTTTGCAGCAAAAATATAAGTGGTAACTAATAAAAGGGCTAAGAGTACGTTTTTGTTTCACAAAAGTCACTTCACCACATATATAAAAAAGTGAACCGGTTTATTTACACAAACTCGCGATATGTTGCTCAAAACTCTCTAATTTCTCAAATACGAACAGCTCTCGAACAAGTGATGGTTGAAATACAACTAACTAACGATTTAGAATTTATGTTATATGTATTTAAACCCCTTATAAAGCACACCTGGTATAATAAATCCAGGTTTTGTCAATTAATGATCGAACTTTCCAATATATTAAGGGCAGGTAGGTAAATTCCATTATAAAACTCGAGCCAATTAAGACTTTTGCAAGACAAATTATTAATTAGTATAATAAAATACATAAGGTTTTGCGATTGTGGTCTCGGAAACCATTTTACTGTTCCCCAGTAAATCTATTAGAAGAATTAAATTTTTGCTATAAACACATTTTTTAACTAGGGGTGTGCTTAAAACGGCGGTAGTCTTATTTAAAAAATAAACCATTCATTTTTCTTCAGTTTAATGATTTCCTTAAATCACTTTATGTAGACTACCTTAAAATGGTTCTTTGTAGTTTTTGTAGCACATTTTACAGCCTAGTGAAATCAGATATGGGTTATATAGGTCATTAAAACAAATAAAAAGGAATACAAAGGTTTAGTGAAAATATAGAAAATTAGATTTACAAAGCGTGAAAAAATATAGGAGAAATTTTTGAAGGGAAATTCTACCGTAATTCCTCAGGAAATAATCTGTAAAAACGACCAATAATTAAAAAGTTTGAGCAACAGTAAGAAAACTTAAAAGTCAAAAAGTCCCTAACCAATATTGACATAGTAATAAACTGAAACTTAAATCCAATAAAGTCAATTTATGAGGTTAAAATTATTAACAAAAAGCTTGCAAGGTATTAAAGCATGAGACACATTTTTATATTTCTTTCTTTTGATGACTTTTATAAATAATAATATGCTTAATTTTTTCTCAAAAAGTGCATTCTTTTAAAAATTACCGACTTCCGCACCTTTGTATGATCTTATTTACTATGTATAGTACAAAACATTCTTTTACTGTGATTACCTTGCTTCCTCAATCCAACACCTCTTGTACCACTCCAATAATCCTTCATATTCTCGCAAAAACCTCCTCTACACATTGCTTCTTCTAGTCCAGACAATTCTCCAACACCACTCTGTCGCGCTAACTTTAGTAATTCGTAATCCATAGCCGAAAGTTTCCCTCCTGTCATTCCCATTTGCAAATTTTGAAGAGTCACCATGCTAAAGTCCTGATCCGGAATAGGTGGAGATAGGGCTCCTACACCCGTATGACTATTACGACGTTTCTTGTGAAGATTTTGACGGGCTGTATAGTGAGACTGGACACGTTCGCTGCCAAATTTTTGTTTGCTTCTCAGTTTTTCATAATATCCTAAAATGTATAATTCACAATTTACTTATTTTATTTCAGTTACTTAAGTTTACCTAAAAAAAATTGTTTAACGAAAACTGAAGAAAATTTTTTAAGAATTATTATATTCTTCATATGAAATGAATTCTTCAAAGTTGACATACCTATTTTCCACGACAATAATTTGCGAGACAAGCCTACTTTCAAAATGAATATGAAATCAGATGTTAATTTTATAGTTGTTGGGGCCAGAGATTTAATAGTTCGGAAAAAATTTGGAAAAATAATGAAATATTAAATACAGAATTGCTTTAGTGATTAACATTAAATTTTTTTGCAAATGAAGCCGTCTAAAATGATTTAAATTTTTATTGAGTTGGGTAGTGTAATAAAATATTCAAATAATTACGTTATTTATAGTTTATTTTTCTTTTTTTTTTAAATAATTATTAAACCTAACCGGTTTTAGCAATAAATACAATAAAAAGATTTTCCTTTTTTGGTTTTTAAAATAAATGTCTCCAAAAATTTTTTTTTGATAAATAGTACTAAATAGTAATTTTATAACAAGAATATTAAGGTATTTTTTGTTTTAAATGCAATTTGCCTAATTAAACCTGAATTAGAAATGGAAAATTAAATTAATTAATTAATAATTAAATTTTGTGGCATGGCCAACTATGTAAAATGTAGCAAATGCCTATAGTTCCTCCATTTTTTATAGTTTTCGAAGATACTAAATATATTTTTGCAATAAATTTAAATAAAGTTTTTGTTTATTTTTAAACAAAACATGCGTTTTTCCTTTAAAATAGTTTATATAACAAACTTTTATAGTTTAACCTATGTATTGCGCTTTGTTTATTGTTACTACCTTAATGTAGTCTGTAGTTAACTATGTTTTTTTTATTAAATTAATATTCTGTTATTAAAGATTTGATTTTAAAGAGTTTTTCTAACAGTTTGAATAACAAATAAATGGTTTAAAACACTGCTTATCAATTAGTATGGTTTCTATATAAATATATTAACTAACTGAAGTGAAACCGAAATTTAAAAAATAATAATATTGTATATTCTATAACTTAAAAATCGGTAAATTCCCCTTCACCTAGAACTCCCTCGTAAAAAAAATCACTTCCTACATATAACACTATCTATATATGCATATAATTATTTTGTAATAATTTTATAAAAATCCCACGAACTGTAATTCATTTCAATTTTTTTTAGATTTTAATTCATTTATTATTGTTATTATTATTTTGTTTGCAACTTGGAATCTCTGACAAGATGGTTTGCCCGGTTTGGTCAACTAGCGAAACAATTCTAGTCTTCCAACTTAATTCAAAAATTACTAACAATATGGCAGGTTTGAACACTGCTTCTTGTCCGTAAGCGGCAATATTTGCGATGGTCTCTAAATGCTTAGTAAAGTTCCTGGAGATTATCCCTTCCGCCGAGATGACAAGCGGTATTGTAACCAACTTATCTAGTTTCCAGATATTCTTGATAGGTGTTTATATTTTCTAACCTTTTCAACCTCTGCTTTTCCGATGTTATTGGTTAATGGAACTGAGTTATCGATTATTGTTCCAATCCTTTCTTTTTTGTTTATCAGAACAATGTCGGATCTATTGTAATCGACGGTCCTATCAGTTATTATTGGCCGATCCCAGTAGAGCACTGCTCTGTCAGACTCCAACACCGGTGAAGGTTGATACTTGTAGTAAGGAGGGCAGGTCTGAAGTAATCCATTTCTTAGAGCGAGCTGCTGATCTATTATCTTTGCCACTTCGTTATGGCGACTAAGGTAGGCACTGTCAGCGAGTGCTTGACAGCCGGCCATGATGTGCTCAATGATTTCACCAGGCTTATCGCATTTTCTTCATTTGTCATCCACATCCATCTTGAGACAGTGCTTCTCGCAGTTTCTGATCCTAATGACTCTATCCTGAATAGCAGTAAGAAATCCCTCGGTCTCCGGATAGAGTTGACCAGACCGAAGCCACTCTTGTGACCCTTTTGAGTCGATGTGTTTCAGATTGCAGGCTTCTGGGGTATCTTCCGTGCAATGGTTGCTCCAGCCAAAATGCGTGTTCTTGTTCCCTCGTTCTGACATCAAATTCCATCTCTTTATGTTGCAGTTTTAGATGGGGGAAGTTATGATCTTTCTGTGCTGCTAGTTGCATGAGTGATACGTTAGACTGAAGAAATTGCTGCCTCATATTTTCCTCCTGGGTTCTACATAGACTATAGATGTTGTTTAGCCCCCTTCCTTCATGTGTTCATGGTAGATAGAGTCGCTTCACTGATAAATTGGTATGCAGGAAGCGAAATTTAGTCATTGTTCGCAGTGTTAGCCTATCGAGTTCACTCAGGTCTGCGTCAGATGATCTGAGAATCCCAAAAGTGTAAGTCAGTACAGGAAGCGCCCAGCTAATGATGGCTCCAACCTGATTTTCACTTGTAAATAGTTTTTTCAATAGGGTGTGGTCTAGTTGTTGATTCTGAAGCTGTCCAAGGTATTTGTAGGTTTCTTCTGGTAGTAGGGTCTCAATTCCAATGTACCAATGTCCTGATTCGCCTACTACTCCTTTTTTAATGTCGACAATAGTGCATTTATCTAACCCAAACGTCATTTTAATATCTTCACTGAAAGTCCGAACAACATCAATTAAGTTCCTCAATTTATAGAGTAGGTGTGATAACTTTTGGTTCTCTTTGGTGTTCAGTTTGTAGCCTATATTTGTTTTTCGAAGAAGCGTAGAGAGTGGGTTCATAGCGAGACAGAACCATACAGGTGACAGGGAATCTCCCTGAAATATACCTCTCGAGATGTTTCTTTTCTTCGCCTTGTTGTTGTTAACAAATATATTTGTTCTCCATATTCTGAGTGAGATGTTTGAGCATATTTATCACTTCTGGAGATACTTTATATATTTCTAGAACTCGAATCAGCTAGTCGTGGGGCACAGAGTTAAACGCTTTAGCGTAATCGGTATAACACTCGTTTCTTTTTTTCGTTTGGATGTGTTTGCGAACCATCTCGTCTATCGTGAGTTGGTGTTTGGGGCCCATATATCAATATATAAAACCCTGCTATTCTTCCTCTATAATATTGATGTTTGCGCAATGTCTGTAAATCCTGTTGTTTATAATTGAAGTAAACAATTTATAAGGTACAGACATGTTATTGGCCTATAGTTTCTAGGTTCTGAGGAGTGGCCAGCCTTGAAAAGCATGTATGTATTTCCTTCCATCAAAAATTCAGGAAACTTTATCGGGTCGTTGAGCGCAAGGCCAAAATACTAAATAATGCTGGAAAATACTTTATATAAAAATGGTGGAGTCTATCTGGCCCTGTTGATTTCCAGTTGCATATTTTACTTTTATTTATCCGTATAAACCTCATATTAGGAAGCTAGGAATTGTAGCATTCTATTTCGGCAATACAATCAGCATCTTTGTTGAAGTGCTTAGTTTCGGACCAAACAGAGTTCCAATAAGTGGTAAAGTCTTGATAGTCTATTTTGTCTGTGTTATTTGGTGTGTTCGACTTTTCGCGCTCAAGTTCCTCGAAAAACCTTTTACGGTTAGATGCAATTTTCTTGTTTTGGGTTTTCCTCTTAATTAGCTCGTTATATCTACACAGTCTAGCTCCCTTAGCTTTATATTCTTGCCTGAAACGGTCCTTGAGCTCTAGTAGTTGTTCACGATATTGGTTGGACTGCAAATTGATTCCAGCTTGGATCGCGATTGGTGCTAACATTTGGTTTGG
This sequence comes from Kuschelorhynchus macadamiae, assembly GCA_030620095.1. Classification (NCBI taxonomy): domain Eukaryota; kingdom Metazoa; phylum Arthropoda; class Insecta; order Coleoptera; family Curculionidae; genus Kuschelorhynchus; species Kuschelorhynchus macadamiae. The sequence continues at coordinate 370,934 of JAUTXW010004054.1, read as the reverse complement.
ATTTGACCACCTTGTTGGAACAGTGGCTTGTGAGATATTCGCTTATGTTATCTGTTTTTGCTCGTAGTTTTTCAATGTCAGATTCAAGCCTTCTTCTCCAAGCAGGTGTGTTCTTTTTCTGGTTGTTATGTTTTTTGATTCATTATTAATATTAATATTATTAATATTATTAATATTTCAAAACTTTATTTATATTTTCCCCCATAAAAACAAGATTTTATTCCAGGAATGGAATTTTGTCGAATATTGAAAAAAAATTTGAATTCGCACTAAAATTTTACCAGTTTATGCCAGTTTCACACTCTTTTGAGCCAAATTTCAAGTGAATTTCATAAATATTTTTTTGGTACTGAATTTTCAAATATTTCATTAGGCCGCCATTTTGTTCCGCCATAATAAATGTATACAGGCATTTTAGCAAATTATCCCTATATCATACTTTATTTTTGTGCAAATCTTCAAGTTTATCTGAAAAGTAGTGATAATGATTTTTTTTTACATATGGCCACATTTTGTTTTGCCATACTGGATTTTTACCAAAATGTTACCATTTCATTCATATGACCCTCGAATTTTTGCCAAAATTTGAAGCCGATCGGATAAGCAGTTTTTGAGCTATGCTGCGTAAAGACATAAGACAGACTGACAGACAGATTGACGGAAACGGGAGATGTTTTTCGGGGTCTAAGGACCATAAAATGCAAAGATAACAGTATTTACCTCTTAGGTATAAGGAAAGTAAAAATGTTTATTCAGTATATTCAGCGACATTTATAATTAAACACAAATTGAAACAAATCAAGTAAAAAAACATTATTTTGGGAAAATTTTGTGTATAGTAGCGGTGGAACCTGCATTGTAAAAATACCGGTGACACTGGCGCGGTTGTCAGTTTCATATTGAAAAAATATACATATATGATTAAATATCGGCAAACGGGTTAATTAGACTATTTTTTCCTAGTTTTTTAAGGTATTTTCGATTTTCCGTTTCTTTCACGTTTTGTCTAAAAAAAAACCTCTAGTTAGGACTAAGCAAGCGTTTTGCTCGCTGGGCAGAGAAGTAAAATTCCCCGTAAAAGTGCTATTTTGCGTCTTCTTTTGGAAGCCCAAATCGTATTGTAAGCGTGGTTGCAAATGAAATTAACCAGTGAAAACAATAAAAATCGTCAGGTGACATACATAATGAACCAGTGCGTTGAAAGTTACAGAAAATCTTAGCTATATAACAGCAGTCCTGCAAAGGAGCATTTACAAATATATGTTTGAATACATTATAATACGGACCTCAAAATTTATTAAAGCGTATTATAGTATAGTTATATTAATAAGAAACGCGCTCAAGTCATGGGGCTGTAGAGTATTGTTATATTTAAGTATAACCGACTTTTGCTTATGTTTTATAATAGACGCTATACGTAATTTGACATAGTATTGACTAATATACAACTCCACATATACTAGTTTCCTATGCCACATGCTATACCAAACTGACGTCTCATTAAAATTTAAAATGTTAGAATAAAATCAAGCAGGCGAAAATATACTAACTTTCCAATTAATTTACTCAAAGAGGGAACAAATGAGGCTGATCGGTAATTAGTAAATTCTAGGCAGTTAGGAAATAGGTCATTTGAAAAGCACTTGTTCATGAATTTTGCTTTAATAGTCATAATGTTTATACCTATATTATGATAAGTAAGACAAGTTTTAACAATAGCTCTTTCAGACGAATGTAACAATATTGAAAACCACTTTTTTCTACCACTAATTTGAAAAAATTTAGAAAACGCAGACCAAACTAATCCAAAGTCCAAAATTCCCAACGCTGTGTAATTTTTTTCACACAGCCCAATGTTGTGTAAAAATCTTACAACATGAATGGCAATGGAAAGCTGGTGTAAGATTTTTACATTTTTTTTACACCCGGTGAAACTTTGTGAAAAAAAATTAGGTACCGCGTTAGGAATTTTTAAGTTTTAGTGACCAAACTAATTTTTGAAATTTATTAGTTTACTTTTATTAACAAATACAATCGTAGAAAAGCAAAATGTACAGTGGAGAATATAGACATTGCTTCTGGAAGGGTTTTGAGACGACCAAATATTTCAAAAACCAAAAAAAAGTGGACATTTAGAGCGTAAATAATATGAACAAAAAAAAGTCATTACTTTATTTTACTCAAATAAAATTTGCTTTGGGGGAGGAGGGGGGATTAACCCCCTACCTTAAATACGCCACTGCAAATATATAACAGGTTTTAAAAATAGTTTTCACACTCGTGCGACTTATGGCACACTAAACTGTCACATCTGGTGTAAAAAGTGACAATTTCAAAACTTGTTGTACTATGTACTATTCACACTTATGTAAAATAAGTTACATGAGGATAAAAAGTGACTTTTTATTATGTTATTCACTATTCTTAGTCTGCGACTGTATTTCGGGAAGTATAATAAAATTCGCTGTCACTCTCCATTTTTAACTTTTACGGCGTAAATATACTTCAAATGTTTCTGACATAATTAAGTTGAAAAATAGAATACAAACAAAAGGTAATTGTGCAACCAAGAAAGTTATAGAGGTGTATTAATAAAGTATGAAGTAAGCTGTATTCTTCTCACAGGACTGATTTTGAGCCTTGCGAAATGAAATTATTTCGCACGTTAGACTAAATAACCCATTTATGAGACATTGCTAATTGTGGTTTGAATCAAGCCCTCTCAGTAAATATATATAATATATAAATGTCTTTTAAAGAACTGTCCATAGTTTAATGAAGTCAACTCTTAACATAAAATGGTAAAATATATATGGTGACAGAAAAGGAGTGATGAAAGGTCACATCTCTAAAAATTATGTCTACAGCTTTGTCATAGTCAATGGTCACAAAAAAAGACAGAAACGTTATCCGCAGTTACTAATAATGAGCCGAAATGTCCACCTAGTTTTACTAGATTTTAGAGTTAAAAATGTGATATTGTTATAAAGGTATGGCGAATATGCAAGGATCTATTAGTAAATTACCTTCGCTGGGATTCGACATATATTCCAAACTTCTTGTACTCTTAGTATTCGAATTATTTTTACACAGTTTTCGGTGCTGGTATCGGTCATTTTTCGACGCTCTAGAACAATTCGTATGGTGCACATGTGATGACTTTTTCTGAGAATGTTTTGATCTTCGCTGACTACCATACTGACAATAGCATTTGTTTGACTCCGCACATGAATCGGTGTCACAATCACAATAAGTCAAAAAGGGGTCCTCAGAGCACATACATTTTGGTTCTACAATAAATAATTACTATATAAGTGAAAATAAGTTGCTCATATTTAATTCAAATTGAGAAATAAGCAGTTTTACCTATCGAGAGAATGAAATTACCGGATATTTATATCAGTACACTCTTTTCTATATTATTTGAAAACCTATATTTTTATGCAAAAAGTTTGCGCTTAAGAACCGGCAAGAGACAGTCTAGCGTTGGATGTGTTTGTTGTGCGGTAAGCAATTTGGTATAGTAATCTCTCATTTGAATTTTTGTCTTTTTTGTTTGCCTATAGCTCTGAAATGTTTAAACTCGAAAGGAGCGTATATTTTTAGGTTTCAAATGTTTAATATTAATGCCTATTTTTATACATGATATTTGTTCATGATGAGATATCGCCAATTAACTGGGCGAAAAGTAAAAGTTTTTTTTACTTTGATTTTTTAAACATTATACTCGATCGACATTTTGTACTGTCATTTTGAATTTGTACCAGAATTTTACTAGTTTATCTCTATATATCACCTAATTCTTGCTCAAACTTTGAAACTATTCTAATAAGTAGTTTTTTCAGGCTGATTTTTTAACTATTTTATTAGGTCGCCATCTTGAGTTTATTCTAATTCATTCATAATTGGTTATTTAGTGATATTTTTTTAACATTTGGGCAGGCCGGCATTTTGTTCCGCCACACTGGATTTTTACCAAAATGTTGCCAGGACATTTCCAATAGAGCTTTAATTTTTGACCAAAATTTGAAGTCAATTGGGTAAGTAGTTTTTTAGCTAGGTTTCTAATTGATAGTCAGAAAGACCGAAGAAATTGCCAAAACAAGTTTTTGAGCATCTAGAAACGCTAAAACTTGAAGCTATCTAAAATGTAGATTTTTAATAATAATTTTTTATTACATTTCACTAGGCTGCGATTTAGTTCCACTACATTGAATTTTAACCAAAATATAACCATTTCACCCCCGTTTGACCCTTGATCTTCGGTGAAAATTTGAAGTCAATTGAATAGTTTTTGAGCTATGCCGGGTACAGACAGACCGACGGAATTGAGATAACATGTTTTTTGGCCTCTAGGGACTCTAAGACCTGAAGATCTGTAAAAACTGAGGTGTGTGATTTTTTCACGATAACAATACTTCCTTTTTATGAGGGAAGTAAAAACCGAAAAGAATTAGAAAATCAGGAGAGGCACACTCAGTCAGATAAGATAATATAATATTTACATCTATTAAATACTTTTGTTAAACATTAATATAATAATCATGTAAAGTCCAATATAAAAATTTCTGTTTAGTTTTTTGGACCAACCCTGTATAGGTATAGAAGTGCTTCTCCTGATATGTTGAACTCCTGTAGTAGTTGATCTACTAAATAATATTTTGTTTAAAAATATCGCTTTTTTATCAGTCTGTACTACACATCTAAAAAAAGAAAAATTGGAATTCATGGTATGCATTTTGAGGTATTAGGTTTAATTTAAAACCTCTTTACTTTTTGGCCAGTTTTTATATATATATATATATATATATATATATATATATATATATATATATAGGGCTTATCTTCAAAATTAAATAAAACAATAACTAAAAATAGCGAAATTGTCACCGATATATGTAGTGAAAAAACATTAGGATGCAATTAAATTACGGGAACATAACTTTATCAACACTGAGTGTGAATTAAAATTTTCGCAATTTTACACTGTATTATATAACGCCCTTTAGAATAAGTGGTGACAGTTTTATTACAAGTTCACTTATATTGAGGCTTAAGTAATAAAATAGCATATTCAATGCCAAAAAACGCATTCAATTTACTTAATCCAAGTCAGATATATTAAGCTTTAAAAATTATAGCTTAATTCTAATAATTATCCTTAGCAGTTTTTCGTCCAATTGACTTTCATAAACTGATTCTGTTGTTATTTAACTGCTTATAGATCAAAATATTTATATATAAATATACAGGATGTCCGACCGGGAACTGCATCGATCGATTATGAAAAAACTATAGTTGGCAAAAATCTGACATTTTTGCACTACTGTCAATGGGATCCATCTAGCTATATATAGTATTTTCAAGATGACGGCATTTCCGGTTTTTTCCGTAAGTAGATGTCAGCTTGCTTATTTTAAATAGATTACCCTGTATATAATTTTATTTTTTGATTCTACGTAAAATTCTAGACATATTTCATGTATAATATCTCAATAGTCTCACCGTTTTTGACATTTTTGATATATCATCTCAAAAATGACGCTTCTGGCAATTTTTTCTATACCGAGGCTTCTACTGTTTCACTTGGGTAAGTTTTTTTTATATGCAAATACTTATTTAGCACACCTTGTTTGCAATTTTCAAAATATTAGTACAGGGTGTTCAAAAATAAGAATAAAAATTAAATCGAAAACACTATCAAAAATAATTGATTCCAAATGGAATCCACCCATATTTATAATTTCATCTTAAGTACTAAAAATTAAGTTAATTAATCACTGCAATAATGGGAATTATGTCGATTAAAAGCTCAATTTTTTTGTAAATTTAACTTTGTTTGTCCAAATGATATCGTCTAAGAAGAAATTATTTTCTTGTTCCCAACTTAAAAAAATCAGTTTTTAGGTGATGAACTGTGTAAAATGCATATGGAAGAAATTTATGTCTGCGTAATATCCTGTAAATTTTTGATATTTTTGAATATGCGGCAAAATATTCCACAATAGCAATTTCAGTATGTACATTATCAACAATAGGTTTATTTCTCACCGTTTTCGTTTTAACCGACCCAAGTTTTTAAAATTGTCTATGATTTTTGTAACTGTGTGAGGTGGTTTTTGATTTCGTGGATATTGAATAGCAAATGTATCACATATTCTTGATATCACTTTGACACATTCTTCATAAATAACCGTCGTTGGTATAATTTAAGCGCACCGGAATGATTATTGACAAGTTTCAAACGGTAAATAACAGTGACTCTAACTCTTAACACTTGTTTTGTTCTAACGCCGTCATGGACTACTCCCATTATCTAAATATATAAGACAGGGTAATAGCATATTATTCGGGATAGATAACCTTATATAAAGTTACCTTTGTTTTTAATTCTAAATAATACAAGATTACAAAAATGGGTGGTTTCCGTTTGTAAAAAAAGATTATCAAAATCTCCCACAAAATCTGCTAAATAGGTCTTTGTCTACTAAGAAACTCACCCAAGAGATACAATAAAAGCTTCCGTGTTGGAAAAATTGACGTTTTTCTTTTTGGCCTACAAAACATTTTTGACATAAAATATCAAAAACGGTCAGACTTATGTATAGAACATGTCTAGAATTTTACGTAGAATCCAAAATAAAATAATATACAGGGTGTTCTATTTAAAATAAGCGATTTGACATCTACTTTCATCATAGCCGGAAATGCCGCCGGCTGGAAAATATTTTAGCTGAATGGCTGCCATTGATAGTAATGTTGTGACAATTTTTCAGATTTTTACTAATTATAGTTTTTCCATAATCGATTCGATGCAATTCCCTGTGGGATACCCTGTATATAATCATTTTATTATTGAGCTATTATAAGCTTTCGTCATTATAAATAAATAATAGCTTTAACCTTATATGGAAATACAGATAAAACAAACAAAACTACAAATGGATTAAATGGTGTGATATCACAAAAAACTAGAGGCTTTCTTCCGTAAGCAATAATTATGAGTTTAATAAGCATAATATTAATTACATTAAGTTTTCCAACTTACAATTTGCAAGTTGCCTATTGCTATTGGTATTATAACCGCATGTCAAAATGTCCTATTTCATATTACCTTCCTTCTATGTTAGTATTATAGTTGAATGTAGGCCAGGACAATGGTACAAAAAGCCTTATGATATGGTTTAAGTCGTTAACCATCCAAAAAATAAATGGGTAAAATACATAATATAGACGAGACTAATTTTTTTCGTTCTATATTAAAATGTGCTGGTCCTATAAAAAAATGATTTTTCTAAAAGTGGTAGGTATTTTTAAACTCTTTTGAGATGTGTCCGATTGAAAAATAAAAAAAATAGACACTTTTTCTTTCTAAACTCGATTTACGGAATTTTTGGACAAAAAATGTAAAGCTGCAACTTTGAGGAAGCAAAGAGCTTTTTATATGTCCAAATGACTTTGTCATTGATGTTTTTTTCTTTCAGAAGTTTTCTAAAATTCAATCTTAATACAGATCGGGCTAAATGTTATAACGATTTCTAGAAGAAACGCTGGCGTTTCGCCCGATTGGAACGCTCAAAATTATGCTTTCCGCTGCGTGAGTCGCTCTGGCATTTAGTTCTTCCACCAAGCCGACTCCTTCAAACCTTGCGCTCGTCAATAACTTTCTTTTTAGTTCTTTTTTTATCTTAATATACGGAAAAATACTAGCTACTCAAATATGATGTCGGAAATATTATAGATGTTTTCATTTAAAAGTTACTAACTATATAAACAAATTAATATGCCTTTTGACGCCATTTTTGACGTTTTATTTTATGAATTTTGCAGTTTTGAGTAAATGCAAATAAGGCGAATAAAACTCTCTTGGAGCTCTCTATCTGCTCTCGTTTACAGCAGAATTATTGTTTAAACAAATCCTCCCGAGATAAACAATTAGCTATAACTCCTTAACAAATAAAGCCACAGGGTAGATATGTTATATTTATGCTTCACGTTTGCACCAACGTTACTACATGGACACCATGATTCCCGTCTGGAACATGTCCCGTAATGCCGCAGGCGCAATGACCCATTTTAGCCAGATCAAAAATGCCCACGGGAACGAATCAAGTGGCGTCAAGTCGGGGCTATTCGGCGGCCAGCCAAACGGTCCAGTACGACCAATCCACATTTGGTATTTCATATTAAGGTAATTTATAACCGGAAAAACTTTGTGTGGTGGGGCTCCATCCTGATGCCATATAATTTCGTTGTATTGATGGAGTGGTAAGTTCTCCAGAAAATGTTCTACGTCACTCGTCAATAAATTTAAATATTTTTTTTTTCCATTTAAGGGTCCGTCAATACAAATTGGCCCAATTATTTTATTATTTAAGAGCCCGCACCACACATGTAACGATCTTCGACCTTGTATCTTAATTTCTCTAGTTACTCAAGGGTTTTGCGTTGCCCAAAATCGTACATTTTTCCGGTTATGAATCCCCGCAGTACTGTACTTCTTGTTTTAATAATAACATTTGTTGACAAAACACAATTCTTGTGTTTTCTTGTTCTTCTGTTAATTTCTGCACGGGTAGTATTTTATAAGTATATTAACTATCCTTTTTTAAAGTAGAATGCATTTTCCGAAAAAACTTGATGCATCTTTTATGGACGCATTTGGATTTTCTAAAAACAAATGACACTAATAGTAATGAGTTACTTTATAAACCAAAGCGCCTGCCTTGAAAATATAACAAAATATTTAATTCTTCCTCCTCATTAACGACTACTGTCCGTTTTCTTTCTTCTTATAGACATTCTATCTCGAAATCCAAGTTCAACATCGCATTTTCTTTATCTGAATAGGGCATTTTCTAAAGATATTGATTGAAAGTCTACCTGACATTAAAACAATCAAGGTGAATCACCAAATAGGCCAGGCCAGATTTTTAATAATAATTTTTAGAACATCAACAAAAAATGCTAATTTTCGTACGTCAATATTTTTTTATTCGTCAAAATTATATATAGGATATGCTATATAAAAAATGTATAAAATATTCAGGAAAACGCAAACATCCAAAAAAAATAGGGTGCCTATTTGAAATAAGAAAGTATGAACACGCCCAGACTTTTTGAACCACCCTATATATGTGAAAATAAGTTTTCCTAAAAATTTATTTTAAGCCGTTAAACTTCTATTTTAGGCACTTTTATAAAACGTCAAATAAAAAAGTTAAGGATGTGTCAATATATAAAAAAATACCCTCTACGTGCACATAAGCAATTCACGAAGTCAGTTATATGTATATATTATATATACAGGGTGGTTCAACTCCAGTAGCTCTCTAATTATTAAACTTAGAAAAAAAGTTACATAAAAGGGGCAGGGAACAGGAGTGTACATATTTTAACAGTAATTTCCTTTAGACAGGTTGTCACAATAAAGTGTGGCTGAACAAACTTATAATTTCTTAAATATAACACTCTGTATATTATTTTATTCTAAGATTCTCCTTTTCGTCGTCAATCATACTACATAGAGTTGTTGTAGTTTATGTAACGTGGTTTGGGAATCATGGCCTTTTATTTGCAAAAATTGTCTTGTATTTTTTTCCTATTTTAATTAATCGTAATGTTGTCAGATATATCAAAAATGTCTCTATATCGTCTTGTTTTGTATTATGTTAATATTATTGTTGTGCTCCCTTCAATAATTGTAGACAGGGTGAAGCAAAATTAAATGCCTAAAGTTCTCAAAAAAAAATTAAATGGAAGTCCCTGTATATTATACTTTAATTTGAAACATCTATTATTGTTCTTTCAATTTTATTAAGCATTTCCTTTGTCTAAATCCTTTAGTTGAAGAGATATTTTATACTTTATTAACCAAAAATCTAAAATTTTATAAATTCATCCGAAATGTAAATTAGCCATATCGGTAAAACAAAAGACAGCAAGGCTGTTTGACGCATAAAACCTTTATACTTATATATATAAAATCGTATTTTATTTACTGTCCTGTATCTTATTGACTATTTATATAATCTTTATTTTGTGATATCAAAAACTTTGTTACACGGCAATTTTTAAAAGTACTTATTATTCTTATGCCCACTTCAATAATTGCATAGAGGGTGGCGCAAAACTAAAAGCTTAAAATTTCCCAACTAAATTAAATAGAACATTATTATATTTTAGTTTGGTCCCACAATATCTGTGTCTAAATCTCTTAATTTCTGAGAAATTTGATAGTTTATTAGCAAAAAACTAAAAACTGAACTGAACTCTTCTAACACTCTTACAAATCAAAGATATTGGATTGAAATATTTGCAGGTAACTTATTTTGTTTAATTTTTTTTATAAAACATTAAATTGATTATTAGAAAATTATTGCGAGCATTAAACGAGCATCACAATCATAACCTAAACGACTGAACGCTAGAGAAAAACAAATTATAGAAAAAAATGTGCCCTTCAAAATTGGTGAAAACAAGGTAATGTAACAAAACTAACCTAGATTTATTTTATATTTACCCTAAAAGTTGAGGCAAATAAAAAAAACTCAGTGCAACATTAGAAACTACCTAAAAGTCACCTCAAACAATACAAAAATATGTATAAAAATATTGAGCAATAAATAGATATATGGTAATGTAAAATTATGTACAGAAAAATAAAACTAACCTATAATATCAAAAATAAGACTAATTATAATAAATATTCAAAATAGTCAAATGTTGGTCTATGCCAGCACCTAAGCGATTTTCAAATGAAGTAGCAACGTTTCTCAGTGTGGTAAATCCTATACATCTAAATGTATCGCGAATTCTCTCGTCATAGTTAGGGACGTTTTAAATACATGGTTTTTGACAGGACCCCATACCCCACAAATCTATTTTTGATACATCAAGAGACTTAAGCAGCCAGACCACTGGCCCTCCCCGTCCAATACGTGTTTCTTGAAATTCGTTGTTTAATCGCTGATGTTGGCAGTACAATGGACTGGAGCACCATCATACAAGTATCAAATTATTCATCTCACGTCATTGGAAATATGATTTATTAGCAGTCTTAATTATTTGGGCATAAACTAAAGGTAACGTTGTTACTCTCGACTCTCCTGGAAAAAATATTGTCCTATCATAAAATTTCCTACTATATCACATCACATTTATTTATTTGTGACTGTGTACGATTAAAAGGTGGATTTTGGGTAGCATAATAATAAAAGTTATGTCAGTTAATGTTTTTGTGAAACTTTGCTTTATGGGTAAACAACACAAAGTCAAAAACATCTACGTGACTCGTTTTTCCTGTACTCAAGACCTCCCTTCAAATCTCTGCATAAGCTTTCCAATTGCCCTTTTATGTGGAAGCCTCCTGTCAAGATACCTGGTAGATTCTTAGGGCATGTAAGCACTTCTTGTCTCTAATATGTAAATCATATCAATTAGTTTTTCTTTTGAAAAATTAATTTTTATTAACTTTAAACGCAAATTTAACTGATTTCAAATTTAAATTTTTAACACCCTATTAACTTGGATATTTAAGAGACAATGCTTGTCAAATGCTTTATGTGTCAAACAGCAAAGAACGATGCCTCATTTTTTTATTCCAATTCTTTTGTTTTACTATCATGGCTAACTTGCATTTCGGATCAAGTTATAAAATTTAGATTTTTGACTAATAAAATTTAAAATATCTCCGTAACAAAGTAATTTGGACGTAAGAATCACTTAATAAAATTAAAAGAACACTATTAAATATATGAAAATAAAGTATAATATACAGGGTGTTTCATTTAAATTTTTTAAGAAAAAGTCTTAGCCCTGTATAAATTATTGAAATGGGCTTAACAATAATATATATTATGGAACAAGATCATATAGTAAACATTCTGATATAACATAATTAAGATTTATTAAAATTGTAAGTAAGGTACCGAGGAATAATACACGCCGATTTTTACAACGAGCCATAATTCCTCAACTTTGGTAGAAATCACATGATTGAGGACAAAAAGGAAAATCTTAAAATAAAAAATATATAGGGTGTTCTATTTAAAAAATACTTATGTTTGTTCATCCACATTTTTTTTGGGACACCCAGTATAAGGGAAATTGTTTTCAAAATATGTACCCTTCTATTCCCTACCATTTTTTAATAATACGGAACTATTGGACTTAAATCTACTATTTTTCTGGCATATTATTTGAAGCGTATTTAGAACTTACTAGTGTTACTCCTCCTGCTACTGCCAAAGTTTCTTTGGCCTAAACTACAATAACACTTATCTGCAGATACACAGGTACAGGTATCAGAATCGTAAGAGCACTCAGAACACGATACATATCCTAAAAGTAAACCATTCAAACGTATATATTATTCATTAATTAGCAAAAAATATTATTGTTAGCAGTTTGCATTATAATTATTTTTTAATATAACAGAGATAACTGATTATTAGATTATTTTGGTTAATTTTTTTTTAGCAAAAGTGCACCTACATAAATATATTTTGTGAAAGTATGTGCACGATACACTTTTAACGAATTTCGGATACTTAACGTAAAATTTATATTTCATAATGTAGGCAACTTCAGAGATGCAACAAGGTGATGGAAAGAAACCTTTTTGACAAGAAATTATTCTAATGTATACCAGTATACAGTAAAAGACCGTTTATTCAAATTAAATATTGAAAAAACTTAGTGAGTTTATTTACAACTAACAAATAATTTTATTATTCTATAATGCTACAATTTATAGGTATAACCGATTGGAACTAAATTATCAAACTTGCTGATCGGGTCAATGAACCCTACTTTATATTATTTGGTTCAGCATTATAACGCTTACATTTAGAAGACAAATTAATAATCTGACAATATTTTATTGTAATATATACAGGATTTTTCCATATTTTTATACGGGGTTTACCGCATTTATTATATAAACACAAACCTTAAATATACTGGTTGCAGGGTTTGTCCTAAACCGCCGGGAAATGTTTTTATTAAAACAAATGAACATCGCAAAGTTAGAAAAAAACAGAAACATCCCGAATTTTTAATGGAATATTAAAATACGGCTTGATATCTCGAAAGAGCATATTTTTCTGATTTCAAGATTGTATAATTTGTCTATATTTGGTGCGGCAGTTTTTAAAATTTTTGCGTTTAAAAAATGTGATTGCATATTGCGACATCGCAGTTGGCATGAAAAATAAAAGGTTGGAACGTCGTTAACTGTCCTTCCATGCCAAATTAAATCACATTTGACATGGCCATATAAATAATAATCACTATAATATGTCATCTTATGCTAACTTCGACAACATAATATTTGAACTCCCGATAAGATTATTTCGTAAATTTACATATTACTTCAGACCTTTATTAAAATAAAAACAAAAAAAATTAAATTTGAAGGTTGTAGGATTTGGTAATAATAGTATATTAGTAAGAAATAATCACTTGTTAATTTTGATAGAACAACCGTGAAATTTACGATTGTGGGAAGTGACTGCCATTATTTTCAACACATTTTCTATAATTATTACCTAATTTTCAAAACATTGCAAATAAACTCGGGTTATTTTTTATATCACAATTCAATACTGTCTTTTTTCCTTAAATCCCCCAAATTATTACTTCTTCCTTTGTAGAATTTATTCTTGAAATAACCCATTAGAAAATTATTTAAAGGGGGTCAAGTCAGGACGATTCGATTGTTAATTAATTGTCCCATGAGCTCCTATACACTCATTTTAACAGTTACTTAAAAAAATCTCTTACATAAATAAAGTTATAAAATAGCGCCCCATCCTGATACCACCCAACCATTGGCTATGAACTGCAGGTATCTGTTTTGTTTCCCGAGCCTTCAAGCATTAACGGGCTAATTATGCGATTTCTAAGAATACCACACCAAACATTTAATGAGGTACGTTCCTGTTTTTTAGTTTCAATATAACCGTGAGGATTTTCTGATAACTAATTTTACTTGCGAGGCGTTGGCGTTTCGACATCCAAATACATTTTGATAAATATACGGAAAAGGAAAAACCCTGTACGTCTCCGAAATCCGTTTTAAAATGTCCTATTAATGAAGCAACGATCTGTGAATTTTTTTTAGATGTATTTCTACTTAATGATGCATGCGAAAAATATTTGTTCTATATTATAGCAACTGACCTGAAGATGAATTTCTGTTTTGATTCAGAGCCAATAAATTCGTATTTTGTGACTTGTTATATTTATTTTGCCGCTTCAAAGAAAAAAAGTCTGATTCTTCGCTAGTACTCGCTCTATCACGTCTTCTATTTTTACTGAAATCACCTAAAAATAATGCATTTTATGTAAATTTAACTAGTTCTCAAATAAAAAAAATATCTAAACTGCTGAACAGAGTAACCGGAACAAGCGATTTTTAAGGTAAAACTAGAAGAGATATTGAGATGGAGCTTAAGCCATCTCTTGCAAAGTTTTTTGCACTTCACGATTTTAATTAAAAAGCTTTCTCTAGTTAAAACGTTATTTAAACAAGGCTCAAATTTCTCAATATTTTATTGGCTTCAAAAATTTTCAAAAATTATTTTTATTTTCTAATTGCTAGATCAACTTAATCCTGAAATTGTAATAAACAACTTGAACAGATTTTTAATATTTTTTTGAGATATGATTTAATACAAAATTTGTTTTCTCTACATATTAAGCTGTAACTTTTTATTAACCCTCTTACGTAAAGTTTTCTTGTTAAGCTTTATATTTTGTGCAAAAATTATTCTAAGAATAGCTAGCAACGTAGCGATCCTAAAGATCATGTATGTATAATTCACTCTGTAGCATTAAAACCAATTTAAAATTAAATGTTTTTATTTAAATTCTAAGGAGTATTGAACATTTTTTTGTTTACCATTTAACTTTATAACATTTAACTTTATAACACTTGTTTATACAGAATGACCCAAAAACATACTTGCATTTTTTAAATTGTGCCTTCCTATTTTTTTCCTTGGTCTTTTAGTTTGCCGATTTTATAAGTATAAGGTTATCTCAGCTTATACTGAATGCCTCAGAAGTTATAGGTCAATTTTTCAAAAAAATGTCCGCACATTTAACCTTTTCTGTAATTTATAATGAAATACTTTATAAGTAAAACAATGTAATATAATATATAATTTTTGCAAAGTCATAATATTTTATAAATGTCTGGGTTTTGTATACAGGATGTTCAGAACGCTCTTGCATCGCACGCAATGCACCTGTATATTATATCAACTTTAGAATTAGTATTATTGTTCCTTTTTATCAAAAAAATCATAAACTAAATATTCACAAAACTTATTTAAAACATACATATTAAAAAAATTAAGACCTAAGAGGTTTAATAAACATATTTTTCTCGAAAAGAAATCATATCTCCAAAACTATTAAAATATCTAAAAAGTTTTTTAAATCGGTTTTTACAATTTTATCAAGGATAAGGTTAATCTAGCACGTGAAAATTTTCAGAAAAAATAAATTTATTATATTTGTTTGAGTTTTGTTTAAAGCCCAAATACCTTTGAATCTTACGTAAGCTTTACGCTTAAAAACCATTATTATGCAATAAAATTTGCAAGACAGTGCTGAACACCGCATCTCCATATCTGTTTTCGTTTTAAAAATATTTGTTTAAATATATCAAAATATATCAACAAATATATTATTTCAAATCTTAAAAAGGTGTGGTTTTAAATCACCAGTGTTAAATTTAAATACATAAATAGTACCAAACACAGATTAAACTCCGAATAGACTATCCAACAGACGAAAAATAAAAGTTTCCCTAAAAGGATCCCAACTTAGTTTTTTAGTGGTAGGCTTCGGATTTACAGAGAAAGAAAATCATATACTTTAGGAATTAAATTGCAAAGTATGTAACAAATATATAATAATTCAAGAGTTTGCTGCATCCGAACTTTAATATCTCATATAGGAAAAAAAAACGATTACTTGAAACAGGTAAGATTGTAAAGGATAAGAACCATAAAGGTATATTTGAGAATTAAACTTACCCTGCGTTTTCTTTTTACAGCTAGATTTTTTACCCACTAGCTCCTCTTTAGTTCTAAATGGTCTCGTATCGTAAGAAGAAGTGCTAATACTACTTTCAGGTATTTTTGATTCTGTACGCTCTGCTGGTCGAATTTCTATCAAATTTTTGTTTGTATCTTCAAGCAACTTCTGTGACGAACCAGGTTTCAGGTTTTTTTGAAAGATATGCTTTAACCTTTTGAATTTACCAGATACTAGCATGTTTGGGTTTCTTTTAGCGTTAGTAGCCCTGAAACCAAATAAGTATGTAAAATTACAATACTTGTTTAAAGAAACTGATGTAATATATTGCTAATTTCGTTTTAAATGATTGTACTTAGGAAACTTTTTGGTCAAAAATTAGCTTTATTTCCGGATTATCAATCTAGTTTTTTTGCTTGGGACGGTAATTTTTAATATTATTTAGAGTTGTACAAAAAAGTAAGCTTAATAGCAATTTGGCGTATTTAAAATTTGGACTGTAACTGTTCTTTTTCATACTTAAATATAATACTTAATAATAAAAGGTATACATTTAATCATTAATCCATTTTCCGTCGCGAAAACATTGGAAAATCTTTAATTTCCGTCCAAACTACGCGGATTTGTTATTTCAACTGACTAACGAGCATGAGTCAAATTCTACTTTCGCTTCGACTACAGCCTGAAGAGCCCTACCAGCTTTTGGTCTCCGAACGATAGATGAGAATTATTGGAAAGTAAATAACAGAGTATATTTACCGATTCAGATGTTTAAATAATTTAAATAAATATAAATCTTATTTGGTTACCTAAAATTTGTTAAAAAAGTACTTAAGTTTGACAATAAAATAAAAATCTTCTAACTTGCTGTAAGTATGTACAAGTATTGAAATTTAAAAATTAAAATAAGGAACTGTTCTGACAAAATATTATAGTATTGAGTTTAGAAATTAAGATAATCTTTTGAAGTCGAGGCTGTAGGTTTCGGTTTCCAAATTGAAACCTGCCTTTGAAAAGTTCTTCTGTCCGGTCTGTGTTTTGAGGTTGCCGGCACCGAGAGGTAGCGAACTCTGATTGTTAAAATAAGAATGCTGTTAAGTTTAAAAAAAGATTAAAATTAAATGCCCAAAAGATCTTTCGATTTGGAGGCTGGAAGTTTTGGTCTTCAACCTGAATTTTAGCTTTGAACAGTTCTTCTAGTTCTTCTCTGTTGAGAGGTTGGTGACACCGAAGGAGTAGTGAGCTGTTAAAATAAGCAATAAGCTTACATTTCTCCGTTAAAGCTTTAAGGCTGTTAGGCAGCCAAGATTTTTTTCTGTTTTGTTTAAATGTCAAACGCACGTTAACAGACAAACAGAAGGGCTGAATACACATAGAAATATTCTGTTTTAGAACCGATCCGAACTGCATTATTTGATCATTTTCCGTCTTACCGTTTTCATTGATTTTAATTGATTCTGGCATCGCTTTTTTGACTTTAATTCAATTATCGCATGCATTTTTTGCATGCAATTGCAATTTACCGACCGCCACCGCTTCGCTATACTCCATACCAAATAAAGTTTTTATATCAGTAGGGTATTTAAAAACAGCGTATTAAGTTCTAATTAAGTAGGGTTATTAATAATCCCCAGAATATAGTCAAATAGGTACATAATTAGGTTTAGAAGGAAATAACTGTAACATTTTAAACACGTAATGAACAACGAATAAATTAATGCTCGGTTTAGTAGAACAGAACGTTTTCTGTTCCACTGTATAAAAGTTACCTAGAGGTAGGGGCCTCTAATCATCGACATACAGCAGGAAACAAAAAGTACGTCAAAAACATAAGAACAAATACTTTTTACAAGAAAAGTAAGTTACAGAACAAAGACAATGAGTACTTACAGTAAATGATACAAGATATCATTAATTTTAAATTCACTTCTTAGATTCTGACTGTACTGTAATTAATTTCATTCTAAGAAAATTATGGGTCTAATACTAATTTGTAGCAATGACTGTGTTTTTTCAACCTTTCTCTTTTTTGCTTTGATTCTGATTTATTTCTACGGTCGAGAGATAGCCATCTAAATTTTAAAGTCCTAAAGTATCAAAATAATACAGTCCTAACAATATTTTTTTATAATCGACTTCACTACAAAAATAATTTATATATTTTACCTTTTAATTATCTTTTTCTTTTGTCTTCTCATAATACTCTTACTTTTCATGTACAGTTCATCCTTAGTTAATGTCACGGCTAATTTAAGAAGGAATTCCTTATAAATTGGTTTAAGATCATTAAACGACATTCCATCTGGATCTATTATTACGGACAGAATATCATCCATGGAATGGAGACCTTCTTGCATGGAAAGTTCGTGAAAGATTTCTTTGAAACCAAGCGGAGACCCACCACTTGCCGATTCATTATTTCTGAAATATTTAATAAATATATTATAGATATGAGTAAAGCTCGGATTATATGCAAAATGCATAAACATTTATATTTAACATATTTAGGCAATATTTTCATATTTTAGACATATAAAATATTTGAATTCCCTAATAAAAAAACCCAAAAATTTCAGAATTCCGTCTACATAATATCCGCTTGAGATTTTCATTCTCATAATAACGTCGCTCCCATAAAATATTGCATCTTTATATTACTCACGTTTAGCAGTTCGCTTAGATGTAAACTATTTATCCTGAGAAGTGTATTACCGAGTTATGTATTTTAAAATGTGTAACAAAGTAGTATTGTGGATAAAACCGCATCCGGAATTAACATTAGAAGGTGATAGTGTTTTTTTTTATAAACGTGGAAAAGAGATACGTGTTTTAAATTGAGTTTTTTAAAATCAATAGCTTTGATTGAAAATATAAAATATAGGTTCAGCCACAGATAGCACTGGAAGGTTTGTGTCCAAAAAACTGAATGACGTTTTAAATTAAAATGAAATATGCAGTACATTAGTTAAAGTATCGAACGTATTGTCTAGTACTAAATGAGATATTTCCTGACATAATGTCTTGCTTGAAGTACGCTCCTATAACATCAGTCGATGTAAAACGTAGTTTTTCTACTTATAAAAAGGTGGTAAGAAACAATTTTTTTGGTAAATAATTTAGAAAAACATTTTATAATTTCTTCCAAAACAATAGTTTTATATGATTTTTTTTAACTAATAAATAAGTATTTTTTTTTAGAATTAATATTTTAATTTATTTGCCGTTTATAGGCGTACATACGCTATGTACGGGACAATTCTCTATATATAATAACGGATATGCTCCAGATGTCATTTTCCAATGTATCAAATGGTGGCAAAGAAGAGTCTTAAGATTTTTATACTAATTTTCAATGCTGTTTCCAAAAAACACAACTGACCATCAGAAATTTTTACATATCTCCCTTTTTTAATGGGACCCCCTGTATACTTATATCATATTTTGTGGCTATATTCTCAAAATTTTTGCATATTTATGTATATATATATATATATATATATATATATATATATATATATATATATTTACATACATTTTCTTTAACCATATATAAATATTTTGTTAATTATTTTCTTAGGCATAGGTTAACTCCCTTGAAAAGCAAAGTAATAAAAAATAAAAAAGAAATAAAAAAATTAAAAAAAAAAGAAATAAAACCTAGTTTACTCAATTCCATGTTTAAATTGCCCAAAAAAGTACATAGGAATGACAACACAATACTTAGATAGTCGATTAAACGGCCACAAATACACAAAAAATGCATCAACTGCACTCCACAAACACGAACAAACAGAAAAACATGAATTCGATTTTAAACAAACCAAAATTTTAGAGCAAGAAACTAATTAACGAAAACTTTCAATAAAAGAAATGATACAAATTAAAAAAGAGAAAGATGCCGTCAACGATAAAAAAGACATCAATAACTTAAGCCAAATTTATTATAATCTGATATCTAAGTAAATTAATCTAAATAAATAAACTACTCCATACATAAAACCCTGTACATTTCAGTAAGTTCATAAATCAAACAAACTCGCTACAGCAATAAAAATCTAAGTAAATATTAAAAAAAAAAAGAAAAAATTTGTCTCGTTTTTATCTACCAGAATTCTAGACGAGTGGGAATTATTGCAATCTCAAAACATTCGTAAAACTGACATGTTTCCAAGGTACGTACTCTGTATAATATTAATGTTTTAAATGTATTTTTGTGTTCATGATCATAGTTTGTTTTAAACGTAATGTTTTTTGAGTGATGTTTTTTTCAATAAGGTTTTAACCAATTTAAATACTAACTATACATGTTTTTATTGTAGAAAATAAATATCTTGAGAAAGCTCAATATAATGAGTGAAACGTCGATTAAATTATAGTTTTACTTCTCAATGAGTTACCCAATGCCCAAGAAAATAATTAACAAAAAAAAAAATATATATATATATATATATATATATATATATATATATATATATATATATATATATATATATATATATATATATATATATATATATATATATATATATATATATATATATATGTTATATCTGTTCTCACCAGCTATTTCATCATACAAGTTATGCTAACCTTGGTTCCTAGACTATCAGCTATCACCCGCCAACGCAGTTATTCAGAAATCCAAGCTTATCTCAATAACAAAGTATCACATATCAGTCACCAACGTAGATCATCCTATTCTCATAAACAGCAGGTGTTACTTGTTTACGAAAACAAGTCTATACCGAGAAAGCTTCATCAGCAGAACCCACGTCCTGACCCAAGTGTTCAAGAAAGAAGTAAACAGTTCCCACTGAGTCAGCATAACGAAACATATAAATAGTTATTTTTCTTTGTATACAGGAGTTCAGTAGTACAGTTCAGTACAGTTCAGTCTAGCTTGAATTCATTTTGTTAAATATTACTCTTTGCAAGTTCAAATGTATATATTTTAATTTGTATTATTTTTGAGTAATAAAATAATTTTTTAAAAAAGTAATTTGGCAAGAAAGTGATGAAAACGTCTAACAGAACACGAAGCCCTTGTGTACTCTAACTGTCGACGGAGGATCCCAATCCATTGTTCAGAAGAACCTGTGAAAAACAAGAAAAACAGAGAAAATCACGACCCGACGTCACCAACTCGCAGTCAATCTACGGATTAGGAACACCTAGTGAAGCCCCTGGTAGAATTTGCTGCAGAGAACACGACGAAGTCTGATGTTTCTACTAGTAACGTAAGACTGAATCATCTTTATTAATTTTCATTTTTTTTTCAACTTTCCAAAAATATTGAACTTTTTATTCAAATTTTAAGGAAACTGTTCGATTTTTCAATTTTGATAATTAGTTAACGAAAAACTGAATTCAAAAACAAATCCAAAGAATATTTTAATTTCAAATTTTGATTATACAGTTAATCAAATTTCAAGAAAAATTTAAATTTTGTAGATTTTAGTATTGCTTTAATTTACGTTGATTTGTGTACTACGTTACGTACTGCCAATCAACCTAAATTCTTAATTTTAAGTTCGTATCCTTTTTATATAATATTGTGTGCCTATATTATTTCATTTTGATATTGTGATATATTGAGCAACCATGACTGATAACGGAATACAAAATGTCCCTGAGACACCCGAAATTGAACCGTATAAATTATCCGAAATATTTTCGATAATTCCTGAATACGATGGTGATCAAATTTTTCTCCAAACATTTCTCAATGCTTGTGATTGTGCTTACAATATGTCTACACGCGATCAAAAAGATTTATTAGTAATCTACATAAAAAATAAATTACGTGCAAGAGCAGCGCAGCTAATAAGCTCTCGTAATCCTATTTCTTACTTAGAAATAAAACAACTTTTAAATTCTCACTTCGGAGATACGCGAGACTTGTCCTCTTTAATACAAAACGTACAACGTATCAAACAATTACCTAATGAGAGTCCTTTAACCTTCCTCAACCGACTTCAAGTGCTAAATGCAAAAATGCACGCTAATATACAAAAGTCAACAAGCTCAAATAACCCTGATCGAATCTATGTCCCTGAGCACCCTCTTAACTGGTCTCGAACCCCGTATTGGACATATAATTCGTGCCAGTAACCCAAGAGATCTTCTTGAAGCCCAAATACGTATTCGACGTGAACTTCAATTATCCTATTTCGAATCTCAAAAAGTTTCAAAACCGAACCCACCAAAGCCATTCAATCAACCTTTGAGAAAACCAAACTTTCAAACAAAAAAATGTTTTAAATGTGGACGTATTGGTCATTCAGCAAATCAATGCCATGCCAATAACGGACAACCACGTCCCAATTTTTCCCAAAACTCAAATTTTCAGCGACCTCAGTTTGCCCCGCAAACATATTCTTTTCAGTCACACAGACCGAACATGCAACAACAAAGAAGTCCAAATACGTAAACCCCAAATATTACAAATAACCAATCAAATCAAAATAATTTCCAACGTCAACCGAATTTTAATTATTCTCGACCCTCAGTAATTCAGAAAAATCCCAATTTCAAAGCTCATTTAGTTAGCACCGATAATAATCAAGAAAAATATTTTAATGACTATTATCAAGACTATCAACAAAATTACCAAGATCCCTCATTCTTTTCTTATGAAGACCCCTCTACTTTATTCGAAAACGAATACGACAATTCTTATGAGAATCCAGATTCCAACTTAAACTTTAACGAGTCAATCGAAGAGCACCAAAATTTTCCAATTGAGGAAAATCGAAATTTTCTTTTATCCTCAGATCAAAACCACCCACACAATCAAGAAACAAATCAAATACAAGCCCAAATCGAAACTCTCACGCTAGACGATATGAATCCCTCACTCAATTTCCCCGAACAACTATTTCTTTAAATCCCTTCCTTGCTATAAATCCTAAAAATCTTTACTATATTAAAGACGCAACAAATACTTTCAAACTACTCACAGATTCTGGTGCAGGTATTTCAATTTTCAAAGAAAATACAGTAAAGAACTTTCCAAATCGTTTCCCCGAAAATGCAACAATTCAAGGAATTACCGAACAAAAACTTTTAATAACTGAATCAACTTTGATAAATTTTAAAAACGGTAACCCTCACAAAGTCTATATTTACAACCTAGACATTGATTTTGACGGAATTCTAGGTCTTGACTTCCTAGAACACTACGAATGTACAATTGATTTAAAAAATAAACAACTTATTACCAATTTTAAAACACTACCACTGTATAAAGTTGAAGACAATTACTCTTCAACAGAACTCGAAACATACGAGGCAAATAAAAATAAAATAACTATACAAGGTAGAACAGAACAAGTTTTTAAATTAAAATGTCATCTAATCAATACCGATGCTATTTTATACCGAAAAGAAATAGAAAAAGTACATATCCCAAATGCCCTTGTCCATGTCAATCAAAAAGGCGAATTTTTGACAACAATTATCAATGCGAACGCAATCCCAAAACAATTGATTTTTCAAATATCGAAATAGAACCATTTTCGATACACACACTTCTTAATTTCAATCTTCCTGAATCTCCCGAATTTCAAACTTCAAATAGAATCCCGACTATTAGATCCCAGCTTAGACTTGACCATTTAAACGAAGAAGAAAAAGAATTAATCACAAATCTTTGCGTCAATTTCGAAGACATTTTCTATCTAGAAGGTGACAACCTTTCCTTCACAAGTGAAATCAAACATAAGATAGACACGAATAATACAAAGCCCATTTTTACTAAATCTTATAGATATCCCCAAATACATAAACAAGAGGTTAAAACGCAAGTAAACAACATGTTACAACAAGGTATAATTAGACCATCAATTTCTCCCTGGTCATCTCCCGTTTGGGTTATACCGAAAAAAATCGACTCTAGTAATAAACAAAAAATAAACTCAGATTTACTTGACCAACTTGGACAGTGTCAATATTTCACTACTCTTGATCTCGCTTCTGGTTTTCATCAGATAGAGATAGATCCTAAAGATATTTCAAAAACAGCGTTCTCAGTAGAAAACGGTCATTATGAATTTTTACGAATGCCCTTCGGACTAAAAAATGCCCCATCTACATTCTAACGTGTAATGGACAATATTCTTTTAGGAATCCTAAATGAACGATGTCTTGTCTATATGGATGATATTATAGTTTATTCTGCTACAATTGACGAACATATTCATCGATTACGCGAAGTTTTCAAACGACTAAGAAAAGCTAATCTTAAAATACAACCAGACAAATGCGAATTTTTACGCAAAGAAGTAGTATATCTTGGACACGTAATAACTAAAAACGGTGTTAAAACAAATCCAGCAAAAATTGAATGTATTCAAAATTTTCCCCAACCAAAAAATCCTAAGGATTTCCTTGGCTTAGCAGGCTATTATCGACGATTCATTCCCAATTTTGCGAAAATTTCTAAACCCCTGATTTTGATTCTGATTGCAAAGAATCTTTTAACGAACTAAAAAAATTGCTAATTTCCGATCCAATTCTTATATACCCAAATTTTGACGAACCATTTCTTTTGACCACAGATACTAGTGCTTTTGCAATAGGCGCTGTGTTATCACAAGGACCTGTAGGAAAAGATTTACCAATTAGCTATGCATCTAGAACCCTATGTAAAGCCGAAACAAATTATTCAACTATTGAACGTGAACTCCTTGCAATCGTATGGGCAGTAAAACATTTTCGACCGTATCTTTTTGGCAGAAAATTTAAACTAATCACAGACCACCGCCCTCTTACTTGGCTTTTTTCAATCAAAGACCCAGGTAGTAGACTCGCACGCTGGAGACTTAAACTCGAAGAATATGAGTACGAAATAATTTACAAACCCGATAAGATCAATAAAAACGCAGACGCATTATCAAGAATTAAAATTAATCATTTTAATCAATGCGCAAAATTCCAATCAAAACTCTCTATTTTTGCGACAAATCAAGACGATGACGACAAACCTAATAACTCAAATTTAAATTTCGATGATGAAAAAATAACCGAAGATTACAACACATTTGCTAATATGTACGAAACAAAATCTTTAATTGATTATTCAAAAGTTGAAACTTCAAACGAACAACTTCTAAATAAATCACATAAAAACATAATAACCTTTTTTCAACAAAAGAATTTAGGAGAATTATATCATGAAATATTAGAAGACATTTTTGAAGAAAATGCAGATTTTTCAATACAGAGACTAAATATTTTCTCTAGTAAAACAGTTAAAAATCGGAAATATTACATAATTCCTTTGTTACTCGATCCAGAAAATATAGTCCAACATCTTTTCTATATTATTTATACAGGACAAAACAAATTTGACCTTTCGTCAACATATTTTCTTGAAAATAAAATAGACCTTCCTATTCTTGAAATATTTTCTTTTATCTTTGCAGACAAAGATATTAAAATATGTATTTGTCAAAATATTGTAACTATCCCAGATAAAGACCAAATACCAATTATATTGGAACAATACCATTTAGGCAAGAGTAATTTACATCGCGGAATTAACGAAACTTTAAGACGCATCAAAGAAAAATATAATTGGCCCAGAATGATTAAAGATGTAGAAAATTTTATAAAAAGTTGTGAAACATGTCAAAAAATTAAAATATGCCGAAAAAATTTAAGCAACCCTTTAGTGATAACAGAAACACCGAAAACACCATTTGAACGAATAAATATCGATATATTTGAATATCCATCTAAGAACTATGCTTTGACAATAAGAGACGAACTTACTAAATTTACCCAAGCTTATCCAATTGAAGATAAAACATCAAAAACTATTGTCAACACTATTATTTTATTTTTCCAACATTATGGTACCCCACTACGAATCCATTGTCATTATGGCCGTGAATTTAATAATACACTAATGAAAGACCTATGTGAACTATACGACATAAAAATAACATTTTCGAGTGTAGGATATCCCCAATCAAACGGCTCTCTAGAAAGATTTCACGCTACACTTAGCGAAATGATAAGAGCTAATCAAACCGAAAACCCACATGAACATCCGTTCAACATACTTCCGTATGCTGTTATTTGTTACAATAACACGAAAAATAAAACCCACGGTTTTACGCCCTTTGAACTAATTTTTGGTCATACTTCTTCTAGACCCCCTGAAATCCTATATAATGAGAAAACCCTCATATCAAAATACATACGTGATTTAAACAATCGTATGCAATTTCTTTATAAATCTGCTCGTGATAAAACGAAACAACAAAAAGAAAAAGCAAAAGAACGTTTCGATCAACATGTTCCCAAACATCCTCATAAATATAAAATAGGTGAACAAGTATATGTATGCGAATCTCAAATTAAAGATAAAGCTCAAAACAAATTTAATGGCCCTTTCGAAATTCTCGAAATTTATCAAAACTCAGCCCTCTTATTAAATCCTAATACTAAACAAAAATCTAAAATACATTTTGATAGATTAAAACCATACTACGAGCAAATTTCTCTTCCAGGACCATCCTCGGACTGTCATCAGTCGTCCAGTCCCAATACTCCATAAGTCCAATTAACAACACGATAGGAGTCTTCTTTCATGAAGAAGCAAAAATAAGAATCTCTAATGACAAATGGACATTACTTGTATATAAAGACTTAGAACCAATTAAGGATACAATTGTAAATAATGATAGAATTTTAGAAAACTGAAGACGTACCACGAATATTTTAATGACTGTATAGAAAAAATAACGCATGATGAATATCAAATCGAAAATCTTCTTAAAAATCAAATCTCAGTAACTAGCTCAGTAATAAAAGAATTTAATTCAACTATTCAGAAACTCAAAATTGACGAGGAAACATTCAATAATGATATTATAGAAATTCGAAAATCAATACTGGATATTTCTGAGGATCTGAAATATTATTCAAATAGAAATATTAAATATTTGCGAACTATTAATGGAAAGTTATTCATTTCTTGAAAATTCTTTGAATGATATTATAAATTCAATTGTTTTCGCCCGTTTACGGATTTTACACAGTTCAATTATTACACCTTTTGACTTAATAGAATCACTAAAGCACATATCTCAATCATTGCAAAGAAATAATTTACCTTTGTTAATTCACCCTTCAAGTGTGGCTCAATATCTCGAAATCAAAGAACTAAAGGCATATCAATATGATTCAAAAGTAATTTTTGTTCTCGAAATCCCATTAGTTTATCCAGAAAAATATATTCTCTTTCATTTATATCCAATACCAATTTTGGATAATCGAACAGGTCTTCACCACATTCTTTCAATAACAAATAATTTAATTGCGCGAAACGATGATTCATTATTATATATCACAACTCGCAACTTGGAATCATGTAAATCTTTGAGCAGCCGAACACTAATATGTTCCAACATCCTGCCATATCCAATAGACAGTGATGCTGTTTGTCAAGCCCAGTTACTACGATTAATCAATCGCCTTCCAAGAACGTGCCAAGTTTCAGTTATCCTAGCCAAAGACTATCATGTGCAAGAACTTAATCAAAACTCCTGGTTAGTTGCCGTTGCAGACCCTCTACCTGTGACTATTAAATATGGTTCCAGAGACGTTGTTACCCAAACAATCAATACTTCAACCAGAGTGCAGTGCATTTATTGGCAGCACCATTCTAGCGAAGAAATTTGTAAATATTTATGATAATGTTACCTACAGCAACCTTCCAATCCAAATTCCTTATGATTGCTGCAGCCATTATCCTGAGAAGATTCATATACCAGACTTGAAGCCTCTTAAGTTACACGACATTGACACAGAAAACTTAAATATCGCTCAACATAAATTAAATGAATATTCTGATCAGTTGGACAGACTAATCAATCAACCATTCGTAAAGAAACATATCGGTTGGTTTACGATCCTGACTATAACTCTGATCATCAGTCTAATTATCCTGTACATATTTTGTAAATGTTATAGAAGAAAACCTAAAAACCTCAGTATTGGAATTGTCAATGCCAATAGTGATGACTACCCACCTTCTCCACCAAGGTCCAGAACAAATTTTGTACAATGGAGAAGAATATTTCCAAAAAGGCGACCAAACATACGTGTTGGTGAACCAACAGAAGAATCTGAAGAAATAGAACTTAACCTGAACAAACATTCAGCTTGAAAGTTGCTTCCACGTACCAACTTTCATCTTGATAGGGGAGTTGTTATATCTATTCTCACCAGCTATTTCATCATACAAGTTATGCTAACCTTGGTTCCCAGACTATCAGCTACCACCCGCCAACGCAGTTATTCAGAAAGCCAAGCTTATCTCAATAACAAAGTATCACATATCAGTCAACAACGTAGACAGCAGGTGTTACTTGTTTACGAAAACAAGTCTATACCGAGAAAGCTTCATCAGCAGAACCCACGTCCTGACCCAAGTGTTCAAGAAAGAAGTAAACAGTTCCCACTGAGTCAGCATAACGAAACATATAAATAGTTATTTTTCTTTGTATACAGGAGTTCAGTAGTACAGTTCAGTACAGTTCAGTCTAGCTTGAATTCATTTTGTTAAATATTACTCTTTGCAAGTTCAAATGTATATATTTTAATTTGTATTATTTTTGAGTAATAGGATATAAGGATCCAAATTTCTCATGAAAATTAACTAACTAACACACACTTCGTGAAACTTATGGTACACATAATCGACCTACTGTTACCGCGGTTGTTATTATCGAATTGTTTTAAAAATTGTTTACACTAGTAAACAACTAATAAAACCACGAAATGCAAGAAGTGAAAATAATATGGATACCATAAAAAGTATTGCAGATAATGCAATCTTCTCGTTTTCTTAAAGGCCGTTTTACATGCTGCAATTCTTCTTTGCAATATGCAATAGTTTTGAACAAAGGCATGCGCTGTTTGACTAAAGGTACAAATGTCTTGTCACTGCGCATGCTTTTGTTCAAGACTATTGCAACTTGCAAGAAAGAATTGCAGCATGTAAAACGGCCTTAACAAATAATGTCTTTCAGCAATAAGAACCAGCTTCCTTAAGAGATTATGTTAGCCCAATAATTAAAGTCACTAAATCATCCTGGCCATAAAATAACCTAAAGCACAGTTGAATGTTTATCTGGACTTAAATTTTCACGAAATGCAGGTTCAGTATTTACTAAACAACGTCTGCCTTCATATTATTTTTCGATACTTATCAAACGATGTATCAGTATATTTAATGATATTGAATTGTTTAAGTATACTGAACACAAACTACAAGCAGTGAAAATTCAAATCTAATAACATGTCGTGACTTTTTAAAACATATCATCTCATATAGAAAACTTTTTATAATATTTTACATTTTTTGGGTGTATAGGTACATATTTAGTTCTATTTTACAACTATTTTCTCAGGATGATTTTGTTACTGTATGAAGTCGAAATATAACTATTTACCTAGAACCTTTATTTTTATATCTCGTCAAACCTCCAGTATTTAAAAAGCTGCCTGATCTCGGAATCGTAACTTTGGTGAATATGTCGCCCGAATTTTCTTTTTTCCTAATAGCTTCTTCATTTCTTTTTCTAAGGCTTTGCACTCGCTTCAGGCCCATATTAGTATCGCTTACTACTTGCTTGATTTCTGCGGTGAGTTGTTTTTGTTCTTTACTCATAAAAGTATTGATTTTATCTATAAATAAATCATTTTTAAAAAATAAAAACAACAAATTATTTATATCATAAATAACTACATTTCAAATATCACATTTTAAAATGTAATTTACATTAGTGTTGTTCATTTCAAGTCAAAAAACTAAATCATATCCAGATAAGAAATGGATGGATAAAATAAAAAAGAATTGTGTTATATAAAAAGCATTTGTTTGGCAACACAATTTATTTAAAATAAATAAATACTAAATCTACGGTAATGCAAGTAAACGGTAAAAAATATAACATGCTATATAAAATTGGCCTCAAGCAGCAGGAAAAACGATGATCACCAAAGAACCAAGACATTGTCATGTTGGATTGTCTAAGCAAGAAAATGAATAATAAAGTTCAAGTTTAATATGCGCTCCATTTAAGCTCCATTTAATATGCGTTAATGCTGTTAATTTGCGTTTGGGTACAATGCGGTAAATGAGTAATTGGATGTTACTGGTATTGTTATAGTTCATATTAGAGCGATTCCTGAGTTGTGTTTATATAGGTCACACATGGTCGCCTTATCTTAGTCATTTGGAAGCACTATTTTAGCCCAATCCATGATTTCTTGGTTGAAAATTACATTCGGAGCTAATAGGCAATTAAATAACTAAAAGAGAATTAACCTTTATAAAAAATATTTACTAATGAACATTCGCGAAATGTTACAAACCCTAAAAAAATAGGAAAACATTTACACTTGTCACTTTCAACTTTTTCATTCCACTGGTGGACACCGGCCTACCCCTCACAAATCATAATTACGTTGTGAGTCTTAGATCTTTACATAAAATATTCTAAAAAATGTTTATGCATACAATTGTGTAATATAATATAATCTTATTTAATTAGCAACTAAAGCACTTCTGGAGCACTCGATATTTGGATAATTGTAAGTTTTGTGACAAATTAGTTGATAATCTTGTAACTAAACATTCATATTTTTGTTATATTTGTTATATTGAATTTTCACCAAGTAAAAACCTTAAACGATAAAAGAATATAATCTAATATTGTTTAATAGAAATTACTTACCACTAAAACTTTTAGGTTTTGCTCCTCCATTTTCTATCGATTCATTGCTATTTTGTGCGTTATTCTCAGTTTGTCTAAGTCTTATTGGTTCTTCGTAAGGTAATATGGCATCAATGTCTTCTTGCTGGGGATCATCCGGGGTCTTTGGAGCCCTTTTCGTTTTTGTACTTTTCTTAGGTGGTTTGGCAGGTAATAATGGTTGAGTATCGGAGACCTAAAAGAAAAAGTCAGCATTATTTTCAGATTTACCGTAAATTATTTGTAAGCACTATACATAAAATCTTCTTGTCGGAAGCTGTCACACGAATTGTTCGGGAAACGCTATTTCCAAGCAATTGAAAATTCTTAGCGTAATTGATTATATATACATACGCCTGGTACATCTAAAATCAATCTATTATCCTTCTATCATTATATTTAATTCCCAATAGGATAGCAAGCAAGCTTTAGTTTGTCGCATTCCTCAACTTATAAAATTTAATCTCCAAAGCATTCCCGAGAAACCTCATTTCCATAAAACAACTTTTTATCTCGATCCTAAGGGCAAATTTCTCTGAAAATAATTCTGACAGAAATTGTCAGACATATACCGCCCATATAAAAACTACTACATATTTACTTAACACCGCCATTTCATATAATTCTTTCATCGGCTATGTTATTTTTCCGAATTAAAAACTATCGATTCTAAAAATATACCATTTTTACAACCTACCTAAAGTTGCAAGAGTAATACATTAAATAAATAAAAGTGTATCTCTGTTTGCCGTTCCTAAAAATCCGCCGCATTCAAGCAAACCTCTCTCTTTCTTCTTCCCTTTTATTCATTATTTCATTTGAACCTCTGTTTATCTTTATAACTCTATATAGTCCTATATCATTCCAGAAAAGCAAGCCATGCCGTCCTTTGCCTAATACGGATGAGCCGCTCATAAAGATAGGACAGAGAGGGAAAAGGAAACACACTAGCTGAAAAAAATTCAAGTTTCAATTTTAATCAGTCGCGTTTAACATTTAAATTGACCTGTTTGAAGACTCTCGCATCTCTCCCTCCGTGAGCTCAGTTTAAATTCAGCCTAGTTATTAATTATTGACCATACCGCCAGGCCTATTGCCTTCGTTTCAGTGTGTCCGATCTATAAGAGCACCGAATCGCTATTCGCTAAAATGGCTTTTCTATCCTATTCTGTTTCCAGTCTACAAAAATTACGTACTGGAGTTACCGGGTTGAAAATTCCCCAATTCTAAAGGAGTTGTGTCGTCAATAAGTGAAATATACGATTACAAAGGGTTAAATCAAATCCGAGGTTCTAATGTATGGACAATATGTAGTGCTGGATATTCTACAAATAGTATGACCTAATTGAAGGCTACTTACTAAGTATGTTACCTGTTTTTAATTTCTCACCTACTGAAAGGTATGTTTTCTAATTGGTTGCAATATGACAAATTCTTCGTAGTCCCATGTGACGTTCGGAAATTTATGCCAGATTTTGTTGTTTCTTTTTGGGTAATATTTCTCTATTTTATTTATTAAACTGGTCAACATTTGAACATTAACAACTTTTTAAAGTAAATTTTTTATTTTCTAGGGATTGGAGTATTTGTACTTTTATAAAAAAAACAATGTTTTCATCTTTCTAATTTAAATTAATTGAATGAATGATGATGCATGCTTGTTTAGCATATAATTTTTTAACTCCTGTGTATTTAATTTAAATCTTTACAAATTTAATTTTGAATTATTGTAACCAAATCATTTCATTAATATTTTCACTTGTAATAAACTAGATTGGTTACAATTTTTGAGTCTCGTTGGCCTTACAATTATTGTAAAGTAATTTTTTAACTTCTATTGTTAAAATAGGAGTTCTTTTAACTAACTTGCAAGTATTTCTAATTTACTAAAGAAAGTAAAATGAATTAGTTAAAACGATACAAAGTAAAATTAATGAATCAGGCAACCTATGGTCTAAAGATTTAAACAAAAGACCTGATGCTTCGTGTCGAACATAGCAGAATGTATAAAGATATGTGTCGCTCGTTTCTTTATGGATAATCACTCGAATAACAATTTGACTCTAGAGGCAATGAGGTAATTAATTAAACAGCATCAAAATTAGGATTATTTATAGATAAAAATAAATATTAAGCGTATTTTGCTAATCAAAGTCAGATTGCGTCGTTTTTTAAATAGTGATTGCAAATTATTCCGAATTACAAAAACTTACATTTGTAACTGAATTATAATCACTACCAACCGAAGAAGCCGCGCTGCTTCTTTTTCTTCTAGGTGGCCGCACTGGCATGGTGTTATTACCATTTTTATCCATCTTTATACTTGAAGCTGTTGACATGCACGTAGTAACTCCATTCTTGTTCTTGGGTTTCCTTTCTTTATTTTGCATATGATTCACTAGTGATTTGTATAACGTCGCAGCTATTACTATGGCATCTTCTGAAGTCTGGCAGACAAATCTAAAATTTTAAACTATCTTAAATAATAAACTATATACATTGAGTTCATAATTCGAGAACTCTCCTTTATTCAAAGAGCTTATTCAAGTGGTTAGATTCTTATTTGTGTGGGTAGTGTAGTTTTTAAGAAATTTCGAAAGAACTATAGATGGCTGAATTTAATAATATTAGTGACATTAGTAATATTACTCACACTTTCTGCAAGTTGAAATTTTAATATTGTTCGAAAATTTCTCTAAACCAATAATTGGCCTACTTGTTTTTTCTTATTGGAACAATATGCCTTATAGTTTATTCCATATCAAAATTGTTCTTTATATGCAGGTAAAAAGTTATTTTGTGGTAACTGTGTAGGTACATAGTTACCGGAAAATTACTTTATATTATCGAAAATTTTCAGAATGAACCTTGTACAATTAAATTTTCTAAGGAAGATGTTGATGTAATAATAATCTTTCTATTGAACATCTTTACAGAATCCTAATTTAGTTGTACAGTATTTTGTATTGTCTAACAAGAGCAAGTCGCTCGTTTTTGCTTCTTTATGGTTTAGCCAAAATTTAAGTTTTGACTTTAAATTTTTCAGAAAAATTAAATGTGATGTAGGGATAAACTGGTACAAATTCGACATAACGAAACAAAATAGCGGCCTTAAAAGAATCAGTGAGTAAGATTTACCTTAATTTATTTTAAATTATACTTAAAAATCAAGTGTTGTATAAGTAGGAAGTGGTAAAATATTTGAACTGCTTGAAAATACAGTATATATGTGATACTTAATGATTATCGGCGGAACTGAATTGAGTCACACTTCACTATGCCTAATAAAAAGAGAGATTCATAACGGGGGAAGTTTCGGATTCAGCAAATATATTATTAAATATAATCTAATTTATATTTTTGTATTGTTGCAGGTTCTATTAGGTATGTGTACAATATTTTAAAGCAAAAGATTATCTGGAAGTCGTTTAAATGACTTTCAAAAGCTGATCTAAGGAACATTTACGGTCAACGTGATCAGAATATTGTAATGTCATCGGATCTACACATCTGTACCCAATTTTAAAGCGAAGGGTCAGGTACAAGTTATTTAAAATTGACTTGTAAAATGTATCAAGATAACGATTAAGGCCATTATCATAGGACCTTTGTGAAGAAATGTATACCACATTTCACGACCAATCTAAAGCGGTTCTAAATGATCTTAAAATATGTTTAAGGCCACGGGAAGTGTAAAAGCCATCACATTAAACTTTTGCATTTTTTTAGGTGCTGTACAGTGTGTCCAGAATTGGCAATGGATGTAGGGTGATCTCGGAAACTATAAGAGCTAGAAAAATTGTTAAATAAAGAAAGTGTTAGACAATTTTGTTGTTAACTTAATACCACCAGCGGAATTGTTTTAGTTATTGGGGCTTTCGAGATATAGAGAAATAATCAAAATGATATATTTTCTTGAAACTGTTGTATCCTTTCTGTTTTTAAGTATTTTTTAAATCTGTAAAAACTTTCTCAAAGCAACTTATTGCGTATAATTTAATTCTCTAATGATATTTTGAATTCACCGTTTCAGCCTTCTAAAAGTATCATCAAGTTTTGTTTTTCT
The DNA here is from genome assembly GCA_030620095.1 of Kuschelorhynchus macadamiae. NCBI lineage: Eukaryota > Metazoa > Arthropoda > Insecta > Coleoptera > Curculionidae > Kuschelorhynchus > Kuschelorhynchus macadamiae. The sequence goes on along the minus strand of JAUTXW010004054.1, from coordinate 336,047 downwards.
TATGGTCACCATATTGGGATTTCTGACAGTTGAATAGTATACAATTTAACTTTTTCGATGTTGCACAACACATAGGGCAACAACGTACAACAAATCGCAAAATCTATTTAGCACTTTTTAATACATTTGACAAAGAAAAAAGGCACAACATTCATGTTAAAATATAGTATAGCACAAGGAAATTTGGTCAATTGTAGATATGTGTTTTTGACTTAAGATCTTCAACAGTACAGTCAACTAGAGAGACGAAGACAACTAGCACCGAACTTAACACACAAAACCACACCAGAGTCATCAACAGGCGCACAACCGACATTTGTGATTAGTGATTACCAATTTTGCATTTAGAGATGCAGTCCCATTTAATGAAATAAATAATGTATGGTACTAGCAGGGCGGATACTCATAATTCTAGAAATTGTAGGGAAGTATATAACTATGTATATAACTATGTTTCATTCAGTCTTTAGATGAAAGAATAACATTGGCCCAGTACCTTGGTCGGCTAGATGCCCAGACCACACATCTCTAAACTTTTGTACGTGAAATATATTATATATATATAAATTTGGCCTCCCTAAAAATGAACAAAGATCGCGGGATGTTATTGTAAATAGCCGTAAAACCATCAACCATATTTTTAGAACCGTTTTAACAAATTGTCAAAAATAATGCCAACTTTTTTTTATAATTGCCAAAAAACAGTCGACAATCTGAACCCAATTAATTTTAGTTTGTATTGAGCCAGTAGTTAATTCCTAAAGTTGATATTTTATTTTTGTAAATTCTAAAACTTCTACCTGCAACTTTTACATAGAGATGTTGTTTATAGAATAGCGTTATAACATTGTAGATAGTAGTAAACTAAGAGGTTCAGAATAAACTAGTACGATCAATTATTAATATTTAATTACGTTGGTTTAAAGCGAGTATGAACTTTATTACTTATTTCACATCAGTGGCTATTTCAATTTTCCATGTTGACCAAATAATGTATTTTTTTGAAAAACTAAATTGTGTGCTTCTCAACTGACAGAAAATTCAATAAGGTGGCCATAAGAAAAAAGAAAAGTTAATAATGATTTCAGAGAACCGGCGTGTTGAAATAAAAATCTGAATATAAACTTTAATAATAAGTAAAAAGTTGCTTAAATAATGTTTTTACACATTTGAAAACATATGACAGTTTGAAAAAAAGGCACCATTTCGGTTTTTCCTCGATATCTTGAGAACGAAAATAGCTAGAATCCTTTCGGTGCTGGCATAAAGCTAGAAAATCTAAAATTTTCTCTATTTGACTGTTTTTCTATCTCTATTAGTTTTCGAGATCTCCATACATCTGTCACACAAATTGTGTTTCAACGGTGAATAATATCACGTTTAAGATCTAGATTATTTATTTTTACGGAACCTAGAGATATAATATGTATTTTTCCATCAACGGGTCCAGTGGTTCGAAATTATATTACGAGATTAAACCCGGACACCGACAGACAAGTGAAGTTAAATGGAAACTTGTAAAAATAAAGAGCCGGTGGTGGAACTTATGTAAACTTACTAAAATTCTCACAAAGGTATGTCACATAATGATATTATTTATTAATAAAAGTATAACATAAAATACAGAATTCTTCAAAATACTATCAAATAATCAATATTTCAAAATTAGCAAAAATATAATTATGTCCATATGCTTATAAAATAAATTGCAGCTACTGGACTTATTTACTTACTTCTCAACTTAACCATATGATAATATGATTTTTTGAAAAACCTTTTTACACAGTAAGCAAAAATGATTCTATAAAAAAGTAGAAGATATTAAAAATGGAGGGATAATTATTAAGTCACATTCAGAACAGGAAATTAGAAAATTAAAATTATTAAGTAAAAAATCATTGGATGAAAGTTATACTGTACAAGTTTCGAAATTAAAACCATCAAAATTAGTCATAGTTGGAAGCCGAAAAGACTATAGTGGCCAAGAATTAAAAGACGAACTTATAGCTACTCAACATTTGGATAATGATTACAAATTACATAATTTAAGAAGAAGAAAATACAGCTACTCGCAAAAATGTATAATATATTTAGAAACAACTGGAGAACATCTCAAAAGTTGGTAAACTAGAAAATTTCTCTGGGATGGGACTACAGCAAAATTAAAGAATATTTGGACGTTATTTCTTGTATTCCATGCTGCGAATACGGACCCAAGCTAAAAGAGTGTACAAAAAAACAAATATGCGTGTTCTGCTCTGTGAAACCATTCTTATTGGATTTATTAAGAAAAAAATTCAAAATGTAATATTTGCAAAATATTAAATGTTAAATATGGAACAAATTTTAATTACGAACATGTAACCAACGCAAAATCTACATCTCAAAAGAAAATAAAAAATAAATTATTTTCGTCAATACAAATTTGAAACTATTATATATGAATGGACTATCAATGAAAAATAAAATGAATGATATTGAATTATCAATCAATGCGGAAAAGGCAAATGGAGTAGTTGTATCAGAAACTTGGATAAAGAAATCTTAAGAAAATTATTACAGTTTCAGAAATTACAATTCTCTTTTTGCATCAAGAGAAAAGAGAGGTGGTGGAGTAGGCATGTTTATTAGCGAAAATGTAAAGTTTGATATAATTGAGAAGACAGAACAGTTATTTTATAAAACCTTAATTAAAACTACATATGTTGAGTATTATTATTTGTGGTTTTTATAAGCCTCCAGTTGTAAAAACTGACATATTCTTAGATTATTCGGAAGAAAAACTTCAACATTTTAATAAAATTGTGTGCAATGTTTGTTTATGTGGAGATATGAACATTAACATTCTTTAAAAAAAATACTTTACAAGTAATATGAATACCCAATCACGTGAAGTGGGTAAAACTAACAGTTTAATAGATCACATTATAACTAATCTGGATGATATTATAAATTTTGAATTAATACCCAGCCAACTTAGTGAACATATTAGTCAAGTTATTGACATTGCTCTAGAACAAAAAAAATTTTTTAATAAATTCGAACATATAAATGTATATAAATTTAAGGTAGAACAATTGAGGACCAAGTTAAGAAATTTAGACACGATTAAAAATTCAATAAACAATGTAGATGAATTATATGATAATTTGGAAAATGTTTTTAAATCCTGTTATGGCAAAATATCAAATATCTATTTAGAAACACTATGTTGAAACAAGCAAAACAAAATAATATTGAATATTTTTTAAATTTATCAAAATTGCCCAAAATGTATGTTAATAATTAACACAGATGCAAAAAAATTGCATGTTTATGGATAAAGCGAGCTTAAGGAATGTGGCTAGAGAAGAAATTATTGATAATTTGAATTCAAGAAAATCTAGTGAACATGCTGATATTTCTAATTTTTAACTAATTCCAGTTCTAAAACTTCTAATTCATTTATCTTTTAAAACGAGTATTGTTCCAAAAGAAATGAAAATATCTAGAGTTTCGCCAATATATAAAGGAGAAAATAATATTAATCCAAATAAATATAGTCGAATATTTGTATTACCATTCTATCAGAAATTCTAGAAAAAATAATGCACAATACTTTATCAAATTATTTAGAAATTAAAAAAAGTACTATTCATTGGTCAATATGGGCTTCGAAAGTCTAGGTATACAGAGATTGCAGTTATTGATATTATTACTGATATTCAGTTTAAGATTGATCCAAATAAAAATATTGTATCGTATCCTTAGACATATGCAAAGCTTTTCAAACATAATATTGGAATTTGGGGAATGTTCAAATTGGAAATAACATTAGTCCTAGGTAAGAAATATCATGTGGTGTACCTCAAACACCATTTTTATTTTTAGTATATATATATATATATATATATATATATATATATATATATATATATATATATTAAGAATAAAAATGGTGTTTGAGGTACACCACATGATATTTCTTACCTAGAACTAATGTATATATATATATATATATATATATATATATATATATATATATATATATATATAAATAAAGGAAAAATAAAGACATCACAATCCTTCCAGCAGATAAAGGAAAAGCAACTGTGGTTGTGAATACCCAAGATTACGTACAAAAAATCCAGGATATCCTACAAGACAATTGTTATAGGCCTGTTTTAAGGGACCCGACAACGTAACTAGAAAAAACAACTGAAAATAAAATAAAAAGTTCACCAATAAACCCCGAAATTCAACAAAAAATCAAACCACGGGAAAAGTCGAGCAGATGTCCTAAACTCTGTAGTTTACCGAAAATACACAAACAAGGGGCTCCCATCAGACCTATTGTTAATTCGCCGCTACAAAAACTAGAGAAATATCTTTCTGAAATAATGCAAAGAGCTCTAGAAAAAGCTGATTCATTTGTAAAAAACTCGGAACATTTTCCTCGAATTATACGAGACATCGTTCTTGAAAAAGACGATATCATAGCAAGCCTAGATGTCAAACCGTTATATCCCAGTATTCCGATCGAAGAACCATTGGACAAGATTGCTATGAACGAGGATTTCCAGGCACATATAATACAACTCTCGCAGCATTTGCCTTAAAAATACCTATTTTTCATTCAACGGGCAAACGTATAAACAAATTGATGGTGCTCAAATGGGGTCCTCGCTATCACAGTAGTCGCGAATTTATTTATGATATACTTCGAGAAAGAAGCTTTTGAGAAAGCAAGTTTATATCCCAAATTTTGGATTCGTCATGTAGATGACATATTTATTATATACCAACATGGTCATGCAGAGCTCGAAAAATTTCTGACTCACGTAAATTCAATCCACCCCAGAATACAATTTACTCTAGAGTCAGCGGAATATAACAAACTACCATTTTTAGATGTTCTGGTCACAAAACTGCATAACGGACATTTCAAATACACCGTGTACAGAAAACCAACACATATAGACAGATATTTAAATGCAAGATCACATCATCACCCAGCAGAAATTCAAGCTGTGGCAAATACCATAAAATCCAGATCCGTGTGATTAACTGAAACACAGACGAGAAAGAACGACCTTAAGGTAATATCTAGTGCTTTAAAGAAAAATGGCTACACAAATCGCACCATAGAGAAAGTTATTAATGCTCAGGGTTCCAAAACAACCAACAACAAAAATTATGAACTGGGAAAGCAACAAGTAGTCTTACCATATGTAAAAGGCACAACAGGCAGAATCGGAAGTATTCTTAGGAAACACAACGTACAAACGATACACAAGCGACAAACAACTATAGGTAAACTACTTGGAAACCCAAAAGATAAAATCAAACTGGAAAACCATGGAGTACACAACATTCCGTGCCAGGAATGTGAAAAGATGTACGTGGGGCACACTAACAGGCGAATATCAGCAAGAGTGGTAGACTATAAACTCAGCATCAGAAACAAACAAACAACATCAGCTTTATTTCTACATCATCAGGAAACCGGGCATAAAAAATTTTTGATGGGTGTAGGGAGATTGCCAATATAGAACATTGTAAGACTAGAATAATCCGAAAAATATTTATTTTGCATTAATATATTCAAAACTGCAATATTCCGTTTCAGTTTGGGAATCTGCTAATTTAAAAACATTGAAACCTTTATGTTGTTTACAAAATAAAATTATTAAATGTATACATAAACTTCCTTCCTTAAAACCAATAATAAATTTATATACATAATTTGGCTATTTAGATACTAACCATATTTATAAGCTGAAAACATGTAATTTCATTGTTTTAATATTTACAAAGATAAATTTTCCAATATAGATTTAGAAGAATACATACTATACATAATCATGACACAGGACAAACAGATTTATTAAATTCAATTGATATTCCAAACAATAATAATTTTGCACGAAAATCTTTTATTATATAGTGGTATATTAATACACAATGAATTACCAACACATTTACGCAGTATAAAAACTTTTGTAAAATTTAAAAACGTAGACAAATATTTTTATCGAAATGTGATTTAAAGTGAAAATAATTTTGACTGTTAATATTATTTATTTTGTTCATCAATTATTATTGTTATTTAATATTATTCTCAATTATTAGTTTGTTATAATATGAATATTGTTATTTTATATTAAGTTATACAGTTGGTTGGAAATGTTGAGAATAAATAATAAAGGCTATCTAATTTTTTTTGAATTTGAAAATAGGTACACAAATAGCAAAATCTTTTCAACGAATATATTCTTTATCTAAATTAAACTGACTGTTGGGTAACTAAACTAACTAATAATAACTGCATAACTTGATATTATATGTTAAGACAGTAATACAAACAGCTGCCCTTAAAAAGTGCTTAAACATTGCAAACATTTCAGAATGAATGAATTGAATTTATTAAATCCGCTGGAGAAAACAATATGTTTTTTTCTAGCCTTTAACACCTTCATACCCATGTTGCCACAAGTGGCAACAAATGAATATCGGAGCGCCATCCCAGATTGTCACTTGTGGCAACAAATTTAAAATTGTAGTTCTAAGCTAGAATAATATTGCAGTTACGTGGATATACCCTGGAATGGCACATATTTATTCACTAAGAGGATTTTGATTGGCTCGCTCAAGGTCGAACGATCATACCGATAGCTAACGTGTTTCATGTTTCGCTCCCTTGTTGCAGTATTAATTACGGCTTTGTTGAGTACGTAGGCGTAGCGTCCGGGCGGTTATTATTTTGTTTTTATAAGTAAAATGTCCGATTCAAGCGCTTCCGAGCCATTTCAAGATTCCGGGTCTGAATATGTACCCATCAGTAATTCCGATACGGATAGTGACGACAGTTTGAGTAGTATTCCAGATATAGACGCCGATGGTGATAATTAACAATATATGGGTGATTTCGCTGTATTAATAGATCCATTTGCGGTAAGATTTCTTTTCTACATTTTATGAACGGTTTCTATTTGTTTGTTTTAAGTCTTTTAGGACACAAGAACAAATGCAGTGGTACCTTGTTTGAATTTGTTCGAAGGTATTCACCCCGGTGTCGACTTAGACGAAATGAAACTGCGTGAAAACTGTTTTGAAGCATTTTTATTTCAAAGAATAGTTCAACATGTATGTGACTGGACAAATGAGCGGGCAGGGAGGTATCTTATTGAAAACGGTAGTCTAAAAGTCTACGGTGTAATATGGAAAGATGTCACAATCGCTGAAATGTACACATTCTTCTCCCTTCATTTATATATGGGCATTGTTCATTATCCAGAGATAAGGGATTATTGGCGGCGAGACTTTTTGTTAAGCGGACCGAATGTATTTAGTGCAGAGATAATGAGCAGAAACAGATTTTTCGGTATTCTGAAGTTTCTTAGATTTAGTGATCCAAATGCCTTTGGTCCAGGAAGGCTTATTACTCAATTAGCTATGTTTTTCTCATATGTTAGAGATAATTGCATGAATATTATTGATCCAGACGAAACAGTGGCAATTGATGAGTGTTTAGTGCTATATAAAGGAAGACTTTATTTCAAACAATTTATAAAGTCTAAGCGTGCACGATTTGGCATAAAAATGTTTTGCATGTGCCCCAGTCATCCAAGTTTACGTGGGTACACTTTTAATTTTACTATGTATTTTGGTAAATATATTTATAATACCGATCATATTCCTGGATTAGAACAGCTGACGATATCTGAAAGAATTGCAGTGATTTTGTTTCAGCAATTCTTAGAACAGGGACGAGAGATAATTCTTGATAACTGGTATATGTCCTTGAGACTAGCTGAGTTTCTACTTACGAAAACCACTTATGTGATGGTACCAGACCATACGACCTGGTAGAGGTGTACCGAGGGAACTGAAAGAAATATCTCTCAATGCCTCTCAAAAGTGCTTTATACAAAATAATGAGATATTGATTCTCCGGTACAAAGACAAAAGAGACGTTCTCCTTTTGACTTCTAAACACACTGCGGGATTTATAGAACGAGAACGTTATCAACCATCAGTGTCTACTGTCGTTATGTATCAAAAACCATCTCCTATTGAGTACTACAATGTGAATATGGGCAGTGTAGATGCAGTTGACCAAGACCTTGAACCCTATGACTGCACCAGAAAGAGTTATACTTGGTTCAAAAAAATTGGGTTCATATAATTCAACGCATGTTTCTGAATGCGAAGGTGTTGTACCAACACTCCAAAATAAATGACATAAGTATTTTAGCATTCACCAAACTTTTGAATGGAGGTCTCCTAACGGAGTATTCTCCGGGATTCAGAAAACTGAAAAAGAAGTACGAAGAAGAAAATGAGAATGGTAAAGCGAAATGCAGGAAGAAACATTTCTTCGTTTCTACTGTCAAGGAAAATGGATCCCGTCGTAAGCGAGGAACTTGTAGAGTATGTTATCAACATGTGAAGAAAAGAACATACACAGTCAATTTATGTGATAATTGCCCAAATGCGCCAATTTATTTGTGCTCAAAGCCGCATTTCGACGAATATCATGGTTATAACCAACATTGACCTGGGTATCCCATTGTTGCTGAACGCCACTGTACTTTTATTATTACTACGCCACTGTTTTTTGTATGATATTGATATTATAATATTTATGTTTATGTTTTATAAATTATTAGAATAGGTTTCAGTTATTTGCTAAAAAATTAGCATTATTTATCAACTGCTTGGATATACCCTAACCCTAACGTTACGCCAAGAGTCGAATATTTGTACTTTTATTAGTAGTAGACCACTGTTTTTTGTATGTTATTGGTATTATAATATTTATGTTTATGTTTTATAAATTATTAGAATAAGTTTCAGTTATTTGCTAATAAATTAGCATTATTTATCAACTGCTTGGATATAATCTTTTTTTATCCCTAACGTTACGCCATTGAGTCGAATATTTGTACTTTTATTAGTACTAGACCACTGTTTTTTGTATGTTATTGGTATTATAATATTTATGTTTATGTTTTATAAATTATTAGAATAAGTTTCAGTTATTTGCTAATAAATTAGCATTATTTATCAACTGCTTGGATATAATCTTTTTTTTACCCTAATGTTACGCCAATGAGTTAAATATTAAATTTTCAAAGTCACATTTAGTAAAAAAAAGCATTTTCTTATACCTATAAATTAATAATAAGTAGAAAAAAATTTTTTTTTAAAACATTATTTTTTTTACAAAATCTGGGATATGACTACGTCCTTAGAAAATCGGCCTGGAGCTGAAGGGGTTAAATATAAATCAGCATTAAAGATAATATGTTTTTCTTTAGCCTTTAAATATAAATTAGCATTAAAAATAATAATGAAGACATTCTTAAGTTTTACTATATCGCTAGAGTAGATATTAAAAAAACCAATTAAATCAAATATAGCATACGTTGAGCTGCAATAATCGTGATCAATATTAATATAATCGTTATTACTGAACTCGTTTCAGAAATATTATTAGTTCAATGGGTGTTACATTATTACATATATTAGAATCTTTAAATAGAGATAATCCAATACCAATCAATTTTTATGATATATTATTATTCTTACTAAATTTAAACAATTATGTCGAAAATGTCAACTGTTAAATTGTTAGCTTTCTAACAATATTTTTCTTTTAATTTTTAACACTTGGTTCAAACATTTATAAGAGTCATTAATTAAATAATAAACATTCAGTGACATTACAGGAAAAGAACAACTATTGCATAAAAATGTACGAGCGAATTATATTTTTATTAATTCGATTTCAGCAAACTCATTTCTGGCGATAATTCAATAGAAATGATATGAATTTTGATAATTCTCTTTATCTGCACAGTTTTCATTAATTTTAATTTATAAAGTATAATCTATAGAATATTTGAATATCAAAACGAAAAAAAAACAAATTATTTGATGTACAAAAAAATTATTTTAGAAGTATAGTTGTTTTAAACTAAGTTAGTAAAAATACATACCCATGACATTCTAACTGTTTTTGAATACCAATCTTCCTCATGACCACAGCAAATAAGGGTGAATGCTGCTCGTTTGATATATATTTCTTTTCCCCTTCTTCTAAACCTTTAAACAATACTTGCTTGTCCATATTATCAGGATCTGTAATTAGAGGCAAAAAAGCATACGATAAGCCCTTTCCATGTAATCCTGAACTATATTCTTGAATTACAAATTTTACAGCTGACCACACCGCTATAGATGGAAAAGAGTTCATCTGTTCCAAATCCCCAGAAGGACCTTGATATTGAACTCGAAGGCCTTGTGATGAAATTTCAAGTCGTCCTGAGAGCACCTATAGAATAAACAAAGCATTAAAATTTGATTTATAGCTATTACAACAGAATAGTTAAAAAGGTTCCAAACTTCCTCGCTTTAATTGATTACCAAACATAAACGGTTGAAGCGCGGACTTGCCCTAGCGAATGCAAATTGCCAAATATTAAATGATTATTAAGATTTGAAATTACCTTCCGCAAGAGCTTGACGAAAGCAAGGATTGTCCTTACATACTAGGCCAAGAGCAATGCCCAAAATACTTATTTTTTGTTAACTATATTTCATCAATTTTTCAAAACCATTTTACTGCATTTATGAAATTCAAAATGGACCTATTTTTATTGCTTAAATATGTTTGCTATGGGATAACCCTGGCACTACTTCTAATGCTTCAGGAAGAGTGTATTCAAGTTGGTTAATTCTTCCCGAAATAATCGGTGTTCATATAGGACATCTGTGACTAATAGAGATTTATGATGGGCCTATGATGACTAAGTACTTCCTGGTAAATTCATCACGAATCAACCAAGGTGTATTTCAAAAGAATACATAGAGTTAAATGGAGGACCTCCTTTTTTGAAGTCAGTTAGAAATAATGCCGATCGTTTAAAAACATATTTGAATTTTAGTAAAGATGCAATTCACAGTAAAACGAGAAATGCTTTCTGTCTCTCTAAAATAAAATTTTAAAAAAAGTAAAGGGTGTCTAAACATTTCCGTTTTAATTTATTAATAAAACACACAACACGCTTTAAATGTTATTATCTGATTATATTATATATGTTGCGGCTAATAATGAGAAATGATATCCGACAAGTCACCCCCTTGGTTTCCTTGGCGTGCTTGCATTCTTTTCCCAAAATTTTCAATCACATTTTCGCAAGCATTTTTTTGTCCAATTTGCCCAACTGCTTGGGCAATATTAACTTTAAGTTGTTCAGTGGTTCGACGATTGTTAACGAAAACTGTTTCGTTTAAAAAGGCCCACAGGAAATATTCTAGTGGTGTGACCTAGGACCTACAGCATTCAGCGTTTCATCCGAGGTATGGCAAGTGGCACCATCTTGTTGAAACCACATCTTCTAGATATCCATGCCATCTAAATTATTCCACAAATAATCAACTTACATTGTTCTGTAGCGAACTCGGTTCACACTAACAGCATCACCAACTTCATTCTGAAAGAAATATGCGCCAATTACGCCTCCTGCTCAAAAAGCAAACCACACAGCAACTATCTCTGGATGTAGTCATTTCTCCAGTATTTCTCTTGGATTTTCCTCAGCCCATATCCTACAATTTTGCTTGTTCACGTATCCACCAATTTCGAAGTCAGCTTCGCCACTAAAAATTATTTGATGAAAGATATCGTCTAATGCACAATTAATGAAATTACGATGTGCCAGATGATCGTTTGGTTTTAGTTCTTGAGTCAACTGTATGTTATAAGCTTTTAGATTCAGATCTTGTTGACTTGCTGTGAACGTTTATGAAGTGACATTTTCGGGTTTTCGTTAACACTAGCTCTCCCTGCAGCAACGTTTCTTTTGACCGAACACCGCGACTATAAATATGCTGTCAGTTAGTTGTTACTAACCCAGTCTGTTTAAATTTCTTCATGAAATTCTGAACTTGAACAGATGATCCAGCATTCCTTCCCAAATGCGTACGACATCTTCTTGCAGTTTCAGCAAAACATTCCCCGTTTTTGTAATAAGATTTCGTAATAAATGTGCGTTCCTCAATGGACAATCGTTCCGTGATAAACAAGACAACTAATCACAAAGTTTTTTCTCTAGATCTGTCACTATGAGAAAACTGTTAAATAATATTGATATGAATGGCAGTCAATTTAAATTAGAATGTTAAATTTGGACACTATATTTGCATATTACATTTCTCAATATAATGACTCAATACTGAAGAACAAATTTAAAACAAAATCTGAATACAAGATAATTTATCATATGTTATGGATGTATTGATTTTATATTTGTTTGAAAGACAGTTAATTAGCCATAATAAAAAAGCAAATAATAACAAACCTTTTTGTTTCTTGAATTCTTCTTATAGGAAAAATAAAGATCTCTCAATGGCTTTTGCAATCCAGCTAAGCTAGTGACTTTATCTTGTAAAGGAATACTACCTAAATAATCAACTGAGAAGGAGTGAACTCCAAGTTGATTAGGAGGTATACCACTGTCTCTAGCAACATCACTAAACATTTTTTCAATTTTAGCTTGAACACTGTTGTGGTTATTTGTACTTGCACTAGAATCGGATTCAAACATGCTATCGATCTTTTGCTTATAAATACTGTACACAGAACCGGCATCGTCGGTATTTGAGTTGTTATGCTGGTAAATACTACCTAAAAATAAATAAATTTAAATTCAAAATACTGATTTTTGAAAGATTCTTGTTTTACAGCATTTCTGCTAAAACGGCCAGATGAAAACTGATATCCGGTTATTAGTTAAGAAATTTAATAATTACCACTAGTATTATTTTCTCTCAGCCTAAATCCATTTGATCTTTGTGATATTAAGCTTCTACTGCTCATTTTGCTCCTTATACTTTCATTTCTTGTAATATTTTTCTCCACCATTTTTTGTGTAATTCGTCTTTCTTCAGTCACCTTCCTTTCTTCATAAACCTGTAAAAATGTACTTATAGTTTTTATATCGTACGTATGATATATTTTTGCTGTAAGTAATTTTGTCTATATTACAATATATATATATATATATATATATATATATATATATATATATATATATATATATATATATATATATATATATATATATATATATATATATATATATATATATATATATATATATATATATATATATATATATATATATATATATATATATATATATATATATATATATATATATATATATATATATATATATATATATATATATATATATATATATATATATATATATATATATATATATATATATATATATATATATATATATATATATATATATATATATATATATAATATATATATATATATATATATATATATATATATATATATATATATATATATATATATATATATATATATATATATATATATATATATATATATATATATATATATATATATATATATATATATATATATATATATATATATGACAATAATTATAAACACTTACGTAATTTGTGTTTTCTTTAATCTTTGTAGACTAAAAGGAAATATTCAGGAAGGAACTATTTTCAGTTAAGTTTTTTACAGATTGATTTTACCCAATCACCCTGAAGTTCCCTCAGAAGGAATTATATAGATTTTTTTATATTGTCTTTTTAAACATTTTAATAGGCCGCCATTTTGGATTCCAACCAATATCCAGTTTCCACCTCTGTCACAGTGTATCCCTAATATAATTTTCGCATCTAATTTTAAACAAAAGCTCATATCATCAAAGTCAATAATTGAATAAGTATGTTTTTTACGCTAGTTTTTTTGAAACATTTTATTTGGCCGCCATTTAGTTCCACCTCCTGGAATTCGTACCAAAAGTTTACCAGTTCATCTCTATATCACAGCTAATACTTCGGCAATTCGAATAAGTTATTTTCCCAAATTAATTTATTAACCACCATTTTGTTTCGCCATCTTGGATTCGTAGTAAAAATTTTGCCAGATATACCACAATTGATTCTTCTAGGCCGTAATTTTGTTCCGCCATATTGGATTTTTACCAAAATTTTATATCATATCGTCCCCATATGATCCTTAATGTTTGATTAAAAGTTGAAATTAATCATGTAAGTGGTTTTCAGCTCTGTCGCGAATAGATAGACAGACCGATAGACCGACGCAATTGACATCTAGAGACCCTAAAATGTGAAGATTTGAAAAAATGTCGGAAGATGATTTTTTAACTATTACAATACTTCCCCTCTATAAATGAAGTAGAAATTAAAGAAATGAAAAATATAAACATTTTTATTGATCTGATTCCATTTTTAACAAAAGCTAATAATAACTAATTAGTTGAGGTCTTATGTCGTTGCGTTTAATTATGACATTTTGTAAAAGTCCCTAACAACAATAACAAAATTTAAATGCATATAATATATTTCTTCAATTTAAATACAAAAAGGAAGCAATAACTTAAGGAACGACAAGCAAAGCTTCCTATTATAAGAGTAAACAATAATATACTTATATTGTAAAAGATCTTACAATTCAAGTAAAGTTTCAGTCTATTTTTAAAGAGATATTATATTGAGAGAGTTCTTAACATTAGTCATTACATGTCAAAGCAATCAAACATTTTAAACTAATATTATAAGCCGATCTTTAAAACAAGGGAAGAGGAGTACTTTCTACCAAGATTGATCAATTATTGTCGATATGAAGTTCCTTTCTTTTTAAGAACAGTCACAGGCCAGACAGAGCCTATTTTTATTTATGGGAGTTCATAGACCCATACTCAAGTCGGGCCTCCCTCACACTCAAAAACATTCTTAATCCAAAGAAATCTAAACTAAAACAACGTTCAATTTTTATATAAACAAATAAACGGCTGGAAAGAAAAACTTCCAACGTTTTAAGAGTTAGTAAGAAATCTGGTGAAGAACAAACAATGCATTTTGTCCTTACTATGTTGTGATTTAAATGATGGCTTCCATTCTCCATATAGATTTATAACTAATTTTAAGTGGTTCTACCAATGGTTATTATTGTATGGATAAAATTTCTTGGAACATATCAAATTTTAAGTTTTTAATAGTTATTGGGCAGTCTTCAAAACTTTAATATTAAGGTATCTCCAGAGTAAAAAACCACAATGCCTGGCATCAAAATGTGAACCTAGAGCATAGTTGACAAGAAACACTCTCTGCATCTTCATAAAAGATTCGTTACTTTTGATACACGTCTCAACAATCAACGCGGATAACGCGCAACATTTACATTATTGTTTGAAAATTTATATTCGAATCAAGCATGGAGCCGGGCCGGCCGGTCCGATTATGGGCCCGAAGAACTGGATCTAACGGTCCTATCGGAAAAATGTGCCTTGGCTACAGTTAAAACCTGGTATTTTACAATAGTGTGCTGAAAAGAATCTCTAAAATTTAATCTATTCAAAATTCAAATAACATATTTTTGCACTACTAATAATTTCCGAACTAACGTTTCAGTCAGAATCCCATAACGAATATGACATAGAATATTCGAAAAACACAATATCATTAAGGTAGGTAAAGCATATTATTTAGATAGGTAATTTAGTGCATAACATCTGCTGAGGAGTGTAGCACACAATTGTTCAACGTGACACATACTATCGTCAACAACTACCCTCAACATTTTACCCTCCTCAATATTTTTTTTTAGTTACTTGTGGTTAGCTTTCAAACATTTTTTTTTTGTTTAATTAATATTCTAACTAAATAGCATTTTTGAATAGCTGAACTTACTTTCTTCTCTCCTGTCTCGAGATCCCGTGTATGCTGACATAAACTCGTTGTTGTATTGCTTTCTTGCACCTCGACCATATGTATTGGCGGTTTCGGTGGAGGAGGCGGTGGTGGTAGGGCCAGCCCTATAAACACAAATTTCAATAACATATACAAAATATCCTACTTCAAAATGATAATTTTTGGGGGCAATATTAAAAAAACAACAGTACACTCTTTTATATGTTTTAAAATTCCTCTTTTATGTGAGGGTGTGGTTCAAAACAACCTATTCGTGCAAAATTTGAACAGAATTGTCTCAAACATTAAAAATTACTTTAAGTTAAAGGAAACCGATAAAAGACAAATGTTTCTTTGTCATTTGGCTTACTAAAACATAAGCAAAATTAATTTCATTTTATGTTTAAAGCCTGTACTTAACTTGTCCTGTATTTTGCAAGCAATAAGCGGATTTCAAAGACAATCTAAAAACGCACTAATTTATATTAGCTGAGGTTTATCTGCAAAAAATATAATAAATTTGTCTTGTTTTTGTGTTTTTAAAAAATATTAATGGTTTGTAAAATAAAAAAATATTTTGGCTTCTATCCCTCTAGGATCACCCTGTGTAACAGAAAAAAAAATGATATACACAAAATATAAAACAAATTTGGCCTCTTTCACCCTTTAAAAAACTTAAAATATTATATTTGTTTTCAGGGAGTTGCTTCAACCTCTTACAGTAATACTATATAAAAAAATGCTTTTATTGCAATAAAATTGCCCTATTTTACCGTTTTCTAAAATGCCAAAATGTTATGGCAATATTTTCAAATATATTCAGGTGGGCCACCCTTCGCAATGGAAGAAAATATAATACAAAAAATCGGTAAATTTCCTTTACCCAGAACTTTCCTCATTATAAATATTTCCTTTTATTAGTGATAGTAAAGTGTGACCCAATTTAGTTCAGTACATAGCCATTTATTAATACATTTTTAATACATTTTCGAACATTTTTATTGGGCTCTATTTTATTCCATCATATTGTATTCCTACCAGTATTTCACCAATTTCTACCTATGCCTCACTTGATTTTTAAGCATAATTTACAATGAAGTCAATAAGTAGTTTTTCCATTGACACATACCGTCATTTTGTTACGTCATGTTGAATTCGTACCAGTTTATCTCTACATCATCTATAAATGTTCTGTAAAATTTGAAGTCAATTAAATAACTTAATGCTTGCACAAAATTTGAAATTAATCTAATAAGTAGTTTTTTCAGGCCAATTTTTTTAAATATTTTATTAGGCTGCCATTTTGTTTTGCTATCTTATATCCATACCAAAATTATATCAGTTTATTTCTATGTAACACTTGAGTATTGAGCAAAATTTGAGGCAATTGGATAATAATTTTTTTAGTAACAATTTTTTTAACGTTTTACTAGGCTTATTCCATTACACTGGATTTTTACGAAAATATAACTAGGTCGTACCCATATGACCCTTACTTTTTGAGGCTAATCTGGTGAGTAGTTTTTAAGCTGTGCCGCAAACCGACAGATAGACAGACAAACAGATAGACGGACCGACGAAATTGATACAACATATTTTTTGGCATCTATGGATGCTAAAACCCGAAAATATGTAAGGCCTGAGACGGTGATTTTTTCATAATTACAAATATTTTATTTGGCCGCCATTTTAGATTTGTACCACAGTTTTATTAGTTCATCTCTATACCAAAATTAGATATGGCACACAATTTAAAATCAATCCATTAAGTTGTTTTTCAGGCTGAATTTTTAAATATTATATTAAGCCGCCATTTTGTTCCTCCATCTCGGATTCGTACCAAAATTTTACCAGTTGACTTCTATAATACTTGATTTTTGCGCGAGATAAATTGGATAATTAGTTATAGAATAATAATTTTTTAACATCTCACTGGGCCGCGATCTTGTTTTGCCGTACTGGGTTTTTATCAAAATATTACCAGGTCATCCCCATATTTTTGTACAAAATTTCAAATCAATCCGATAAGTAGTTTTTTAGCTATGCCGTGGAAAGACAGACCCACAGATAGACAGACCGCGGGTATTGAGAAAATATGTTTTTCGGAATCTTGGGACCCTAAAACGTTAAGATTTGAAAAAATCTGGGACTTATTTTAGAATAATCTATAAATAAACCCTATTCGTAATGGTTATGTGCAAAGCTTAATTTTTCTATAAATCATTGTTGTAACTTTGTACCTAATAGTTCAGCGTTCTCTTTGGACATATGAAGGTCCCGAATCATTTAATTCAGCTTGTTCGATTCAATGTTTTCTTCTTTCGAATAATAAGAACCATCCTTTTCTGATACATTATCGGGTTCTGCCTTATCATCATACATATCTAAATCTTTTTCCCAGTTTGCCGGGGGCGCTGGAGCTGGTAAACCTTCTTCATGAAGAACCGGCCTTATTGCTGGATCCGGATATTGAATAGTATGCTTGCTCTTTCTTTTAAAAAATCAGAAAATATTGTCATGCAAAGGTAACAGTAGTTCAAATGATTGGTTCTCATCAATCATTCGAACTGCAAAGGGTATAGTTACCTCGATTTGCTGCACAGGTTTGACAACATATGCTGAGAACCCAGTCCCGATCTTGATCGCCAACAACACATTCAAAATACTTATGATAAGCTACTTTGGTCATTTTATTAATTGTCTATTTCTGCGATTTAGAAGTAAAGTGACAAAATATATAGCAAAAACAATCCGAGGGGTTAACACAGCTACATTTCTATACTTCAGACATTATTGTACGATTGCGTAGGTGAGTTCGCAGATGTGATACTACGTATACAGGAGTCAATCAGCTTTATTCTACACAAAGAAAACACTAATACAAGGTTCTTACTATTGGCTTGTTCCTCGCACTTCGCTTGTCTATGTAGTACTAACCACTACTCGTGCTAAACCATTACTGATGATCCGACGGCCGCCCGGCCGGCTGCTTTTAAGCCTGGGTTATAGATTGAAAAAGTTTGCGTCTTGCGTCGCCCGTTTGAGCTAAGCGTTTACGCTGGTTCTTCGCCTGTTTTATAGATTGAAAAGGTTTGTCATCTGTAAAACCTTACTTTTATGTTTATATTCATCGCCTTATTGTGTAATGCAGTCTTCCGTTTCGTCTCGTCGAATGCAGACCGCTGTGTTATTAACATAAGTGGTTCCACGTATTCGGTTTTGCTGCTTTATTTCGGGGGGAAACGGGAGACTCAACCACTCAGTGTGGAAACTAACGACCCCGCTAGAAAAGGAGCAGACGCTGTGAACGTGTGAGGCCTAGTTGTTCCTGGATTCTATCCCGTTCGTCTGCCCAGTTCTACATAGAATATTAGCGTAATGGCCGCTACGCGGCGGGAGTGGGAGGGGTAAGGAGATAGCTTGAAAGAAAGGGTCATCTCGTGATATCAGTAGTACTCTCAAGGGGCACCTAGTGGAAGCCAAGACGCATTTCAAAAATTTAAAGAGGAAATATTAAAAAGTATTTGAAAGATTCGGGGTATTCGGGAGCTTAGAGCTCGCCATCCGGATATCCTACCGATAACGTCTCCAAACTAGAATAAGGTGCAGGGTCGACTTCGAGGGTCGCCGATTTAACGACTCTGAGCCCCGGACGGAGAGCAATCTGGCAAATGGACTAGTATCCGCGCCAACAATCAAGCAATTTCAATTTCAATATTGTGTAATTCAATTATGTCTTGCTTGCTTTTAGGTTTATGTGCGTTTTTTTGATTGGCTGAGTTGGATAATCAAAATCATAGTAATGATGCTTAGTAAAGACTAGGCATTGTGGATATATTAATGTGTACCGCAGCTGTAAAGATGTTCAAAAAGATGAAGACAATGACCCCAAGAAGTTTTCTTAAATGGACGAGGACGATATATATATATATATATATATATATATATATATATATATATATATATATATAGATATATATATACGTATATATGTCAATTTTATTACTAAGGACGAAAGTTTTGAAAGGTCCACTAAAATCCAGCAATTTCATTCGTTGCAGCTTAACGCAAACGTAGATTTACTCTAAACGCTTTCGTCAAAGTTGAAGATCGCCATCTTTTCAACGGCTAGCTGAAACTCAAACGGATGGTGGCAAAAATATAACCATACCCATAACTTGACGTTAAGTAGACTTCAAGGACAGCGCAAACGACGATGCAAACATTTTCAATCTATAACCTAGGCCTTAGAGCCGTTTCGTACCTGAGGTATTTACTAGAAACATCGAGTATCGAGAATGCTAGAAGTCATGACATAATTCCTCTATACATTGACCCTTCGATAAGTAGCTGACCCTTCGACGACTACGAGGTATGGTGAAATTTAACAACTTAAATATATCAAACATCCACGTGTGTATTAAGGCATGCCGCAATTATACCTAACATCTAACATCTCTTAGAGGGCAAGGCTAAGGCAACGCCCCTCTCTATACGACTAAGCAACGCGCAACCGTAAATAAAGTTATTAAAATCATAACACAAAAATCTTACGTGTTAGGAAGTTTTTACCATCATTTTCTCATTTAGCGACCAAAAATTAACAAAAAATTGCCTTTTACGCCACAGTCGCAAAATGACTGTAATTATTCAAGTGTGCAATATATGCTTCAAATTCAATTTTTTTATTTTGGGAATAACATGCTTTCAATTCCACAAATTCGACCATTTTACGTATTTATCTGTCACCTGAAGTAACACTTTAATTTCATTTGTAATTATTTAAATATTTTTCTTTAACTAAAGTGAGGTAAACGAGTTGTGAACGTATATTTTTCAATGCTCGGAATTAACCACACATCTGCTCAGTGTCGAAACACACACAGTTCAGTAAAATATTTATCATTATGCATATGAAGCCACCCTGAAGGTAAAAAAAACGTCATTTTGCGGGACGTGTGTAAACGATTTAAACGTTTCATTTAAATTATAGGCATCATTACTTGTTTTTCATTGACACTGAAAAATCGTTATAGAAATGAACGGAGGCATCACTGATATGTATAAATAGACCCTTACGCGTAAGAATTTTATGATGTCTTTGAAAAATAGAGTGTTGTTGTTCGTGCGTGTCGGACGTTTCTCACATACATTTTTAGATGAATACATCTCAGCATTTCTGTCCAACTGAAATCTCTCTTTTAAGCCGCGTACTCACTTAGCGAAAGAATACGATCACACATGCGTTTGCTTAGCGTGGACCTGAAGTATATTGACCACAAATGCATGCTTGCGGACCGATTCGCTAGCTTGTCGGTGCTTCAAAGAGAAAAATCGTTGTACGATATCAATAACGTACATATTTATGCACACAGCATGAGTTCGCTAAATGTGGGCTTCAAAGCAAATATTGAAACAAAAACAAATTAACGCATATTTAACTGTATGCGTGAGATGTTTTTCGTTTTTCCTTTTTTTCGACTTTTTACGCAAAATAATTATAATAATAGACAGGTAGAGGATTTAAAATTTAAATTGAAAACGCATCTCCTGAAGTGGCCAAGAGGGGTAATGGGGCGACTTTAGATTTGTTTGTGGGTCATGTTGTAAATATGAAAGAAACGTACAATAACATGCGTATATTAACTCAAAGCATAAAATACGAAGATCATAAATAAAATGTCTGTGCCGATCTGAAAGTTAATCCACTACTCTCTGGACTGCAGAGTGGCAACATCAAATATTGGTGTTTTTTATGCGAATGGGACAAGACAGAGTCAGAAACCAACCAACATTGTCGTTAAAGAATGACGTCAAAACATTGTACTAGGTCTGAAAAATGTCCTTAGTGAACCCTTAGTAGAGCAGCAGAAGCCTTAAATAGGGGACGAAATGCTTTTCTTTATTTGAGAGAGAAGTTCGCGCGTATAAGTGAGGCAAATTATATAACAACTTCTTAGGTACAAAAAATTTAGTTGAGGAATTTAACCCACTGACGTTAGGTTGCAACATATTACTTAAGCTTCATTTTCTTCGCTCCCATTTCGAATTCTTCCCTGACAATTTAGATGCAGTTTCACAGAAACACTGTGAAAAATGTGACCAGCAAATTGCTCAAATTAAGAAGCGGTATAGTGGAAAATGGACCCCAAACATCTTAGCGGACTACTGTTGGACTCTCAAACGTGAAATCGATCCCGGAGAATACAAGCGAAAAAAGACAACAAAATAATTCTCTTGATGGTATTATACTTTTTTCGATACAAAATGAAGTACATTTTATAAAAAAAGTTTGTTTTTTCTTTAAAAATTCACTAACTTGCTTATGGTTTGGGTTTATCATATTTTATATTTTTCTTCCCTTCTCTAAAAACGTATGGGTGATAGTTAAAAGATAAGCTCATATTTGGATTCAGCACGTTACAGTAAACACAAGAAAACCGAAAAAAAATATCAGGGAGCATTAAAAGTTTTTAAAATGCAGAACAGTGAACGGACCTAATAAATGTACGTCTAAGATATGAAGTAAGGAACAAATTACTATTTTTTTTTAAGTTTTTAAGATTTTTTGTGAAAATGGGTATATTTGTATTCTTCTGTACATCTGAAATGGTTGTTGTTTTGAAACAGATATTTTTAGTGTTCCTCATTTTGGGGGACTATTGAGGTTAAAAAGACGCTTTACATAAATTAACCTCCAGCCTCATAAGTCAAGAAATCACATACTTAACTGATCCAATGAGAAAATGTCAATTAAAACGATTTTGATGATATCAATATTAAATATAAAAGTTTAGGATAGCTAAGATCCCGCAACTGGACAATGTTTGGAACCATATCGATAAAAACTCCCAAAATTAATCGCATAGTAAAAATACAGTCAGAATAGAATGCGAAAAGTGCGATATAAAATCTAGAAACCCTTAGATGTCTAAGAGAATTATCTGAGGTTCTACTTTAATATTTTCAATTATACTAATTTTTGTCTGCACCTTTGTGAAGTAAGGCTACAAAAGACATTAGTCATAACAAAAATTCCTATAAATACTAGAACAAAACACATATTAAATAAATTAAATTATAGAGAATGAATGTTCTTTAAGAATAAATCATAATGCAAACTCACACTGCTGCCTAATTTTTATGTAGGATGTTTTAAATTTACAGCGTATCATAACGTAACACAAAACTTTTTTATTTGAAAGCTGTGAAATAAACATAAAAATAACAATAAAATCGGCAGAACCGGTAACTGAACCTTAAAAATTACGAAATATAATAATATAATTCCTCTTTCGGTTATCTTGTTGGGCAATAGTGGCCTCACGTGCTTTGATTAAGCTGATTTCTAAATGTTTTATTAATTTTCTAAAAGATAGAATATAGTTTTTAACTTACCTTTTAAAGGATAATTGTGAGGAACTAAAGAACCCAACGGCAGAGTGGGCGCTCTAGGTATGACAAGGCTTTCCATGGTGCTGCACATTACCATGGTGGACGTACTTCACGGCATTTTTACTTATGAGATGAGCATTTATGTCGTTGTTTTATCTGAAATAAAAAAAACACGAATAAGGAATAATATATTGCGTAGGGTAAACTAAATGTTCTTGCCAAAAAATATGTTATTTAGGATAATATGATAATTTGTTTTCTGAAGAAAAAAACCACCACGCACAGTGATCCAAATACAGTGTTAATCAAGGATTAAAAAAGTGAATTTACGCCGAATAGGTAAGTAAATCTCGGAAACCAACTGTATCTGCTGCACAGCATATGCATGCAGCAAAATTTTGTTTTCGTAATATTGAAGATATCACATACAGAGTGTCCAAATTTAAGTACCAAATTTTAACATCTTTGAACTAAATTATTTCAGTTTTTTAAATGGCACCCTCTGAATATGTTTTATTTATTTTTATAGAGCATAAGAAATCTCTAACACATTATATACCTATCCTCAATAGTTTTCGAAATTTTTTTAAAATTCCGTAATTTTACGTTTTTTTAGAAAATTGTCAACCTGATCAAAGTAGTCACAGCAGGTGGCAGTAAAACAAAGTATTTAATACGAAAACGATGGTTTATTATCTAAAATTAATTGCTACAAATGACATTATGATGCTTTATTTTACACTAAAGATTTTCACATCGTAACCTACAGTAAATAAGAAAATATGAATATCGACCATTTTATATTACATTAAACGAAGAATTACGCGCCAAAGATTTTGAAAAGCATGTTAGGTTTTGCAACTTAATAATAAGGCGAACCCGGACTTTTAAGAGAATATTATGTTTTAGTATGAATCTATATTTTGAAGCAAGGGAACCGTTAACAGGCATAATATAGTATAAAGATTTGAAAATTGTGTTGCAAATGGGCTCTATAGGTCTATTTTTCAAGTAAATAACTAAATCAACTTTAATGATAGGAATATATTTCAATTTACGTAGTCGAATTAAATAATTAAATTATTAATATTATTTTTTAAAGTTATTCAGAAAAAACCCTTACCAGACTAAGACAATCGTTGTTAAAGGTTAACCAAAAGTTTTGCCCGCCTACACGAATACACATGTTGAACTTTTTAATAATATTTTGCCTAGTTCTAAGTAACATGTCTTGATTTAGTGGCCCATCTTCAGGGATCTTTACTTCACGAGATCGGATATAATATGACTTCCAATGATTCTACACCAAACATTAAATAACCGATGGTTTTGACATTATACGTCTCTTACCTAGTGAGGATTTGTTATCGCATAATAATGCGTATTATATTAGCTTCATTTGAAAACAAGGATATTTGCTAAAAAGTCCGGATATGACTATTCGTCTTATCATTAAGTTGTAAAAGTTAACACGCATTTCAAAACTCTTCGTGAAATTTGGTATTATATGGATAATATTTAGGAATACCTTCTTGTGGTACTGCTTACTGTAGATTGTGACGTCTCAGTTAAATTAAAAGGCCACTTTAGTAACTGTGTGTCTGTAGTATTGAAGGTAGTATGGTAGTGCTCTCATAAGGAGCTGGGGGTATATATATATATATATATAGTTCATTGACGGGCCAATCAATTTAGTTTTTGACAGTTGATACTCTTTCTGTCTCTCTCTCCCTCGCTATATATTATAATTATATATATATATATATATATATATATATATATATAGGTTGTACCAAATTAAGTGAGCACTGTTGCTAACTTGTTTATTACCGGAGCTACAAAGTCGGTGAAATTAGCCAGTGGTATTTTTTAATGTGATTAAAATAGCAAAAAAAGAAAAACAATCGAACATCGCGTTTCTGATTAAATTTAAAAAATAAAATTTTTTGAACGGGACACCCTGTATATTTTTTGCTGATTCGATTGTAAATCTTCTGCTGAATCAAAAAGTGTATATGTAATACTGGTCCTAAGTTAAAGATAACCTAGTTATTCATATATTTCGCTTTTAGATAAAGAAGGCTATGTATTTTTAAAATAAAATTTTATTTTACGTTTTTACTAAGTTTTTTATTATAAATTGGAAGTTAGAAATAAGAACAATTTAAATATTTAACAAGTGGGCAGATATACATCCATTTTCTTCAATACATTTTTCAGCATTTTTTAACACAGCTTTTGTTGCCTTCAAAATTGTTCTGCCATCGATAGATGTTGCAATGCGCCTAATATTAAGTTGAAGTTTGTCTAATGTCAAATATCTCTTTTTATATACCTCTTCTTTGACCTAACCCCAAAAGTATAAATCTAATGGAGTTATGTCAGGTTATCTTGGTGGCCAACGAATCGGATCATTTTTTGTTATTTACATCTATTTTGTAAAAGTTTGTCAAGTAATATTGTAACTTCACGAACCATATGGGTGGAGCTCCATCTTGTTTGGAAATATATTTCATTGCGTACTTATAATTTAACATTGTCCAAAAAGTTGTCCATTATTTCTGACAACATATCAACATATCTTTTACCTGTCAAAGTACCGTCATAAAATATTGGCTCAATTATTTTGCTGCCTATTAGACTACACCAAACATTAATACTGAATTGTATATGCAGATTTCGAGGATTGTCTGAAAGAATTTACTAACCAATGACAAAAAAATAATAAATCTTCTGGCATCGCCAGGTGGTGTTTGAACAGGTCGATATTTAAAGGGTACAAATTTATGATTTTTTAAAATTTTCCAAATTGTGAACAAATTTAAACCACTTTCCCTTACTAAATCTCTAGTAGAGTTTTCTTTGATTACTTCAAAGTATAAACACATTTACTTCTGGTTGTTCATTTACAATAAACTGTTTTTTCCTCACCTTCTTTCGGAGGTTATTACTTCTAAATTTTCTGTACAATTATTATTTAATGGCCTTAGGCATAGCCTATTTAGCCACGAATACAACTTAAATATTTCTCTCAAAAATCGCTATTCAATTATGTGCACAGTTAGAACATACTAACTGCGATGCCTCCCAATACGGACTCAGCAAAGGAACAAGACAAAGTCACACGCTTCTCGCCCTGGGACCAACTCAGGACTTTTATTTTACAAAATTACACAGGGCAGGTAGGTCCGGGTAAAAGGTTGAAAAACATATAGGGAAAAAAACAAAGGAATACTCAAATTTGACCCTAGATTCTAACCCTGCACAGTCTTAAATATTTTATAAAAACACGCTCAATTTCTATGTCAGAGATAACTTTACGCATACATTCCAAATCATTCATTGGCAACAAATGGACTCTACCCAGCTGGGACAAAAGATAATCAACTGCTTGTTTATTATGCTTACAATTAAGGAGTTTATGATTTAGATCGTCAATTGTTTCATTATCACAAGTATATAACGGACTGTTGCTCAGTTTCATTTTATATAAGTGATTATTAAAATTCCCATGTCCTACCAAAAATCGGAAATATGAGACTAGCAAATACCGAGGTAATTTGATTCTGGGAATTAAAGGTTTTGTATTCAATTCAGGAAAAATTAATGTATATACACTTGAGTTACCATGAGCATAATTACTAAACTCCTGTCTCCAAATACTTTCAGACATTTCTCTTACAATTGGTAACAAGTCCGAATAGGGAATACCGGACAATGGTTCTCCCAACATGACAGCCTCTTTTGCCGCTTTATCAACCCTCTCATTTCCTGACAATCCTGTATGTCCTTTAATCCATATAAACTCAACCTGAACCCTTTTTGAACTGAGTAATGGCAAGATTGCTAATATATTTGCAATAATAGCATGTTTGCAATAAATATTATTCCCCAAAGCTTGTAAAACTGATAGAGAGTCAGAGAGAATTACAACGTTAGAGACATTATTTCCTATATTAACAAACTCTAGTGCTTTTAAGATAGCTACAGCTTCTGCTGTAAAGATCGAAGTAAACTGCTCACATTTAAACTGTTTAGTTACGTTCAGCTCTGGAATGGAAAAAGCACACCCAACTCCCTTTTCACTCTTAGAACCATCTGTATATATTTTACAAAAATGACTGAAATCAGTCAACGTTATTTTGAGTATATTCTGATTAAGTGATGGGAAATCAGTAAATTTTGGAACAATTATTTTAACATGTTGATAGGTCGTGTTGAATGGAATTTCATATAAAAAATAAGAGTTATGTTTATGTATAACATTTTCAAAACCTGCTGTGCGAGTAAATGCATCAGCTAAAGGTGGACTGTTTTTATTTTTCCAGAAGGGTTTTGTCAAATTAGATACAGCCAGTTTACTTAATTTGTTAACAAGGAGATTATCATAAAATTGTCGATTTTTAAGGATAAATTTGCCTGACAACTTAATTCTCCTAGTTGACAGAGGCGGCTCACCGCATTCTGAAAGGAGAACTTGCGTTGGGGTTGAGCTATGACTGCTCAGCACCAATCTTAACGCTTTATACTGTATCCTATCAATTTTTTGAAGGCGTCAGTTACAGGCCGACTCATAAAAAATGCATCCATTGTCTAGAATGGATCGAGTAAAAGCTTTATAGAATATTAAAGAGGTACTGGGATCGGCGCCCCATGATCTTCTTACAACTGCTCTAAGGATATTTAACCGTTTATCAGCTTGATTCAGAATGTGAGTTATATGTTCATTCCAATTTAACTTTTGGTCTAAAATGGCGCCCCAATACTTAAGAGACTGTAGCCAGGAAATCGGCGTTCCATTTAAGATAATATTTTCTGCACGAGTAAATCTATGCCTAGAAAACACAACAAGTGCTGACTTATTATTAGAGATATTAAACCCATTAGTGGGGAAGTATGAATTACATATAGACTTAATGTGGTTAAGATTGGTATTACATAACTCCATTGTTTTTTGCTTGCTATAGATACAGAAATCATTAGCAAACTGTAAAACTGTTAGATCTAAGCTGTGGAAATCAGCCGTGTATAAATTAAAACGTAAGGGGCTTAGAACTGAACCCTGGGGAAGTCCAGAAGAGACTACTCTAGAATAGCTAAATGTGCTACTGCCTATTTTAATGGATATATTACGGTTTATAAAGAGTCTAGCTAAGTTAAATACTAACCCTTTAGGAATTTGTAAAATTAGTATTTTGTCTATTAAAATATTAAGATTAACATTATCGTACGCACTACTTATGTCTAAGAATAAGGCGGATAAAAACTCTTTGTCGCTATAGGTTTCTTGAATATCGGTGACTAGGTGTGCAAGGCAATCATTAACGCCTTTGCCCCGCCTGAAACCAAAGTGAAAATATGGAGTAAGGTTTTAACCATTCCAAACGATG